>JABACO010000003.1:849168-1056668 GCA_013339895.1 Ephydatia muelleri
TTTAAAATATAAAGTCCAATATACACGTTTTGAAATGAAGAAAAGAAGAAAGAAAATCCTACAACTAGTGCTGGGTGAAATGGAAATTTGTGGCCTCAAACATGTGAAACACATAGGCAGTAAGTTCCAGAAGGTGCCCTGCTTTAGAAATGCAGTTCCAAAAGGTGCCCTGCTTTAGAAATGCACAGTGATCTTACCTTAGGGTTTCAGTACGCTTGGATGAACCTGATGACCCATTATCTCCTTCTTTACTTGACTCGCTGGGAATAAACCGTTGTACAAATTATCAACTAGTAATTCCACTTAATTCCCAAGCTGTTAGTTTTGGACTCCCCTAGTTGAACCTAACCACAGTTTGCATAGTGGCCAAAGGCCCTGGATTTTCGTAGGGTCTGTTTGTGCATCACTTACGCCCATGTTCCTTGCGTCCAGTGATCTTGCGTCAGAATGCTTTGTCAGCAGGGTGTGACTTATGGTCATGCCGTATATATGCCCCATTCTATTTATATTTGTCATGACGTATGCATGTCCCATTCTATTAAAGTGGATTGTATTCTGATTTTTATCTGGGCTGTTGTGCCATCAAGAAAACTAAAACCTAGGTGAGTGAGAGATCAGCATTTTCAATTTACTGCCTGGATAGTTATGTTCTAGCGACTACAGTCTTTACTAAATATGTTATATTATTTATTCATTGGGAGATGTAGCAGTGCAAAGGCCCACATGCTTAGAGATTTCACTTATGCACGGTTCAGCGATTTGTATTATCTGCTGGAGCATATTCTCATCTGGTCGCATGATCGGTGCCATGCTTGATGGCCTACTGTCACCATTGGGGTTATTGTATTGGGAGAGAGTGAGGTGCTTTGGCTTTGATCCCTTCATGGTGCTACAACCATCGTTTGTAAACCATGTATGTCTTCATTGCAGGGGGAAATCCAAGGGACAGTCCCCTCCAGGCATAATGCACGAATGGTATGCTGCTAATTTATTTTGATTGTATAATTTTCTGCTTGGGGGTTTAATTGCTTCTTTCCTTTCATGTCCCCTTCCAGGGATTTATTGTATGCTTCTGATAAAAGACCCACGATTGTACAGATTTGCATGAATAGTATATATAACACATTTACATAAATGCATGTAAGTTCACAGTTTTTTATTCAGCATATGGACAATTATCATGATGCCTAGTTACAAATGGCACAGAGTCTGTGTTCAAAGGCTACAGTTCTAGCTAACATAGTTTCTAGTGCTTTGTCAGTACCTAAGAATTTTTAATTTGCTTCTGTTGTTATTGCACCTTCACTTTCACTGCAACCACCAAACACACAACAAATACAGCAACTCTACTAAGAAAAGAGATAATAATGTTAACAAGAGTGTTTGGAGTTGTACAGTTGTGGAGTCTAGCAGCATACTACCGGGCACTGTTAATACAGTTGGTGTGTACCATCAGGAGCACATGCCCCACCCAATTATACACGCACATACTATTACAAAAATTGAAACAGAAATGGAAGAGTTTGATAAATACCAAGGAATGCATTGTGATAGCTCAGAGTAAAATGTTAATACGTGCACAAGGTATCTCACCGTGATGGGAAATCAGTTGTGTCCATAGTGAGCTTAGATGAACCTGACGACCCATTACCTCCTAAACCTGGATAAAACATCTATTTAGCAGTGAACTTACCAAATTATGGATACACGCAAACACCTCAAAGTTAACTGTGGCGTGGGAACTATAAGCACTGTTCACATAATGGTCGAGAACCCTTGGTGTTTTGGTGGGAGTAGTTTACACTAGCTTACCCCCATATTGTTTCGCTGTTAATCCTAAATTCAGAGTGTTTTATTATGGACTTGATGCAATTTTGATTGTGATCGTATAATGACAAGTTCTATTTAGGCACGTTGTCTTCTGTTTTTTTTAACCTAGAACAACCCTGTCTTGTGTGGTTCCTGGATAAGGGTACACATCCCATAGGAACATTTTGCACTTTTAAAATGTGCTAGAAGAAGTACTGTACAGTTGAATGTGACCACCCAATGAGTGTGAGGCATCTTTGCACACAATATGTTACACACACGTTGTGCACTATACACTGTCGTTAGCTCAATAGCGTGTGTGGATAGTGTACGTTCCCAGTTAAGGAGCATCATTGATAGCACACCCTGTACAAAACTCACGTGTTTTTATTCTCTTGACCCTTTGGCTTATTTGATATCAGATGAACACAAATGGCCACTTGTGGTCAGGCAGTTATCTGTGTTGCTACAGTCAGTGAGCAGGCCACCATCATTCATGGTGGAGCTTGGTGTGACAGCCGTCTTTATTCTTGGTGTGGCGATGAGGAGGTTGATAGCAGTGGGTGGAATCTCAGAAGTACATTTATAGAAATATGCAGGGTTTTGAACAGCTGATACTGAAACAAAAAAACACACATTGTGACAGCACTGGGCAAGTGGCACATTCCCTCCAAGTCCATAGGGCACGGCACAGACATGCTACATTCTGGACGCAATATCTCCAAAGGTGTGTCATAACTGGATCCAGGTGCACCATAAGATGCCCTCAGCCATGGGACAGGTAAACATGTAAAGAAATACTGCACAAAGCCTTTCAGGGGAGCACTTAATGCAGTGTGTTGAATGATTCAAAACAAAGTTGCATTGCAATACACCACTTTTGTTATAACAATTATATTAGCAAGTGAGGTATAACGTATCTGTCCTCTTATCACCCTATACACCTGTATTCTGCGAAATATTTATTGAACAATGTGTCTGTAACTGCCAACAGGATGGTGTGCAGTGGACTTCATCCCCACAAAATCAGAGTTTGAGATGCCAATTAAACTGAGACCAGACGCTACTACCCAGTAATGAGGTCTATCGAACAGCCAACTATTTGCAGGTACTGTGTGATGTCATATCTTGCTATCACCCTTGCAGGCAAGATGTTCACATCATGAGTGCATATCCACCAGTTAGTGCAAATTATCCAGGTACAAGCAGGTGTGCATTGACGGATAGTCCACCTGGTGCATTGCATTAGGCTAATGTTTTTTAAAATACAAATATATTTATAGCTTCATTTGATCTGTGTTCTAAATGTGTAGTTACTTGTGCGGCTTTCTACACATGTCAAGTGGACATTTTATGATAAAATACAACTCTCTAAAACTCATATACTGTGTTGGAGTTTAAGCATGCAGTTTAATGCGGATCAAAATGACTATAGCATGCCCAATGTGACTACAGGAATATATGCTAAAGACAGTGATGGCAAAGGAAAGTGGGAATTGCCCATTGCAAGAACACACTTGAGAAGTGCTATCCTTTGTATTTCCTGCTAAGCCGGTCATACTTCCCCACACAGTAACTGCTTATAGGAGTTTTAACACATATACATAAGCTACATTGCAGAATGAAGTAACCCAACATGTGAAGAATTATTGACCTACCAGAAAACAAAATTTTGATTCAGGATGGTTTCCTCTGTGCCCATCTTTAGATTCACTGAGCTAACAAATGAGGAAGAGTTTAATATAAAAATGTTTTGCGATTCTGACTTTTCAACCATTTGCCCCTTAAGTCTTCCTCTTGCACTATACCAATTCCAATAGTGCACATCACCTCATTTGTTTTCCCTCCAAACTATTTTATAAATCGTCTGTCTGATCCACCTCCCTTTTCTGTTGTCCACACCTCTTTCACCACCCTTTTGATGTGTTAGATCCATCCAAGCAATCTTTTATCTCTCTAACCCTTCCATCTCTCCACTATTCACCTCTCGTCCCCCTAACCCTCCCATCTCTCACCTCTTGTCCCCCTAACTCTCCCATCTCTCCACTATTCACCTCTTGTCCCCTAACTGTCCCATCTCTTACCTCTTGTCCCCCTAACTCTCCCATCTCTCCACTATTCACCTCTCGTCCCCCTAACCCTCCCATCTCTCACCTCCTGTCCCCCTACCCTCCATCGCTCCACTATTCACCTCTCGTCCCCCTAACCCTCCCATCTCTCACCTCTTGTCCCCCTAACCCTCCCATCTCTCCACTATACACCTCTCATCCCCGAACCCTCCATCTCTCCACTATACACCTCTCATCCCCCTAACCCTCCCATCTCTCCACTATACACCTCTCGTCCCCTAACCCTCCCATCTCTCACCTCTCATCCCCTAACCCTCCATCTCTCCACTATACACCTCTCGTCCCCCTAACCAATCCCATCTCTCCACTATTCACATCTATCCCTCTAACCCTCCCATCTCTCACCTCTCGTCCCCTAACCCTCTCCATGTCATCTGTGAACCCCTTCCATCTCTCTATTGTGTCATCAACTTACACCCATGAGTTGAATGTCTTCAGGTCAAAGTGTGGCCTTGCAGTTGATGAATGTCCCAATGACGTGGTAGTGGCTATAAGGAACAACACTGTTGTAAAGTGAAAGGGCAAATGGATTTGTATCAGTATATCAACACAGCTTGTGTATCTGTGTACAGAAAAATATACCTAGTCTGGTTAGTTAGCATTGGCTGATAAACATTTTTAACTCTCAGCAAAAAAGGGCATGTCTGCTGTATACCAGGATAACACTTACATGCCTTTTCTACCATTCCCATTGTTTGAAGCATCTAATGGTACATGTTCAAAGTTTGATTTCAAAGGGGAAACAAAATCGTGCAGAGATAGCAGCTTTCTTTAGCTTACCAATTGCTTCTTGGGCTTTATAAGCTATAGCACGGCTATTGGATTGCAAGACAATGGATTACAATGCATCACGTGATCAACATAGCATCACATGGGAAGGCACTGCCCACTTTAGAATGGAACAGGAAGTGCCCCTGAGTTTTGACATGGTATCTCCATGTGCTCTGCTGTATTGTTGATTGGTGCTAGTACTGTAGACCAACCAATGGCAATGCCAATGGGTTTCTTGATATTCATGTGTGAGGTATAACGTTTTTGAGTGTGCCTGTGATTGGGCAGTTACCCCAAGTGTTGCTAGAAGCATTATCAGTAGTTGTTTTATCCCAATCCCCATCTTCTGATCCCAGCAGTGGGCAGTGAGCTATCCACCTCTGCGGCAGTGATGTTAGACCACATGATCTTCACTTCAGGGCTTCCTGTGACCTTAGGAGCTGACCTGCAAATGTTCATTGGAACAGTAAATTGAGAACAGAATGATCAACTCATTCAATACAAAAGGAATCAACTATATAGAGAGCACTTCTAGTATATACACATCATTTAATTTTGATTTGATTATATGGGAATATATTTTTAATTGCGGCAGCATCCCTGCACGGTGTGTTTTTTTTTTGGATGTGTTCACTCGTAAGTGTGGTGTGCGCATTTGCACACATTGCGAATGGGAGGTGGGGTTCGAACGCATCTAATTAGAACCACGCGGCGCCATATTGTTGTGGGACATGCGGTTAGCGCTGGCAACGGGAGCCTCCCATGACGGGTAACTCGTTGGATTTGAAATGTATAACCCAACGTCAGGGACCACACAGGAATGGCCCCATAGATAACATGTAGAAGTACGCATAAAGCAAGAATTTAGTTTTGCTAAGCTTAATCACTGCAGCTAGGCCTATCCCTGACTCTGTGTCGTAACACCTCCGATAATCTACGGAGTCTGAATCGTCCACACAACGCGTTTGGAACGTTAAAACACTTGAGCTGCAGCAAATCTTCCGCGGTTTTACAATGTCACGTGTTCTTAAAAATATAATATTAACTGGAGCGGTTACACTTCATGCACAAGACGTACTGAATCTTGTAACCAGCGTAAAATAAACATCCAGCAATGAAAACAACAATCATTGTTCCCATTTCAACAAACCCGCCAATTTTGGACAGTCAGCACATCATGATTCTTATATGTTTGCTTTTTAACTGTGTACCCATAGGAGGATGCCATTCTAGAGACCACAATTGTAATGAGTTATAACGATTAATATTCACGTGTACGTTTTTTACCCTCATTTTGTCTGAGAACTCAGGTTTGTGGCCCTGAGGATTGCGGAAATCCTTGCTCACTTGTCATGTGACTTTCCCCATTGCAAACACAAAAATGATCTCTCACACATCATTAGACTATGACTACTGTACAGCTAAGAGAAAAAAGGTGGCATTCCTACAAGAGAACAAACAATTTTCACAATGATTATGACATAAAATGAAATTGTGACCACAAAATCAAATAGTTAAGTTCTCTAAAGTACTTAAGTAAAGACTAGACACAGAACAGGGCAAAGAATAGCTTGGTTCCTGGTGGTTCAAGTTATATCCGTAAGCTTCTTCCTAATCCAGTGCTTACCAATTAACTTAGTCTTGGCATGCATGATCATGAAGAGCCAATGGCACTTCATTGGTTGATGTTGCCAAGCGACTGGAAGCGGAATACAAATTATTCACTAAGTTTGCAAAGGCCACGACAGAGGATGTGCTTGGGCCAATGATTTCAAGAGATATTTTATCCAGAATTGCAAAGGCGTTTAGCAAATCATCTGCGCCTTTGTGATTGGCCTTATAGTATGTAATGAATTATGGTGCCTTGATTCTCATTGTATTGAGATGCTTTTCTATAAACAGGATAATTGTCAATACAAACATTTTAACAATAAACAATGTATAAACAATAATGAATGAATGCATTTTTAATTATCAATATAAATAAATAAATGAATTATAGTGATTGAATAAGAGATACCTCCTATTTCCATTCCTATTGTACTCTTCCATTTGTTGCACAGAGGTTTGTTGCTCTTAGGATAACAAATGACAATCTTGCTCTTCAATGAGCAAATGAAAAAAAATGGACTTCTCGACTCAAGCCTATCAGCTTTTGGAATAATTAGGGTGTGTACATATTTTCACAAAAGTGAAATGTGTCTGAACAAATTCAAGTTAACCAATTTACTAGTACTTGTATGATTCATTACCAAAATAAATATTAACACATTGCGTAATGTCCTAAATAGGTTTGTTCCATGCTGGGTATGCAGGTAGGCTGATTTCCAACAGTTGTGTTCAAAGTTTATCCAGGTGCAAGCATCCAAACAGCATATTTCATGTCAGTTTTCATTACACTGACATGAACCAAAGATGCTGTAATTACACGGTTTTGCGATGTTGAGGCATTCATTTTGCCATGTTTGTCCTGCACGTGTAACAAAGCTGCAGCAGACGACTCTCCAATCTTTGTCCAATGCTTTGACCAGTTCCCCATAAGATTGCATTCAATGCCCTGCATAGCCATATTTGAAACATTTGCCTTTTGCACTCTTTAAAGTCATCTTTGAATGTGTGTGAGATTGCATCCAACTGGTTTGCATCTATGTCGAGCTTGCAGACCTAATCCATACCAGTCACTAACTGGAAGGTATTCAAGAATCCTCAGAGTAGGTCTCTCTAAATAATTAAATGAGCCAATAATTGCACATTCATTTAGTGCACCACATCATAGACTTCTAGTTGCAATACTATATACATAAAGAGGTTTTATTATGCACTTCCCAGTACACATGATATTAAATTGATCACAGTATATTACAATCATTTCAATTATTAAAATTATTACTGAATAAAACATAGACATGTTGAATTTAACATTTACGTGCACAGCCAAACACTAGCTAGTCGTGATTATCGTTGATCAGAATACACAGGGGAAACATTAATATTTGGGTCAGTTTCCGAGAAAATGAGCCGTCGCTATATATAAATAAAAGTTATAAAATTCATTCACGTTTGAATCGCTATAACTTCCGAACGGTACATGCCATCAACATCCTATTTTCAACACTTCATACCACACCATTGCTCTGTGGCAGAATATGTTTTGGGGTCTTGCACTTGCTCCTTGCCAGTATTGCAACGTCGATACCCCAACCGGGTTCAAAACCCGCCATAACTTTCTGTAGGAGTAATCAAATCGCTTCAAATTCGGTTTGTAGGTGGAGAGGTCCTATATCTATCTATTTGTTCTGTTCGTTAATTTTTATGCAATCCGTTACGGAGATACAGTTGAACAAACTACGTGCACATTTTCGCGCTCGTTTCGCGCCAATGATTTGGGCAAATTGCGCTCCGCTCAATGTATGGGTAGGCGGGGATATTACATTGGCGCGAATCAAGCGGGAAAAACGTGCACGTAGTTTATTCAACTGTATCTCCGGGTAACAGATGGCATAAAAATTACACGAACAGAACAAATCGATAGGTAAGGACCTCTCTATCTACATGACCGAATTTGAAGCGATTTGATTACTCCTGCCGAAAGTTATGACGGGTTCATACCTTGTGGGGTATCGGACGTTGCAATACAGGCACGGAGCAAGTGCAAGACCCCAAAACGTATTTTACTGTAGAGAAATGGTGTAGTATGAAGTGTTGAAATAGGAAGTCAATGGCGTGTACCGTTCGGAAGTTATAGCGATTCAAACGTGAATGATTTTTTATAACTTTTATATATATATAGCGAAGGCTCATTTCTCGGAAACTGACCCATTTATACATTACCATCTGGAGTAATTTTGTTCCACGGTTGAGTCCATCATTGACTGTGTATGGATTTCTCTAATGTGTCGAATAAGTCAAAGGTTACCGACTTCATGTACAAATAAGGATATTACAAACCTTTAGAGTAATGGCGTAAAAGAATGTCTTTCACTCCCTCATCTTTACCTAGTCCATTCAAGAACTTCTGTAGGTCTTGGATATGCTTATTTTTTTCAAGAAGCTATAGGGACATTGGATAATGTAAAGTAAATATGAACACAACCAGCCCTTACCATAGAGTGATGTTTTTCTAATTCACTGCGGTACTATAATGCCATTACTGATAATTTCATACATAAAACATAAAATATTTCTTACTTTGTTGCACTTTCTCCTCAAGTCAGCAATTTCATCGCACAACTGTGCATTGTGTGTCACAAGAGTTTTCATTTTTTCTCGCCTGCTCAATGGCATGCCTTTGTGCTTGCAGCAGACTACATACATGTAATGAGTACAAATAACACACATTATCGTTGAAAAAAAGAATATAAATTATATACACTACAACGCACATTGATACAGCTGTATCTACTGTTTTGGAATCTTTTGCACCCATACATGCTTTAATATTCAATACACAGTGTAAACAGGTAATTTAAAAGGATAAGTGAGTGAATGCCATTGAAAGATGTGAGGGCAAATGTGCATGACAATGAGTTGCATTTATCAAAGCCGAAAGTGTCAAATATACTAGAACTGCAATATACTGTCATAGTGCATCGTTTCTGTACGACTCGCGGTCCGACAAATCTCCTCAAAACGTACACTTTGTATTCATTTATTAAATCGAATCAATTTTTACTTCTGCTTTTTCAGCGTGTGTTAAATTATACACCCAGGATTTGGTGTATTTGTGTATTGCCCGCGTCAAACGGTATTCAGGAAGGCAATACATATACAAAACGAACGAGAATGTGCCTAAAGAATATTTTTAACAATATATATTAGCATTATGCAAACGATTGCACACAATAAAGGTGCATATGGGATCGTTTCCGCGAAAAGGAACTAGTGCAGTGCATACATGTTAAAGTACGCGCAATACAAATACAAAGCTTTCGTTGAAATATATGGCTAATTAAAAATTCAAATTCCATGACAGATACTCTGATCCTCAGTGCGTAAGAAGCAATGTGTAGAGGACTTTCAGACTTCTAGAATATCAAAAATGTGAAATCTTGAAAATCATGAGTTAGGGCCTTTTTCGCGGAAACGATTCCATACGTATTCTACTGAACTGAACTGGATTACAATTAGTGAAATGATTTCAAGTTGAGGCATACCTGCATCATTACATATTTCATTTTCGTAATGATCTCACAAGACAAACAAAAATTAAATAATGATAGTGTAAAAGCAATATTGAAACAGTATGTACATTGTAAAACAAATCCATGTTTAATTTGCTGATACGAAAGTAATATTTGTAATCATGATTAGGCGGGTCGTCATATTCACAATTGGAAGAGGTTATAATCCTTCAAGCATATCCTAAATGAAACAGTTGTATTGCTTACCCATCAATAATCGCAGCATACCCAAACACAACCGATAACTCTTTCTCGACTGACGGGATCATGGCTCGTTTGCGAGGATGCTTCATGCGGCCTGTCATCCGCCTTAAGGAGGAGATGGATGGGATCAATTGTGGAACGATCGCAGCCAAATTCTGACACTAATACTTCCACGGCATCCTGCCTACAACTCAGTGCAGCCGTCTGTAATGGCGTGATGCCGTAAGCATTGATGGCCTCGACGCTGGAGCCGCCCTGGATCAAAGCTCTGATAGTGCTCACGTGCCCCTCCTCACATGCCAGATGCAGGGGCGTGTTCCTATTGGCGTCTAAAAACGTCCACCGGACACTTTGCAATGAGCTCTTCGACAGCTCTGCTCCTACCAAACTTTGCAGCCAAATGTAAAGGGGTGTGGCTGGTGACATCACGTGCAAATGCATCGCACCGGTGGCATGTAGGAGATCTCGTACCACCTCTTCGTGCCCATTTCTAGACGCACTGTGGAGAGCCGCTTCCGCTCCGGATCCCTTCGAGTTTGGGTCCGCTTCGCATTCCCCTACAAGAAAGTTTACAACACTTCTGTGACCGTTCGATGCGGCCAAATGGAGACACGCATTGCCGCTGTGTCCCGTGAAGTCATATCCGCACCGCAGTCATGCAAGACCCTCGCCACGTCCACATGGCCTTGTTCACAGGCATAGTGGGCTGGCGTCTTCCCAAACGAGTCCATGCTGTTCACATCGCACTTGAATATCTGCCCAGACAAATGTTCAAAGGACATCAGAAGAGAGGCAGTGGCGCTACTTTGCTGCAAAGAGAGAGAGTTCCTTTTAGCGACCAACAGCTTCACGATCTCCACGTGGCCTCCTAAGCATGCCAGATGGAGGCAGCTTTGCTCTTTGGAGTTCTTTAAGTTCGGGTCCCAGCACTGTTCCGTTAGGAAGAGTTTCACTATATCCATGTGCCCATTGAACGTAGCGACGTGGAGAGCTGTGTCGCCATTGTTATCACCCAGAAGCTTCACACTCCTTCTGTCGTCGCTGCTCAGAGACTGTAGAAGCAACCGAACGAGAGGCGCGCTCCCCAGTTGTGCGGCCGCGTGGAGGGCGGTGAAACCTTTGCTTCCAGGGGCCAGAATGTTCGCTCCAAGCCTGATCAATCTTCCCGCAACTCGGGGAAGGTCTTCGTAACAGGCTATATGCAACGATGTGTTGCCGCTTGCATTCTTGCAGTTGACGGACACACCAGGCGCCAACACGAGGCTTCCTGATCCACTCTTGACGGCCTCCAGAAATGCCGCTTCGGCTGACGTGTTGTCCATTATTAAAACACGTCCCTGGGATTTATTTATACCTTAGGAGTACACAACACTGCTGGTGTCAGCAATTAGGCGTACTTTAGAAGGGTAAAAAAATGTGGTGCTGTGATAGACGGGATGTTTGAGTACACTTGTAAATGCGTAGGTGTGCTGGGTGATAACACTCGTCCCCTGTCCACCTGATTCTCTCAATTGAACTGGAGTAGCCGACTGAAGAGATCCGACGTAATGGAATGTACCACACGTCGGATTTAAATTAAACAAGAAGTCGATACGTCTATAGATAGCAAACATCACTTATTTAATTTATCTGAACCTGCGGCAGCAGGTTCAATATAGGATTGATTGAGGATTGATGAATATCATTAAAAAACTTCACTCACGTCTGGAAGGACAACGGAGAAACGGATCGCTTATCTCTTTGTCGCGATGGAACGAGAACTCAAAGATCTACGGTTCTACGTTTGTTCCGTGTCATAAAACGGTGTACTTTTAGAGAAACAAACGAATTCCTGTTCTTCGTGCCCAGTCCTAAAATAATTCTTGGTCGTCGTCGTCGTCGTTGTCTTCTTCTTCCTTAGGAAGGTATAACTCGAGCTACGAACGGTTTTGAATAACGGCAATAGCACCAATATCTTCAGAATTCACCTGCACGGTGCCCTTTAAGGTCATATAGACATCTACAGCGAGAAGTGCCTCATGCGGTAGAAAGTTCTATATAGGATATGAGGTTTATTTGGTTTAATGAAGTTATTTTACAGTATGCAGTCCGCACAGCTGTTTGCGGCCCAATGTTTTGTGGACACTAGGTTCGTTTTCCGAAAAATTGAAATGATGATGTCATGCCCTTAACAACGACCTTGACAACCGAAGACCTTTGGAACGTGAGCTCACTCAAAAACAGTGATGAAATAAACGCCATTTTAACACCCTACAATGAAAGGAACACCTTTTGTCTATTGTGTTGCAAACCACGAGGCGTAGTGAACTTGCTACGGCAAGCTACGGGCCTTGAAAGCGGGTTAGTCTTAGCGTACCTCTTCGATACAGAAGCGATTCTCCACGCCTGCGACAATAGGAAATGAGAAATAAAGGTTGGTTCGTAAAGGGAACTAAAGGTACTAATAGATATTTGTAATGGTTTGTAGCCACAGTTTTTTTTTGACAGTGATCAAACATACTAAAGTAAGTAGTACTCTATACTGGTCAGCGCGTGTCAAAGTGTCTTCATATGCATTAATTCACACTGCTTAATTAACTTACCTTTCCTCCAGTACATAACAATGTTTGTTCTGGACTAGTGGAAGCCAGTCTTTTCAGGACCCTTGACGCCATCTTCACCTCCACTTTGGTAGGTAGAGTACTGCACTCATGCGTATCATAGTCACCTGCCTTAACACCTCTCACATTTCACCATTATGTCCTTCAATAGTGTCTGGACCAAGGGTGGCGCTGGCTTGAGCTGTTGTGGTTGTATTGGTGAATGCATGAAGTAGCAAGGGCACTTCACCTCACTGCAGTTAAAGAGCATGAACCAATGGACTAAACAATATGTACAAACCAGTGCTCTACATGATAGCTCCAGAGGTTGGCACAGTATATTTAAGCAGATAGGACATTGCTATTGTTCTATGATAGCAGGGTTGTTCATGTTCGAAAGTGTCTGGTGATACAGTGAGTACAGTCTTGGTGGGCTATCTTCCTAATTTCGGAAATGATTTTATGAGGGCTGTTTTTTGCTGGACGGCCTGTTGTGGGAGTGAGATTCACATGTATGGCTTGTGGTGATCTGGGATTGCAGATCTGAATGAAGATAAATATAGAGGTACACATGTATTAACTTGTTTAGACATGTAAGTAATATCACAAACCTGGCATTCCTCAGCAGTGTGTTTCTTCCACTCATAAGGAATTGTACTAACAGTGTAGTGAGAGTGCTGGCATTGTGCTAGAATGCTTCCATCCATAACTTGTTTGCATCGATAACAGAATTTTAGTGGGTGAATATTGACAGCATCATTGTGAGTATCAATACCAAATACTAAATGTAAATCTGCTGAAAAACTCTGTGCATTGGTATGACTGCCTTGCTTTCTTATCCCTAGGTGCCACAAGCAAGCGACCACACACCCTGCATCGCTCCTAAACTACTTGTTTACATGTACGTGTTCCATTCAAACCGCACCTATTATTCATAAAATACACACGCCGTGTAAGATGTTAAAAAAAAACTGTGGCTGGTTCTAATCGTTTTAAATATGTCTTTTGATCTGTCCTGTTGATGTTTATAACTTGCTTACCGAAAACCTATTGTCGCCCTCTGTGCTACGCACGATCAAAGTACCCCCCCTCTCAGATACCGCCTCTATCACATGGACGTATAAAAAGGATGCGCGGCTATTAGAGCAATGTTGTGCGTCGTGCGCATAGGTAATTTTATTAACTGCGGTGGTAGGGTGTACGAAAGAACGAATTAGCTCAAAGCGATGACTTGAAAAAAGCATGAAATGTGGATTACAAAACGTACGATTTATAATGAGCTCATTGAGTAATTTTTTTTTACAGCATTCTAAGGTATACCGTAATGTCCAATTATCTGAATTGTGTCCAGCCGCAAACAGGAGTGTCCGAACTGCACGAAATTTATTTGATGTTCCTATCGCAGTTTAATACTTTGGCTAGTGAAGTTAAATGCCTTCGCGTAATCGAAAGAAGAGATCTAAAGCAACGAGCGGAATACCTTCAAAAGCAAGACGATATTTTATCACAAGGAAACAAGGCTAAAGCCCGAGCGCGCTACAAGGCCGATCCCGAAACGAAGAAGGCCTCTGTACGCGACAGCTACAAGGCCGATCCCGAAAAGAAGGCCTCTGTACGCGACAGCTACAAGGTCGATCCCGAAAAGAAGAAGGCCTCTGTACGCGACAGCTACAAGGCCGATCCCGAAGGCCTCTGTACGCGACAGCTACAACGCAGATATTGAATCTAAGCAATCTGCTAAAAGGCAGTGATATCAAGAGGACCTCGAGGAGAACCGTGCTGCTAAAAGGCAGCGATATCAAGAGGACGTCGAGGAGAACCGCGCTGCTAAAAGGCAGAAATACGAGGACAATTCAGCTGCCATTAAGGCATCTGAAAGGAATCGGTATTGGAATGACCCCGCTGTCCGATTGGCTAAACGTGCTGCCGAGAGGAAGCGGTATCGCAGGGGTCACCGAACTACCACTACCACCCAAAGGTATATCATGGCATGTTGTATTGCACTAGCATTAAAAAGCTATAGGAAGATGTGCATGCAACATGTGTACAGCACGCATGTAAGGGATCTGCACAAAACCATTCACTTCACATGTAAAGCATGCATGGTGACCCAACTGTTCTTTGTGACCTGTCTATTGAATATTGGGGTGTCATCCTTAATCTGATGTACAAAAAGGCTTCCTTATCTGATGTACAACGGCAGCCCGCCTGCAACTGTGTATGAATTTAATTGCATTTGCTAGGGTTGAGCAGTAGACCTCAATGGTAGGTGTGTAGTGGCAGAGGAGATAGGGGACAGAGATAAGGATACCATGCACCCCTTGAAATAGAAATGTACAAATGAGTGAATGAGTGTCGCAAGCTCACTAGTGAAGAAGTGTTGAGGACAAAGTCACTGTTCCAAATGTCCATTCATCATTGGAGGGGAGGTCATTCCCATGTAAACATTGTTAACACCTTTTAATTTGGAGCATGAACAACTTCCTCCAATTTTCAGCACAATGGCACCTTTGGGGGGTCATGAGTTATGCAGACCAATCCAGTGAATAGAAATAAAATTGGACCAATAGAATTTTAGCACAGCTGGCAACACACACACACACCACACATACACACCACACACACACACACAACCACTCCCCCTTATCTGTGAGGTCATGAATATGTACACCAATTGGTGATGTACCAATGAAATTGGACCAATAGAATTATAGCACAGCCGCACACATGTAAAGGCTTTTCATGTATAAAAGCGACTCACCTGCCAAATAGTGCACTTTGCTTGCTGAGAACGAAAAAGGTAAAAACTAAATCCTTGCACTTTGTTTCTATACTCTCTGTCAGATGCAGTGCTGCCCCCCTACCGTTCACCGCCAGCAGTAGCAGCGCTGCCCCCACCGCCACCAGCAGCAGAGCTGCTCTCACCGCCACCAGCAGCAGAGCTGCCCTCACCGCCACCAGCAGCAGAGCTGCCCCTCACCGCCACCAGCAGCAGAGCTGCCCTCACCGCCACCACCACCAGCAGCAGCAATAGCAGAGCTGCCCCCACCGCCCACCAGCAGCAGAGCTGCCCCCACCGCCAGGGGTAGCAGCAGAGCTGCCCCCACCGCCACCAGCAGCAGAGCTGCCCCCACCGTCACCAGCAGCAGAGCTGCCCCCACCGCCACCAGCAGCAGAGCTGCCCCCACCGCCACCAGCAGCAGAGCTGCCCCCACCGCCACCAGCAGCAGAGCTGCCCCCACCGCCACCAGCAGCAGAGCTGCCCTCAACCGCCACCAGCAGCAGCGCTGCCCCCACCGCCACCAGCAGCAGCAGCAGCAGAAGCAGCAGGAGCACCACTACAGTATTGGCACCAGTGCCCCACCACCACTTCGCCTGCTGCCACCCTGGCCGCTGCCACCACCACCCGCATGGCTCCCATGGCCTGAACCAGGCTGCCGAGGTCAGAGACAAGGCTGGGGGAGAGGATGAGGACAAGCCAGGGGAACCGTACAGTACATTAAAAATTCATATACTTATAATTTCAATTATTAAATTTTTAACCTCCCTCCCTTCGAAAATTAAAATGAATTTGTGACAACATTTAAAGACGCGCTACTACGACAGAGGAAAAAACTAATGAAACAAGTAAATAAAAACATTCTCTAACGAGAAAGTTGTTGGTATATAGGATTGACCAATGGTGGTGTAAAAAGCATGGAAACAAGAGTGACAGAAATTTGACTGGAAAATTGAAATAGGCCTATATTTAGCACACTAACGTTGTAACAGTACATGCCTGAGTAATGGGCTAAATATAGGCCTATTTCAATTTTCCAGTCAAATTTATGTCACTCTTGTTTCCATGCTTTTTACACCACCATTGGTCAATCCTATATACCAACAACTTTCTTGTTAGAGAATGTTTTTATTTACTTGTATCTTATTCTTTCATTCTCGCTAGTCGTTTTGGCTACTGTACTCCAGCTCGATTGAGAATCAGCTGACATCAAATAGTATATTCCATTCTATGTGAATTCGTGAAAGCGATCCAATTGAAGAAAACCCAGCAACAACAATAGAAGGATCACGACATGTATAACTGAAAGCCGCCTGCGGAGCCCAAGTCAATATGCAATCAAATGATTACAAAAATGCATGGTAAATTGATATATAGCTAGGTTTAAAAGTCAGCATTACAACGAAGTTCAAATAGGAAGAAGTTTTGATTTTAATATTTGTTTATTAATAGTAAATGTAATTGTGTCATATTCAAGTGCCCAGAAATCAAATATTTTACCTTTAATAACTCTGCAAGAGTTTGTTTTAAAAAAAGTAGTTGTAGTCAAGTAACGAAAGTTCTATTAGCTATCATTGCAATTGTGACTGGAATATGGTGATTACTTAATTTGAATGACTCAGTTTGAATACAATGATGTATATTGAAATGTAATAAAATATAGCGAGTAGGATATCGGTACATATATCATGTGATTGTTTCGCATCCAATTTATTTAGATTAATTTTAGTTGATCATAAGGTTTTGTTTATGTTACAATTTCCCCATGTCACTATTACATTTAGCAAACTGGATTTAGTTATCAAAGAATTTTCCTTGATTGTGGGACGCTATGCAGTTTGATCTCAATTTAAAACAAAAGTAATTTTAAAACATCTGAAATAAACTCATCAGAAAATTTTTTACAGAAATAAAAGGAAACGTTAATCGCATAGAACAACACTCAATACGCGAAACTTCAGGCAATCGTTTTTCAGGTATTGACGACTAAGTGATTTGTTTAACTTCAGGTCCTCCAGCAGCACAAATTCTGTCTGCGTCCAGCCATCGTTCCTTGCAAAGTCACCTTCAGTAGTCACTCGGCCCACAACTTTATTCCCACACGCTTTGGTGAGGTTCAATGTCTTGGTACAGTGGTGGGCACTCTCTCTGCCCTGATTGGCCAGTTGTATAGTGATGTCTCCACAAAACGGAAATGTGAGGTTGTCGTCATACTCGCCCTTCATCAGGTGCACTGCCACGCCCAAATAGACACCTTTGCCAGCATCCGCCCCACCAGCCTCCACTCGAAGACAGAACTTATACCCACCAACATGGCTATAGAAAGGTCTACTGAACCACGACTTCCCAGACGTTTGGCGCTCTGAAAATTCATACATAACAAACTCGGGACCTGCAATAGGGACTAAATGAGATAGAGCAATATTTGTAGATGCTAAAAGTTCTACTTTCTTCTTTAGCACTGCTATGTGATCAAAACTGTACTTGGTGACTAGCAGAAGATGTCTCTCTGTGGCCTCTTTCATGTGCGATGGCAGCTGAGCACGAACCACCTGAACCTCACAGCCTGCAAAGGAATACTCACAGCTCACCTGCTGACTAGGACAGATCTTGATGTGATCCTGTAAATGCTGACGTTGAATACTTCCATCGCCGCAGTTATTTGGACATTGGATCAGCTCAGTGGAACACTGCACGAGGTGAATGTTGCTTATCTCGTCATACGTCGACAACTTGTTGCAGTACATACAACTGAACGGCCGCTTTGGGCAGGATTTGGCCCGGTGATCCTCCATCTTCCCCCTCAGCACCTCCTGGCCACACCCACTAGGACATGGCACCTTCACACCAGGGCACAAATCCTTCAAGTGACGTTTCAGCTCGCTTATCTCTC
This sequence comes from Ephydatia muelleri, assembly GCA_013339895.1. Taxonomy (NCBI): domain Eukaryota; kingdom Metazoa; phylum Porifera; class Demospongiae; order Spongillida; family Spongillidae; genus Ephydatia; species Ephydatia muelleri. Next base: position 867,513 of record JABACO010000003.1, read on the forward strand.
CACTCCAAGTACAGCCAGCATCCTGCTTAGATGGGCAGTAGATCTTCACACTCCACACTTTCCTCTTCCAGGCTTTGTCCACATTGAAGGTCATCTTCTTCCTGCGGCACATTGGACATGGCTTCTGGAGCTGCTGCAGTTGAGTCACAGCTTCCTTTGAGAACTGGTTGCCACAGCAGGATGATTGGTAAGGGTTTGTAAGCAACCCCTGCATCACTGGACAAAAGTAATCCTCAGATGGCTTTTCGACAAAATCGTAAGTAATATCTGTGTCATCGTTGTAAGTGCTCTCTTCTGGATCATCACCATCACCTAAGAGATTTTCACAGAGTAGCAATTTGCACGCATGGACATTTGTGATTACATTTAAACATTTTTAAACATCTTCAGAACATAAAAGTTCAAGTGTTTTTAAAATCCTAAACATTGAAAAAATCTTCTTTTTGGATTAGCCCCCACTTGGAGGCCTCATATCTTTACATCACCCTCCCCCTTCCCCCTCCCCCCTTCCCCCTTCCCCCTCCCCCCTCCTCCCTTCCCCCTTCCAAAGATAATTGCAGAATTGAATAGCTCTTGCTGAGCTCTACAAGTTGGATGTCTTTTACCTTGTCCTGCCACCCCTGAAGAACATATATCTCAAGTGACCAAACATATTCCTGGGAATTTACACGTCTTGATTTTAACTTACTTTCTTAGGTCTACAAAGAGCCAAATATATCATCTTATTTATTCGCTTTCACATCAGTGCCTATTTTTCAAGACACAAGTTAATAAAAAAAAAGTTGTTTAAAAATGTTGCAGATAATGAATTGTAATTGTTGATAATTAGGATTAAAATAAAACTCCACAAGAATTAAAAACAACCAAAACCACGAAATACCTTCCAAAATCAAGCACCCTGCTTTACCTGAGAGTTGAAATTTTGTAAATGAAATGTAGATTATTGAAATGAAAAACAGAATAAAAGAATTAGGTCAGCACTTTTAAACATTAGCTTGATAGGGGCTACAGCAATATTAACTTAATGATGCAACAAAGCAAAATATTACAATGCATTGTACAATTGCTTTGTTTTGAATAAACATGCCTTTCCTACTTTGCAATTAATATTTATGTACGTATTTGCTTGCACACCGTTAGTTATCCAAACTAATAAATCCAAACTAATAGAGCTTTGGACCACAATTTAAAATCCATGGCCATGAAACATTGAACCAATTTACCCCTGTGTATACATTCACCAAAACTGGCCACATTGATTCAACCATATCCAAATATGCATACACAAATAAAACACACATAACATTACCATCATCTGACTCTTCATGCATCTGCAAGAAGGGTGTGATTAGCAATGGTCAATACATCAATAACTCTCTACCTTTTCCTCCTCCTTCCCTGATGCATAGACAAACACTCTCACTTCATCAATCAGTACCTCCAGAACACTGTACTGTGTCAGCACCTTGTAGCCCACCTCAGGATTCTTCATTTCTGCACACAGATGCTCCACCACATGAGATGGGATCAGCCACACCACTGCCACAGAGCCAGGGTGCACACTCCTGAAGATTAGCACCATTTGATGCAGAGAATAATGCTGACAGAAGTCTTTCCTGAAGTGGTCCACCTGACGTAATGTGGTCTGTTTAGGGTCCAATCCATGACGTGCTATCAATTTTCTGAAGCCAGGAGGAACCTCCTCCCTCCCCCTCCAAATACGCATGAAGTCTGCCAGCTTTGTTTCTTTCATAAAGGCTTTCATATCTCTAACAAACTGTTTCATTAGTTCCTTGGTCTGATTGCGGCCACATTTTTCCACCAGATGCTCCAGAAGACCAGAGTTGAAGCAGTCCCAGTATAAATTCAGCAACGTAATAATTTCAATGACGCTACTAGCCTGGGCAATATCTTGGTGATGCTCTTTTAGAAATGCTTTATGCTCCTGTTTCATCACTGCAGGGATAAGTGTTACATAAGTCTTAATGTCCCTGATGTCCACATATTCACAGTCCACTTGGATCACTCGTACCACCTCCAGGAACTTTTCTTCCAGCTCATTGATGGACTTCTCCAGAGCTGTAAATTGAGTAAAATGAATCATGATATGTCCCTCACTTCATACTGGTGATGGTGCCCTCACTCCACACTGGTGATGGCTCCCTCACTCCACACTGGTGATGGTTCCCTTCACTCCACACTGGTGATGGTTCCCTCACTCCACACTGGTGATGGTTTCCCTCACTCCACACTGGTGATGGTTCCCTCACTCCACACTGGTGATGGTTCCCTCACTCCACACTGGTGATGGTTCCCTCACTCCACACTGGTGATGGTTCCCTCACTCCACACTGGTGATGGTTCCCTCACTCCACACTGGTGATGGTTCCCTCACTCCACACTGGTGATGGTTCCCTCACTCCACACTGGTGATGGTTCCCTCACTCCACACTGGTGATGGTTCCCTCACTCCACACTGGTGATGGTTCCCTCACTCCACACTGGTGATGGTTCCCTCACTCCACACTGGTGATTGGTTCCCTCACTCCACACTGGTGATGGTTCCCTCACTCCACACTGGTGATGGTTCCCTCACTCCACACTGTGATGGTTCCCTCACTCCACAGGCTCCCCGATTACATCATTATGCTTACCAGGATCAGGAGATGGAGAATGAGAAATAGGCTCAGCCAATGTGGGCCCATGATCAGCATCAGGTGGAGAAGGATGATTATCAGGTGGTGAAGAAAGTCGTGATGAAGGACCTGGCAAGTGTTTGTGAACAGGTGGATCAGGTGACCCTTGGGAAGTACTAGCTGAGAGCCTTTGGCCTTCTTTGTAGGTGGCTAGAGAGGTGCCAACGTGACACACACACACACACACACACACACACACACACACACACACACACACACACACACACACACACACACATGCACATACACACACACACAGTAATTGTATTCAGTGTTTTTATACACGTTTACACCTTGACGTACAGGCTTCACTCACCATCTAATCTATCTGCAAGCCACGCATTACTCGAATCAAACTTGATATGTTTGATAACCGTTTCGAATACACCCTTTCCTCCATTGCTTTTGATGGCGTTCAGTATGACTGCTATTTGCTCCGAGCGAGCCTGCTTCGCTCTAACGTCGTTCCATACTCCAGAATTGATAATGCCCTCTTGCAACATCTTGTTAGAAAATTCTAGCGGGTCCAGCGAAGACTGACAGATTATGTCATGCGACGTTTGCAATGCGCGAAAACCTGGCAAATTCGTGTATTGCATAGCCATTTCACTAACCGCGAATTATTATCACGTGATTCAGCTACTTAAATAGGAGATACAAACCATAAAACTTGCTTTTCACCGCCGCCGCTCATATCCGATGTACTCATTATATGTGCGCGAGTTAATGTGCAGCATGTACAATACTACCTGCATTTGTATCGTATACTATTTCATTACAGGACTTCTGAGAATCTGAAAATTGACCGTTGCCGGGATTATACGAGTAGACTATGACAAAAGGTTACTATTAAGAGGAGTGGATGCCCACAACGTACATAAAACGCCTAACATTCAAGATTCGCAATATATTAGGCGGCGTATAACATTGGTCAGCCAGGTACTATTATGCTAACGTAACATATAAAGCCTTTCCGCAGCCAGTGTTTTATACATGGATGTATATATAAGTCCCACGCTAGAAGAAAATTCCGTTTCCCTCATGCATACAACTAGTAGTTCAGGAGGTGTCTCCTTGTGGTTAGCAATTGACCACACCACATTTGAAATTAGAAGTGAAATTGTGTACATTGAATTGACAGCTACTAATGTTTTATGTAGCTTGCGCTCTAAGTCACGCGATCGTATGTAATGTCATGTCACTTCTCGAATCCCATCCGGAAACCTTAAATGAGTGCTCTTAACTTGTGGGATCTCATGTCATTTATTTCAGTGACGGATCGCCCCCTCCCAGATCTCGTGATTATGTAATGCAGCAAGCGCAGCGGTGATGTAATGCAGCAAGCGCAGCGGTGATGTAATGCAGCAGGCGTGGCGGTGATTAATTGATCGGCAACTCCAAGTTCCATACGATGAACCTTAAAAACTGCAGCGATAATTATAATTTCGCCTTATATAGTCTCAAGGAACACATTCAGCTGAAGTGGGGAAGTGCAAATAGTGCCTGATCTTGAATATGGACGTGTATACCGTCGATCGCGATATGACCGCTACGATGCAGCTTAATGATCAGTCATCGTGCATATATTGTCTGAATCAGACAAGTCATCCATCACTAGCAGCCTCATTTATGGTTGGCTGCGTTTGGCCTCAGGACCATGCTGAGCAAACACGTGCTGCGTGGGAGTAACACACATCTACTTGCAAGGTGCATTTTTAATGCACTGACTAGACGATCTTTACATTTGACTCGCGTGCACATGGATAAATCTCTAACTCCATCCATGGAGCGGCACTAAAATAATGACTAACGTGATTCGCAAAGTAAAAATTAAGCGTGAAACGAGACACGAAAATAATAGGTCGAGTATTAACGTATGCAGTATTCATCGAATCTGTTCGGTCCCTACATGTTGACTTGGCAATGCCATGCACCTAATGGTCAATGGAAAAAAGAGTTGCTGTCTTCTCCATGCCACGCCTGTGTCAGGTGCAGGACATTTTATTGGCGCTTTTTGTTTCGTTTAGTTGTTTGTCCCCCCCCCCCCCCCCCCCCCTCTCTCCCCACTCTCTCTCTCTCTCTCTCTCTCTCTCTCTCCCCTCTTTCTCTCTAGTCCTCTCTCTCTTCTCTCTTCTCTCAACTCACTCTCTCGAGAAGAGACTCTCTCTCCCTCCTCTCTCTGTCTCTCCGTAGAGCCTCTCTCGGATCTCCTCTCTCTTCTCTCTCTCCGCTACTCGTCTCTTCTCTCTCTCTCTCTCTCTCTCTCTCGTCGCCTCCGTCTCGGAATTCTCTCTCCTCTCTCTCTCTCTTCTCTCTCTCTCTCTCTCTCTCTCTCTCTCTCTTCTCCTCTCTCTCTCTACATCTCTCTCTCTCTCTCTCTCTCTCTCTCTCTCCTCCTCTCTCTCTCTCTCTCTCTCTCTCTCTGTTTTTTTTTACTTTCTTCTCCCACTGCATTTTCTTTTATTTCCTACTGTATTTCCTTATGCAGACAAATCATGTACACATGTATGATAACATTATGAATGATCATTCCGATCCTGACTGGTCAGTCCTCTTCCCTGCTCACAGCTGATCGGAGATTTCCTTGCTCTCCCAGCAAAGCTGGGAGGCCTAGGACTAATCATTGAAGTGGAGACAGCAGACCCAAACTTTCAATCATCGGTAAAACTGGTTCCACCTAAATGCTCCTAGCTACAGTTCCAGTTGTGTACAAAAGTCATGAGGATGACAAAAAACAATCCTATGGTCAGTGTGTGCGTGACATTGAACATGGCATATGTTCACCCCATGTACTCTATCAATGGAAAGCGACTATTTTCTATGAGCATCTAGCTGATTTGCTTTTCCACTAGAGAAAACCTCCTAAATGTACACTCATGGGCTGAATAAGATGTAGCCATTACTTTGCCATCCTGAGATCTGCTGTGATGTGCTTTAGAGGAAGCAATCGCTCATCCCACCACCAAGTTAAAAGTACGACAGGCATATTCCTTGCAGCTTCAGAGAGCTGTGTACCAATTGATCTTCACACATGATCGAACTAATATTAGGGATTGTTTCCCGCGAAAAGGGGCCCAAAAACACAAGAGTTGAATTTTTGTTATATTCTAGAAGTCCGATACACATTGCTTCTTATGCACTAAGAATTGAGTATCTGTCATGGAGTTGTAAGGCTCTGAATTTTTAATTAGCCATACATTTCAATGCATTTCTACTGAGCCTACTGGAAACTTTATAGCATGTGCTAGGTCCATTTTGCAGAAACAATCCCATATGTTGTTTAGTTTTAATTTTGCTCGCATGTATACCAGCATGAATTTGTTAATAATACATAATGATATATTATAGATTCAGCTGAGAATAATGGAATGCATGAATACATGTACCTTAAAACTACTAAATAATTATACATGTATTTTGACCTTTTATTATTGGTATAATTATGATTATTAATACAGTACTAACCTCAGGGTACTGCTATCTATAACTAAACTACATCACTATGATACTATATATAGATTATGCTGGTTGTTCTTTTGAAAAATACCACAGTGCATTGTCTCTTACCAGCATGACATTCACTTGCTGTGTGCCTAAGGTTCTTTCATTAGGATAGTAAGCTTTTGTAATCTCCTATCTCCATAGCCTTGGCCAACATGCCTCTGCCGCCCCACCCCCCACATTTGAGATCATTAGTTGAGTAGATTTTCACTTACACAGAGGCAAACTCAACTAGTCATCTATTTTTTTCTGCGTGATTTCATGTATTTGTGCATGTGCTCAAAGGGTATACATGTCTTGGTCGATTATCGCATTTAAAGACATTCTACAAGGTGTTAATTGTAACTATTATGCATAAGTAGCAATATATAAATATACAGTGGAACAGCCAAGTTTACTAGGTTTAATAATAAACCTAATATCATGATTGATTTAACATTATTTAGGTTGGATTCATATGTAGTTTTCTTTACAAGAAATATAAAGTTTGGACATAGGATTGGCAGGTTGGATTTTATTTGATAACTAATTTTAATTTAAGTCTACTGAAGTAAAAAACCGTCATTTGATTCAGTATTTCAATTATAGTGAGATATCAAAAGTCAAAGTTCATTAAAAGTAAAGTGGTGTTTAGTGTTTCCAAGTTAGATTTTTTGTTTTGCATATTTACTAATGAAATGCAAATCAAAGCTTTCAATCATTCATTCAGGTTACTGTGCAGTTTATAAATTCGCTGATAGTTAAAAGCTGTTGTACATTATTATATCACATTAATTAAAGAAAGCATTTCATTTCATTTTTGGACCAACTAAAGATGATCAGATTTTAATAACATAGTTTATATTTGCATGACTTTCTGTTTGTATAATTATAAATGCATCTACATTAATAAACTTATTTTTAAATATACTCATGTGAAACATTCATTTGCAAACACCCTGTATATACAGTGTATAATATACATGACTATACAGTTTCAGTACTTGCTAAATAATACATAATTAGCATGGGTGTACCTTACTGCATGGAACATTCCAATTTAGAAGATCATGTATGTTATTTTCATCAACACAGCATTTATAATTATGCAACGATTAATAGTTACAGTAGTAGTCATTGCATCATCACATATCCAGACCCAGCTTACTGCTGCCAATCGTAAAGCACCATGTTTATGCGCTCAACAGAGTAATTATGATTTAATCCTTCCTGAGTCTCACTACAAGTGCTACAGGTGTGGGTGCTGTTCTGTCACAAGTAATAGATGGACATGAGCGGGCAGTAGCATATGCCAGTCGTGCCCTCACTAAACCCGAGAGGCGGTATTGTACTACCAGGCAAGAAATGCTGGCTCTTGTGTGGGAAGCTCAGCATTTTAGACTCTACCTCTATGGACGGTCATTTCAAGCAAGAACTGATCATCAGTCGCTTAAATGGTTAAGGAATTTTAAGGAACCAGAAGGACAAGTGACTCGCTGGCTTGAAGCTTTGGCAGAATATAACTTTGAAGTGGTGCACCGACCTGGTAGGCAGCATAGGAATGCAGATGGTCTCTCTCGACAGCATTGCCAACAATGTGGGCAACAATGCAATGCAGCAGTAACAGCAACCTCTTCGGCAGCAGGAGGCAGAGGCTGTACTTTCAGTTGATAATTGCCTGCCATCCTGGGAACCAGAAGAGCTACGCAAACAACAAGGTGACGATCCTGATGTAAATAAAGCGTTCATTAGTACGCGTGAAGGTGCATGGTCAGACAGCGTTCCATTGGTGGAGAGTCAGGTTTCCAGAGTTTGTGGGCTCAGAGACAGCAATTAACTGTGGTAGATGGCCTGTTGTACAGGAAGTGGAAGGATGGGAGACTACACTAAGTGGGTCGAAGCATATCCTATGTCGACATGGAGGCCACCACCGTAGCAGAATGCTTGTATGATTTCATATGTCGTTTTGGTGCACCGGATATGCTGCATACTGATCAGGGACTGAATGTTGAGTCTGCCTTGATCAGCGAACTGTGTAAGTTGTTAAGTTGTTAGCGATTACTAAAACTGGAACAACTCCATACCATCCGCAGTTGGACAGAATGATCGAACGTTTCAATAGGACCCTCCTAAGCACGTTGAGTATAGTGCTGAGGGAAGAAAGGGAGGAGAATTGGGAGGTTGCTTGCCTGCTGTCATGTTAGCTTACCGTAGTAGCCCTCATCAGACAACGCACCAATCTCCATTATGTTAACATTTGGGAAGAGATAAGATTACCTGTTGATGTAATGTTTGGCCGACCAGTATTAGAAGCAGATGTGTGTCGTAGCAATTATGCACAAGAATTGAGGAATCGATTGGTCGATACCAAGAGGTCGATCTGCGAAGTTCCATCGTCCCCGGAAAGGCCCATACATCGTTGTGAAGGCACTGAATGATGTTGTGTACAGAATACGAAATGTAGATGCTCCTAGAAAGAAATTGGTTGTTCACTTCAATAGGTTGAAACCATACAAACATGACACTGATCAAAATGACAAGGCCAGGAGTGAAGACAGCGGACCTAGTGCAAAAGAGCAGAAAGTTTCCAAAACCAAGTGGAGTCGTATCTCCCAAAGAGCTCGATGAGTCTGAAGATGAAGAACTGATGTACCCTCCAATGCAACCCGACCCTGGACAAGACTTGAACAATCCAGTTGCACAGCCTGTTCTTGTGCCAGATAATGTAGCAGAATTACATAGAGATATTGGAATCACAGAAAATGCTCATCTACAAGTTCCACCACTGAGAAGATCAACTCAGAACAGGAAGCTACCTGACAGATATTGACGTTGCAAATATTGGATCCACACGAGAACGTGTGCTCAGAAGAAAGGGAAAAATGTAATGACTATTCAAGCTTGAGCAGATTATGTATTTAAGTGCATTGATTGCCGTTGTAAAGTATGTCTGATATGCAATGTTATAAATGCTACATAATCATAGCTCAATATTGTGATCACTATATCATCAGCAGCTGAGCACCAATAATACTCTGCTTGTTCCTATACATGCATCGCAATGAATGCAATTAGTCTAAGCACTTCAGTATAAGATAAAAGTTAATTTACTTATTTAATTAGCTCAGGCCAAGATAGTTCAGGCCATGGCCGTGTCAGCCTGACGACTTCTGCCATCACTTCTTTTCATAAGTAAGCACTGTCAGAGTATACAGGCTACTCTGCTATTAGGGTCGCTGTGTAAGCTGCTTTTATTTCATTTTCCTTAGTTTGCAAGCTGCCATTTGATGGTTGTTTTGGCAGAAATCTTCATTAGCCAAGCACTGTTGAACTGTTATAAATAAATTAATAACGCTTTTAATATTCCTGAATCAGGAGATATTGTTTCTACATCTTTAACTGTTGTCACAAGGAAATGCAATTTAAACCTGTTTTTTCATCCCTAATCCATTTCAACCTAACCCCTGCAGATAGTCCAGCTGTGTATACTGAAACAAATACATCTAGAGTCTATAGTGAATGAGCACAAGAATTGGAAAGACCCATGACAAGAAAAGCCACAATAGGTTGTTATGATCAATGGTGAATCACTGCACAGAAGGAAGCTTGGATACAGCTGTAGATTATGTTGTGTACAATTGGTCTTAAGTTAGTACTGTGTTCTTGGTCCACACTATAATGGCTGTCTGGTTGTTAGATGTCACTCATTTTTGTGATGTGTATTTGGATCTATTGCAAGTTTGTTCTATTGCACCCCTGTTATTTTAACATCTATTAGTTGAATGTGCCATTAATTAAATTGTACCAACATTGCTTAACTATGCATCAACTATATATCACTTGAAAGATTTAACATACTAGTACCAGATAACTAATTAGGTAACAACGTTAGTTACCAACATTGTGATACACTCTTAAATCCCAACAGGAAAACAATAAACTGGGTGCTTGAAAAGATAATTGTGTCTAAATTCCAATTAAAGGCCAGGCTTGAATTTTGCGTATCCGATTTTCAAATGTAATGCCAAACATTTCCTCGTGCTCCAAAGTTTGAGTGTCTATCAACCGGCTTCTAATGCTATGCATCTGTACGTACCGCACTAAGGAGCCTTTTCTATATGCTTGACAGCTGCCTCGTCCCCACGTTTGCAAAGAATATAATTTATTTTAACTATTTCGCACGTGCGAGACCACTGCAGCATACAGAACTTCAGCTGGTCGGTAGGTACTCTCTTTTTTTAATTTACAGCACGTGTCTTACAAGGCATTACACAAATACAGTGACTGAGCGTCGCATCCAGTTCTCTTGCGCGCACAAGTTGACCACACACTGGTGCACACAAGCCCGCCAGGGGAGGAGCTGGTTTGGATGCTCGTGAAGCCCCTCCCTTCTCGTGGTGACCAAAGTGACCTGGAATATTGCAGCAGTCTTAAAGGAACTTCTACTCCTCTGTGCTGTCCAAATACAACACGCAGTTTTATAGGTAAGATACACGCATCATAGTAGGCAGATGTTTAACATCCGTTGAGATGAACCTATGACTCGCTTTCACTACGGCTCATTCGTTACGCGCACACGAGTATCAGTGTACGCATGACAAACGTGTGCACATATGTGTATGGACGAGGAGGAATCCTTGGGTCAGTAAAACGATTAGTGCAAAGACAGTAACGTTAACACGTTCCACAGTGTGCCATACTTATTGCGCGTGCATTAGTTGGTGTTGTTTCTTTCCAATCATTGCTTAAAAGGTGTCTTTGTGTTCCAATTCATAAGCATGCATCATTGCCATGGCACCACAAATGCAATTCAAAAGAGTGACATCACCATTTGCACACCCCAAAATCGTACTGCTGTCCCTCACAAGCCAAAGCATGGTCCAAATGAGTGCATAAGATGGCCCTGCATGAAGAAATGGTGAAGTAGTTCCTCATTCCCACCCCACATGCCTAAGTCTACCACTCACCCACCCACCCACCCAAGGTCACCCAGTACAACTAGATCATGATAGCTTGAACACCTGCCCTTGTGCAGCTTCCATCTGAAGCAGTCCAATGGTGTGAACCAGTGAGGCGTGTCTGCTTGAACTTGGGGAGGATAGTCTGATAGCCAATCACAATAATGCAGGCCTACCTTGATGAATTCATACCCAACAGCTGTGCAGATCTGCCCAGGGCCCTGATCCAGTCCAAACACCATCACTAGGCTGACCAATCAGAAGGGAGGTCACAGCAGGAAGCCCCTAGAAGCTGATAGTTGCAGATAGTTGCGGTGTCTGAGATGGTGTTTGGCACAGAGGCTAAAACATCATCTGACCGATCAACAAGGTCATTATTAGTTTATGCTAAGGGCAACTCCACCTCAGCCCTAGTGCGGTCTGCATGCCAATGGCTGTTGTGCCTGCCATGTTTTGTAAGGTGGCCTATACAAACAGGTCCTAGGAACATTGCAACGATTGCTAGCACATAAGTGCAGTGGTAACCATAGTCACATCTCCATATAGCAGGAAGGAGGGCAGTAGGTGTGGTCTCTAGGTGTGGTCTGCCTCATACTAATGTCAAATGTCCTGTTTTGTAAATACTGACTTCTAAACCACTGCATTATCTTAGCAGCATGCAAGGCTTATTGCAGCAACATAAGTATGATTTATTTTTGTTTACCAACAAAGGAATGGATGTGGTGACAAAAGTGGTCAAAACAGAAGAGAAGGGAGAGGTAAGTATGGCAAGGCAAGTACACCACACCTCCATATGGCTCCAGTGTACTGCTACATTATGAAACCCAGATACCATGAGTTATCATGTTTAGGTGGTGTTCAGTTATTGGAAATTCCTTTTGAACTGGTTGGTTAACGTTAGCACAATGACATGTGACTCAGGCTTGTTTATACTTTTGCACTCAAAAAGTCTTTTCTTACCAATTTGCTTTATGTGCATAAATACAAGATTATAAATGTCCTGCTGTTACTCCAATCCCTGCACCAATTAGTACTATCTGGCAAATGTCATGTACTTCTTCTGGTCATATAGGGACTCCAAGTGCCGACTGATCAAGGAAAAGATGTATGCTTACTTGGGAAAGGGATGGGGCAATAGATGAGATCAGTATGTGAGCTTATGCAACCTTGCAGAGTGATGTACAGTCTAAGACTGATGCTGGAGCAGATACGTGAAATACCTATGAAAGATGCAACACCTGGAGAACTGTATGCAAAACATATGAAGAAGCTCTCATGTAAGTATCCATTTTTTAACTTAAATGAACATGTTTTTATTATTTTTATTATTTTAATTGTCTGTTGTGATTGGGACATGTCGTCTGTGAGTCCCACAAACTATATTGATCTTCGTGTTGAAAAAGATTTTGGGTGGACCTAAAAGTAAACAATCTTAATGCATGAATGGTTACAAATAATGGGCAGCCTTAGATAGAGAGAACATATCCCTTGTCACCAGTCACATGGTTTAGTAATGGTCACACAATGTTTGACAACTTGAGCAGATGGTCCATTAGTTTCATTGCACGCACTATGCCGGAGTGGAAAATTGAGTGAACTATCTTCTGATGCTACTACCTCACAAGCCAACCACAAATGCGGTAAAACTTTTCATTAAACAGTTCAATCCTGATTTTCAAGCTGTTCGCGTAAAGACAATGTCATTCACATTGTTTTCTCATCTCAACCTGTCACCATCCCCATTTTAATCAGAGCAGTCCTACAGCCTTTTAAGTAGAAGCCACAATAACAAAGCAAAATCTTGTTGCACATGTTTTGTATGTCAGATGTCTAGAAAGTGCAATGGCAAGTCATGTGTTCAAGTGAATAATGCCTTGCATTACTAAGCACCTATTCCTATGCATCTCTCAGTAATTACTCAGCCAATATCAAATCAAATGTACACTTCAATAATATTTCAAACATTCCAGTCAAATGTCAGCATTCTGCCATTTGTATTCATTGCAGCTTAATTATTGTAGTCATAACTGCTGTTGAATGTGACCACCAGTAGTCACTATATCATCATTCTGTGAGACTACCTGTGCTCTAAAGCTATTAACTGTTGTGGGTATCAAGTTGCATTCAGGATTGTGATTCCAAAGTGATGTCAACCAAGTCTGGCTTGGTCTGCCATATTGGCAAATACATCTGATGATAGAAGCTGATATGAAAGGTCATTGTTCTTTGCTTAAGCCAAATATTGGCCCCATATCTGATATAGATATGGGGGTGGGCATCTGATAGAGATAAGGTGGTGGGCGTTCTGAATTCACAACTACTGTTAACTACAAATGATATATACGGCTATCACTGTTTTAAAGGGAAAAATTGCACTTGCACAGGTATAAATGCAACAGTGTAGACCATATTGCATCTCATACTCCAAGAATCAGAATGGTACTGATACAGTGATTACAAATTATGGTGTTCAGCATAATATGTGTATCTACAACTTTAAATATAGGCAGATGACCGAGACAAACAATACTGAACTAGAAGGCAATGTAAGCCAATTAATCAAGGGGGTACAAATTGAAAGGTATAATTCTTCCAACAACATAGGCAGATGATCAGAAAAACACTGGGCTAGGAGATGATGTAAGCCAATTTGAAAATTACGATACAAATTGAAAGTTCATAATTTTTTCATCTCACATAGGCAGATGACCAGACAAACACAGGGCCTGGAAATGATATGTAATCATAAAGTAGATGACATTTTACACTAGAATATTATGAACAATACAAATGGAATGAAATGTTGTGCAGATAAAAAAAGTATTACAAATATGTTGAATGTCATACTTAATGGACTGTGAACCACACCTCACACCACCCCTGACTCTACATTGTGTGGAATTACTAAGCACTAAGACCAACTTTTCAATTTCTATTCAAATATGTTCCTAGTTACTCTACAGTAAGCATACATCTAAGTATGCACCTACATGCAAGGTGCACTTGTCTCCTCGTTGCCAATCTGCTTCTTAATAAAATAGATTACGGCACACAGAGGCTGAGGTGTGCTTCCTCTGTTTGGTATCATGCATTCTGCATCCTCCAAGTCCGTAGATCATCGTTTTCAAAACTACACTTCTGTCAAGCTAGATCCTAACTATAGAGGACCGAGAACATTGCTATGACACAGATAAACACCACCACTAGACTGACCAATCAATAGAGAGGTCACAGGAACCCATAAAATCTGATTATTGTGGTGTCCAAGAGGATCTGCTACAACTTCACATGACTTAGCCATCTACAACTTTATAGATGGCATGTGATAAGGACATATCGACTTCAGCCTTTAGTGTCATTCATTGGTTCTGCATGCCATTGTCTGTTTGATAAGATAACTATATGCTAAGATAGGCTTTACCATAATGTCATCATTATTTGGTGTTGGTGTTCTCTCGATCAACTGATGACCGCTATCTCATGTCCAGGTGCACTGATAACCAGGAGGACAGTACAGTCAACCTTATTCAAACTGCCCATTAATTAGGTACACAACATCCCTCAACCTGCAGCTACTTAAAGTAACAAAGTGTTTAAAAACAAATTCAAGGATAGGTGAGTATTATGAAGCTTGCATGGTGCACCACACTGTAGTGTACTGCTAGATCTTGAAGTAAGATGCCATGGGGGGCTATGGCGTACCAGTGATGGGCGTTGCTGCTAAACCTTTTGACCATCTAATTCAAACTGGTGCAATGGCATCTCACCAAAAATTGCATTTTCGTAGGGACACCAACAGGGCCAACTAATCGACACAATGTGTTAGCTGGTTTGTGGGGGAGGAGGGGCATCTAGCTATGAAATGTGATGTAGGAACATATGGATGTGATGAATACTTAGGTGTGAATCTATAAAGTAATGTGTGTTAAGGCCATTCTAGAAGCTAAAGCTGTGAGCATAGTGGTTCCAAATTGATGCCTGCGAGCATCACATGATCTAGCGTTTGGCGCGATATGATATCGCTACCAAATATTGACCTGATATGATATCGCTACCAAATATTGACCGAAGTTTTGGGGGAGGACATGCTGAATTCCAGTCTCTATTCAATTTTATATATGCTATCACTATTTTGAAAGGAAATTATTGCACTTGCATAAGTATAAAGCTACAGTCATTGACCTTATTACAGCTAATACTGCTTCGATCTGTCAGAAGCGTCATTATCTGCGTGCATGTCAATTCATGTACACATACTTGACCTACTGATACAGCATTACAAGTGACAGTTTATGAATACTAAAATTCAGCAAGAGCAAATTAACGATGATTAATTTAATATATACAATTCCAAGGTATTTATGCCATATGCACATATCTGTTTGCAAACTCCACTGTCCAAATCACTTCATATAGCTATAAATATTTTCAGATTCGGGCATGAATCCCTCTGATTACCTGCTCATTTTGATTTCTTTACATACAGCACTTTGTTTTATTTTGCTACATCTGAATTTCACATTGCTGTTCAGTACATCCTTCCTGACATCGTCATTGAATATATGATACACATGAGATAACTGTAGGTAGTGGCCACAAGGACTCAATTGTACAAACCTAGCGTATGAAAATAGTGCACTCAAAATGTTACATTTACTTATGTTTCAGATGCATTGCTAAACCTATTGTGACATGGTCTTGTTTACTGATCAGACAGCTGCACACTATACAAAAGGTCATTGTTTTTACCAAATATTAGCCACAGATTGATGATAGAAATATGGGGGCATATATGTATTACAACTTCTCATACCACATTTGACCAATTAAAGGGATCACACACACACACACACACACACACACACACACACACACACACACACACACACACACAGAAACGCATAATATACATGCACACACAGACACACATGCACACACACAGGAACACAGACACACACATGGACAACCACGTGCACAAACGTGTACCACATACACACATGTGCACACACACACAATTATACAGAAACACACAACACACACAGGTGACCATGCCTTATGACCTTGCTTGCAGTGAAGGTGGAGATGGCTACAGAGATATGAATGCATTTGCACTGTCTATTGCACAGGTGGTGGTGTGAGAAGAGGGAAAATGTTGTCCTATGGTTAAATAGACACTGTTTACATAAACAGAAATCAGATGATCAGGAAATGGTGAGAAAGATGCTGTAAATCATATTTGGAAGCAAGTTTTCCAAACTGTCAACAAAATACGAGCTTGAATATCTACTATTCAAACGTTTAAATAGTTGACAATTCAAAATTTCAAAACATCAAAAGGGCATACCTTAGAAGCATTAGTTTTTTTACCTAATAGAAACATTTTTAAAGCTGAGTTGAAAAACAAACTAGTATGCAAAAGTAACAGTGACTGCATGTAGCGTTAAATTAGAGACAGCAATGCAAGTTACTTGGCAACACTTTTAATAGATGAATATAACCTTACATCACTAAACACATTAAAAAAAACCTTTTTCTATCTGTAATTACTCATTTAATATCGATTCAAATATACCCTTGATAATTTTTCAGATTTGAGATAATCCACTCAGAATTGTCCTTAATCATTCTGCCCTTAATCATTCTGCATTTGTTAGATGACCTTTTAATGCAGCTTTGTAATATTTCGATAAATATGGCTTCACTGTTCGTGCTGTATGTAGTTGGTGTGGTGACTATAATTGTTCATTGAGACTAAATGTGCACTAAAACTATTAGCTTGTGTGAGTATCAAGCTGCATTGAGGGTTAATGATGTTTTATCAAGCCTTAGTAGGTCTGCCATATTGACAAACACATGTGATGAAAGGTCAATGTTCTTTGCTAAACCAAATATTAGCCACAAGTCATCTGATAGAGATATGGGGATGGTTCTGAATTCACAACCTCTGTTTACTACACATGATATATACGGCCATCTCTAATTTGAAGGGAAAATTTGCACTTGCTCAGGTATAAAAGCTACAGTCTACAACATATTTCAGTTCATACGACAAGAATCAGGATGGTACTGATTATGGTGTTTCAAAATATCTACAATTTAAATTGCCCCATCAATTTAGGCAGATGACGAGATAAACACTGATCTAGGAGACAATGTAAGCCAATTAATCAACTGGGGTACAAATTGAAAGTCATCATTTCCATTGCACACAGGCAGATGACCAGATAAACACTGAGGGTGATGATGTGAGTCAATTAATCAACATGGGTACAAATTGAAAGTCATCATTTCCATTGCACACAGGCAGATGACCAGATAAACATTGAAGGTGATGATGTGAGTCAATTAATTAACATGGGTACAAATTGAAAGTCATTTCCATCACACACAGTCAGATGATGACCAGACAAACACTGGGCCTGGAGACGATGTAAGCCAATTAAAAAATTAGGATACAAAATTGGAAGCTCATAGCTGTTTTATCACACATAGGCAGATGACCAGACAAACACTGGACAAGGAGATGATACATAATTATGTTGCACATAATGCTTTGAAGCTAAATATTCGAAATTTTGTGTAGACAAATATAGTAAATTCAATTTTTTCTTTTGAATATGATGTGTTATATGTAATGGAAAGTTAGTACTGTGGAACACATCTAACTCCACCCATGGCTCTACATTGTGTGGAATTACCAAGCCTTAAGACCACATTTTCAATTTCTATTCAAATATGTTCCTAGACACTCCACAGTAAGTATATGCATCTACATGCAAGGTACGCTTGTCTCCTTGTTGCCTATCTGAACTATATCTAGTGTCCAATCTCCATTACTGCAGAAAACCAAATCAGTTGCTGCATAATCTACTTAGTGTGTAACAACATTGCTTGGCATCACTAATTAGTTGCACTCATTAGCTCTTTGAGGAAAATAGATTTTGGCGTAGAGGCTGAGGTGTGCTTCCTTTGGTATCATGCATTCTTCCACCTTCAAATCCCTAGATCACCGTTTTCAAAACTACACTTATAAATATAGGTCAAGCTAGTTCCTAACTATCAAGGACCGGGAACATTGCTATGACACAAACACCACCACTAGACTGACCAAACAGTGGAGTGGTCACAGGAAGCCCATTTAAAGCTGATAGTTGTGGTATCCAAGAACATCGGCTACACCATCTCACATGACCTACCGATATGTGATAAGGACATCTCACATGACCTACCGATATGTGATAAGGACATATCTACTTGAGCCTTTAGTGCATGTCATTCTTTGGTTCAGCATGCCATTGCCTGTTTGATAAGAGCTTTAACTCTATACTAAGATCGGCTTTACCATTATGTCATCACTATTCATTATTGCTGTTCTCTAGAACACTGATGACTCGCAGGTGCACAGATGACCAGGAAGAGGAAACTTATACATATATTATGCCCGATTCTGAATTTTAGTATAACATCGCTCAACCTCCTAGTACTAATAACACAATAACATATTCTTATACCAAAATTCAGAATCTTCTTTAGAAGCATCCAAGATTAAGGAATGGATGTTACAGTAGCACTTCACTGGGCATTGTTAGATAGCATGTTACATAGACAAATACACACATCACATAGATCCGTATACTGATGACAGCTGCACTGTATGAAAGGTCATCGTTGTTCTGAGAAACCAAATATTAGCCACAGATGTATGATAGAAATATAGGGGTGTATGTGTACTACAATCTATATCTTACCACATTTGAGTTAAATGAAGAAATTTTGCACACCCATCACACACCCATCACAGACACACACCCATCACACACACCCATCACAGACACACACCCATCACACACACTCATACACACACATCACACACACACACACCCATCACACACACACACCCATCACACACACACCCATCACACACACACCCATCACACACACACCCATCACACACACCCATCACACACACACCCATCACACACACACATACACACACAAAAGTATGAATACCGCTCCTGACTTAGGTAAATGTTTTTCCATAGAGCATTGTTATCTGTTGAACAATTACATACATATCCTTGCTGTGTACAGTGACAGTGGCAAGCCATCAAATATAAGCAGGAAAGATTAAATAAACTCCAACTGTACATTCAACCTGCATTGCACAGGTGTTGGTGTATGACAACAGGACAAAGACTAGTGTTGGTGGAGGGAAGATGGAGGGGGGATGGAAGGGGAAAATTGTTTATAAACAGATTTGTATGTAACCCCAGCTGCATGTGCAAGTATAGCACTACAGTGGAACCCTAGATGTGGACACTTTTGGGACCATAATACAACTGTTCTTTTTTCATCTGTTTGAACTTTCCAAAGTGTCTTGCTGTCCAGTGTCTTGAATTTATGGGTTCCACTACATCTAAGCAGCTGACCTATCTGTTAACATTGTCAAATTAACAATACCCTAGAAGCTCATTTACATTTATCAGCCAATTGAGCATATTAAAAAGGCTTTTAAAACCTGAACAGCTAAAAGGATGTGTCTAAATGTCATACAATTAACCATGTCGGAAATTACAGAAAGCAATGATAAGTAATTTGATAATACCTTTTCTAAATGTTTCCCTTGTTAAGCAATTAATGTATTCAATCTGTAACTTCAGCACTGCTTCTTCTGTGTCAGCTCAGTGCTCACAGCCTTCAACAATATGCACTTTCCAATAGATTTGTGTTTCAAACTTTTCATTGTAATTTGGTATCAATAATTAAAGCTTCGTGAGGCTGTTGTATGTCACCACCTGTAATGGTCACAATTGATTGTGGGAGTAGTGTGCACTAAAACCTACATGTGGGGCATCAAGCTGTATTTACTGTTGTGGTTCCAAAAATGATGCCTGCAAATGTTACAAGCATCACATGGTCTGACGTATTTTTGCAATACATGATTCCGGATATGAAAGGTCACTGTGGTTGTTTACACCAAATATTCCCCACAAATTGTCTGATAGAGATATGAGGAGGGGGGGGGGCAATCCCTATTACAAATTATACATTTATACGGCTATCACTTTTTGAAGGGAAAAGATTGCAGTTGTTAGGTATAAAATGACTAGTCAAATTGCAGTTGATACACGAAAAAATCAGAATGGCACTAATTGCGATGAATGTATGTTATTGGTGCATATTGTATTGTAATTGTGTGTATATTTATCATTGTCACAACCTATTACTACCCTTTGCTGCTGTAATGCTGACCTCCATCCGTAGGATGACAGTGGCAAGGTAATTAGCTTCACTTTGCAAATTGGTAATTATCTTTATTTGCTATATATCACACATAGGGAAATGGGCAGGGAAACTGTGGAAAAGGAAACGATGCAGTAAGTGTGCTAATGTTCAAATGAAACTGACGTGCTGGTGGGGAGAGCTCGGTAGATAGCCAAAATATGCTTTGAAACAGTAATTGTTTGAGGTCGCAAAATTTATTTAAGGAAGCATTTTCAACCATTCTTTATTTGCACACATAGGGAAATGGCAACGGAAATGATGTAAGTTCAATTGAGATGCATTTCGAAAAGTTTTAATTTTCCTTCTCATACATAGGACAATGGGCAGGACAACACTGGACAAGGAAGTGATGTAAGTTTCCTGTGTTTTTCAATTGAAACTGATGGGGGGTGGGGAGGGTTAAGATGATTACATGTGGAGTAACGACAGCCTTAGACACACGTTGAGAAAGTAATGTATTAAAATAGAGCAATGTGAGGGAGGTATAACGCAGCCATTCTTTATTCTCAGTAATCACAGCAATACTGATCAAGGACAAAAGAGGTTAGGAAATTGACTTCATTCAAATGCGTCCAAATACATTTATTATTTCTCCACAGACTAATATAAGGACTGATGCCAGTTATTAGGATTCTTGGACAAATCGCCAGTAGTACATACGCTCTGCTTCACGTAATAATCTTTGTTATCTGTGCAGATGAATTAAAAAGCTCACACGTACTGAACCTACCGATACACCATTACAAGCGACAGGCTACGATATTTGCAACATACGCGCACATCGGTTTGCGGAGATCATATCATTCTGTAGGAGATTCTCTCTGCCTCCGTCCAAATGCAGAGAGTGCACAACAGGATTTAAAATTCGAGACTGTAAGTATTAAATAATTCGCTTCAAATAGAAATATTTCCAGGTTCGTGCATGGAGGTGCGGGGACCAGTGGGATAGGTTGGAATAGCAAAGGAAGAGAGTCCCCCCCACACACACACACACACACACACACACACATCTCGTAACGTGTGGTGAGGGGTGGGAAATGGAAGCGTTTTACCCTTTGAAAGTGATCACTTTTTATGCTTGTATAACTGAATTCCTTGTTGTTTGGTTCCAAATAATGACCAAATCAGAGGAATTCTGCATAATCAACGTACATGTACACGCCCCCAATAGACAACGTACTACTTGTGTCGTGTACTGGTACGGTGCTAATCAGTGCTTCATTTCAATAATGGCCAGAGGAGAAGGGGGTGTGGTCGTGGGTTTGTAACCCCGCCAATGTCAATCCACAAGCAACTGACCTGCTTCAAAAACTACGCTAACGGCTTGTAACCGACGGGTAGGATTCTATATTCAAATTTATGCAAGGTCCTAACTATGGTTTCACAGGGGAAAAAAGCGTCGAATCATTTAGAAATCATTGCGTGATTGAACAGAAAATCACACAGAAAATCACACAGAAAATCACACGCTTCTATTGATTTTCCTGTTCAATCTCTATTTGATTCGACGCTTTTTTCCCCCTGTGTTTTATTTTAAGTTATTATTGTTACATGCATGTCCATGTGTAATAAATTTAGGTATTCAGATTTCTAAAATCGAGACCATGCAGTACCATTTTAACCACCCGTATTTGCAGCAAACACTAACAGCCAGAACTATATTAGTTTGAATTGTACATTTAATTTATTGGCATAGTTTATTATTGTCGTCTTTTAATAAATTTAAAATCGAACTAATAGCAATAATGAAACAAAGAAAAGAACTTTTTTAATACAATTTTTATGTTTATTTTTACAGGTGTAAAATTAATACACAACCATAATGAAGTGAGGGAGACATTTCATCAGAAGTATGGCCATCTGTGATAAAGGAACCAATTGTAAGGGATGCAGATCCCTCATCAAATGATGTGGGTTTAAGGCTTGATCTGGGAGTCCGAGGAGTGTGGTCACCACAGACAGAGGCACATTCGCATAATTGATACTATCGCCCCGTCATATAAACACCGTACTCCAGTGGCAGTCCTTGAAAGTGCAGCAAAAGAAAAGAAAGGATTTATCAGAAAGCTGTTGAAGATTGATGTGGTCAATTTACACCCTTTGTTGTTTCAGTGGATGGACTCCTGCACAGAGAGGCAAACCATTTTATGAAGCATATAGCTGCAAGCCTTGCAACGAAATGGGAGAAGTCTTACTCAGAAACAGTTAGTTTTGTCAGAATGAGGCTATCTCTTGCAATCCTAAGATCTGCTAGCCTGTGTTTGCGCGGCTCTAGAGTGAAATGGTGATGTGGTCTAGGGTTTGATGATGGAGCAGCACTCCCTGCACACTGACAACAAAGAGACATTTTTATCATGTTTTCAGTAATAATTATTTTTATATATTTTTTAATTTGTAATTAAATGTTATTTTAAAATGATGAAACAAATATACACATCAAACACAGACAGGTACGGTTCTACACTCTTCGGAGAATGGCTCTGGCATTTGCTCTAATTAAGCAAATGCTTAAGTTGGAGAACAGGTCGAAAGAAGCCTGTGACTTTGGAAGGGACTTGTGGATTGCAAGCTGAGCAGCAACTTGTGCTAAAAACAATGAAGCCTCTTTACCCCAAGCCCCATAGGAATCAACTGCTAGAGGGGTTGAGACCCACCCTAGAGCTGAACACTTTTCATCTTTGGCCTCGTGTTTCCTGCTCTCCGTTGCCTCAAGGACTGCACCAATCGTTGCTCCCGCTTCAGCTAAAGTTGAAGGGTTAAGCGGTGAGACAACGGAGATGTCCAGGGCAACGGGCCTCCCAAGGTTCCAATTCTGCAACAGAATATCGGCAGGTCATGACTGCAAATGGTCTGGAAAGAGCCCAGCGCCAACTTTAACTTGGACAGAAGCATGCGCACGGTGAAGGAAGTGCACTAAAGTGTCCTGAGTGCATTATGGCGCAATACAACATCACCCCCACATTTGCATGTTAAAGCGTGGTGTCCAAGAGGGTCGTCCAGACTGTGAGCAGGGCAGAAGGCACACTGAGAGCCCTGGGAGGTATCTAGGCCCAGCCACCACTTGACAGCTACCCTGAATTCAATGGGGTCAAGATGTAGACCTTGGGATGTGGAAGGAATAACTGATAGCCAGGATGTGGCATGAGGAGCTGAAACTGATAGCAGCCTAGCCTTGTTAGCAGGAGGGGATCGATCAAAAAGGTCTTGAAAACAATGGTCATTCACTTTAGAAGACAGGAGCTTCTGACTGACGGGTGAGGAGATAATGGAATTGACAGAAAGTTTCTCGATTGGAGAAACATGAGAATTAAAGTGGTCAATGGCATTTGTGAGATGTATGTCTTCAGAATCAACAACACTGGAGGAACAGACAGAAGCGATATACGCTGAGCTTGAGTGAAGGGACAGTTTGCGCAACCCTAGACCACCACTGTTGAGGCCAAGCTGGGCTTGACACCATGCCTCATCAGAAGTTGCGAAACCTATGCAGTCCATGAAACAGTGGTGGATGTCATCATCAAAAAGCTTGAAAGCTTCCAATACCAAATCAGTTGGAGTTGAACGAGCCAAGTAACTTAACCTGCAAAAGCTACCACACAAACGAAGTAAAGTTAACGCCACTTGTGGGTCTGTGGCAGCAACATCTTTCAACTGGAGCAACAGCATGTGTGCTTGGAGACGTTTTGAGGCAATTAAGTTTGCACAGTATATGTAATCACCTATTGGGCACCCTAAGATCTCAAAATGGGCAAATGTCTATAATGTGTTCCTTGAACAAAGAATATCCTGAGGTCATATTTGCAGCAAATGAAATTCAAAATAACTAATTAAATCTCATAGATTAATGATTGAACCAGTTTGATTTTAACTGGTTTATGAATCCATAATTACAATTACTTGTAACTGGTCATTAATCTTGAATACTTGGTTAACTTTTCAATTTGATTTTAGAGGGTCTTAATGTTAATGGTTTATTACAGAAATATGCAAACAAATGTTAATATTTTTCTCGCTCAGCTGATGTTTTGGTGGCGGACTGGGAGAGAGGAAGGCCAGCTGTATGCAATTCATTGTTACCTCACCACTCACCCCTGCTTTCCTGAATGACTGCATGTGCAGCAGCTGCTGCTAGCGAGCAGCATAGGCACACTACCAATGCATTATCCAAAGTGCCAGGAACTATGTTGGGTGTGTGTTCTCCTGGCTGTCGAGACCTATGGCAACTGGGGTAGAGAAGAACACACTACTTTTACTGATTTGGCCACTCAGGTTGAAATCTGCCAAAAAGTAGCTGACCTTTATGGGAGATTTAGTATGGTGCTGACCAGGTGCTGCTCCAACCATTTGAATAGATAACCTTAGTTAGGTTTAGGTACAGCGTGTTTATAAGTAGTTATTATTTGGTGTATCATTATTTTATGCATTACTTATATTTACTGTTGCATATGTATTAGAGTTTATTCATTCAGAAACACCCACAAATAATAAAAACACAATACGGCCAGCCCACACATGCAGCAGCTTCTTGACGCATCAGATTCAGATGCAGATGTGTCGTAGGTAGATGCAAATCATTTCACATAACGTACTTCGGCGTATCCAAATATCTGCATTAAAAATTGTGACTGGTTATTACGAAGGTTACGAGAGGTAGGTATTTTTTATCGTCTTTTTCTCGATAGCTTAAAGACGATCAAACTTCAGATTTGCCTTGATCATGAGCATTGAGCGCTCTTTCACGCAGTATTGTATATAAAATCGTACGCAATATCGATGTACTGCATTCTAATTTGAGTATAAAGTCAACATTGTGTATTCTTCACTTCCAATGACGATACTTCGATACTTCCTCAAAAAGTCAAAAAAACATTGCAGGCATGCTGAAACTTTGAGGACGATCTCGTATTGCGCAATGGCTGATTTTCAGCTCACCGTTGAATGTGCGACAGCTTTCTCATTACTTATCACATTAAAACAGAATTTGGTTTTCATAGTATGGAATCAATACTCGGCTAGGAGATGTAGCAATTGGATTTACGATACACTTCTTTGTGCAATCGTGTAACCCATCAACCTTCGAGCCTCATAAATACGCCCTGTTCTGACGGAATTTACTCCGTGCCTATGTATAAACACCTTGCATCGTTGTACTAATCTATGAGCATTATACTATGCAAATTTCAGATTTTTTGGACAGTGCGCAATGATTTATTTTCGCTACAGACCAAGTAATAGGATTGCGGGAGATGCCAAATACCGTTAACCATGCATCCAAAGACCGTTTGATAAGCCTGAATGCTTAATATGATTCAATAAGTAAGGGAATTGCAACTAGAAAATAACAATCTTATTGTGGAACTTCAAGGTAAAACTAATAATACTAATATCATGATAAATAAAAACATTAGTATGATATACCTATCAGAAAATACCATTGTCTTCTGAAGAATGTTTCTATTGTAACTGCTGCAACTGCAATAGAAATGGTAATGAAAGAAATGACTGGAGATTGCGTACAAAGCCTTCCAAGTGTGGTTACAAGGCCTATGCGATGGAGGTGTTAAGTGACATCCAGACTGGAGAACTCTTAGTTCATAACACTAGCATGGGATACAACATCCCCATTGATGGTTCACATATCAATGAGGTACATATATGTGCCCCTGGAGAAAAAGCATATGTGCTGCAGATTAATGAACTTCCTGGTGGAAAAACGGGTGATTATTATGCACACATTGATGCATATTCAGCCTGCTTTAGTTTAGATGCAGTTTCTGTTCAAAAATTACATGTAGCTCATATTCATTTACAATGTACTATGAGTGATAGGGTTAAAGCCAATCACTGTGGTTAAAACTTGAAGAACTGTGTCAGCACATACTTTTAGAGTTAAAATGTAATGTGCATTCACTGGATTATTGAGTGAACGATATAAGACATTGAATTGATTTCCTACATATCAAAAGTGTATGACAATGACAATGGGATACAAAGCTGCACATTTGGCAGTGATTGTGCAGTGGCAAATGTTAACCAAGATGCGGTTTAAGCAGGGTACAGGAGACCCATGTGGCTTTAAGCACTTTTTACATCGATCATTAAAATATAAAGCCAGGGGCTTTTATTTGATATGTAGGAAATCAATTCAATGTCTTATTTTATTCACTGGAAACATTTTTGTTAAGATTAAAGAGAGGTTATTGTATTACCTGCAAAATATGTTACTGCAAAAACAGTTTGAAGTCTAGCTTAAACAATAAAAGGTTCGTTTATTAAAAATAAAAATAATATTAATAAAATATTTAATACTATCTTTATTCATGCATATACATTCGCATTAAATTATTTCCTGTTGTTTAGCTTCAATAATGATTTACAAAATAAATTAATAATACTTTATTTATTATGGCAAATAATAATATAACAGCATTACAGGGAATACACAAAACAAAAGTTTAGTCAATTTGATGTTCTTCACTGCTTTGAATTATCTTCAGCAATTGAGTTAACACTTCCAGCAGCTAAGCAGGCCTCACTTAACCCTATAACGGCCATAAGCGTATTTATACGCTTAATCATTAGGTAACGGTACGGCCGTAAGCGTATTTTTACGCGCGTCAATATTAAGAACTGTATGAATCGTGGCCTAGACAACGCGTTTCTGATCGTGCTTATTGCAATACAAACATGTAGTACAGAGGTTTGTATTTATTCCCAATGGTACTTTAGTCAAAAAAACGTACGTAACGATAGACTTAGGGGTTACCAAAGTATTCACTAAGTTGGCAGGTATTACATAGTGCGGTTTGTTTGTACACGCGAGTTGACAGTCGGCTGTAATCTCGGATCTGTTTATCTACATCCCCTACAAGTGCAGGCAGGTAATATACATGTATTCATGCAACACCATAAATATATTCATGCAACACAAAAAAACACCGCACTAATTCTGTAGGAATGGCTATGAGATTTAGCATTGCACAAGTGTTGGCAATGCTTTAGAATGATGACATCAATGGCGACGAAGACGTGCCAATGCCAGGTAGTGACGATGAGATTGGGAGTGAGGTTGGGGATGAGCTTCTGGATGACATGTGTGAGGAGGATGTGCAAACCACTTCTGAGGTCTGTGCAGGTGCGCACAGAGACCTGGGGTGGAGACAGTCATGGCACTGGCCAGGAGATGTGGCAGTACTCACAGGGACCTGGGGAGGAGACAGGCAGGGCACTGGCCAGGAGATGTGGCAGTACTCACAGGGACCTTGGGAGGAGACAGTCAGGGCATTGGCCAGGAGATGTGGCAGTACTCACAGGGACCTTGGGAGGAGAAGTCAGGGCATTGGCCAGGAGATGTGGCAGTACTCACAGGGACCTGGGGTGGAGACAGTTACGGCACTGGCCAGGAGATGTGGCATTACTCACAGGGACCTGGGGAGGAGACAGTCAGGGCACTGGCCAGGAGATGTGGCAGTACTCACAGGGACCTGGGGAGGAGACAGTCAGGGCACTGGCCAGGAGATGTGACAGTACTCACAGGGACCTGGGGTGGAAACAGTCACGGCACTGGCCAGGAGTTGTGGCGGTATGCACAGGGACCTTGGGAGGAGACAGTCAGGGCACTGGCCAGGGGAGGTGGCCGTACTCCCAGGGACCTTGGGAGGAGACAGTCAGGGCACTGGCCAGGAGATGTGGCAGTACTCACAGGGACCTGGGGAGGAGACAGTCAGGGCATTGGCCATGAGTTGTGGTGGTATGCGCAGGGACCTTGGGAGGAGACAGTCAGGGCATTGGCCAGGGGATGTGGCAGTACTCACAGGGACCTGGGGAGGAGACAGTCAGGGCATTGGCCAGGAGATGTGGCAGTACTCACAGGGACCTGGGGTGGAGACAGTTACGGCACTGGCCAGGAGATGTGGCAGTACTCACAGGGACCTGGGGAGGAGACAGTCAGGGCACTGGCCAGGAGATGTGGCAGTACTCACAGGGACCTTGGGAGGAGACAGTCAGGGCATTGGCCAGGAGATGTGGCAGTACTCACAGGGACCTGGGGAGGAGACAGTCAGGGCATTGGCCATGAGTTGTGGCAGTACTCACAGGGACCTTGGGAGGAGACAGTCAGGGCATTGGCCAGGAGATGTGGCAGTACTCACAGGGACCTGGGGAGGAGACAGCCAGGGCATTGGCCAGGAGACGTCGCAGTACTCACAGGGACCTGGGGAGGAGATGGTCAGGGCATTGGCCATGAGTTGTGGCGGTATGCACAGGGACCCAGTCAGGGCACTGGCCAGGGGAGGTGGCCGTACTCCCAGGGACCTTGGGAGGAGACAGTCGGGGCACTGACCCGGAGATGTGGCAATACTCACATGGACCTGGGGAGGAGACAGTCAGGGCATTGGCCAGGAGACGTCGCAGTACTCACAGGGACCTGGGGAGGAGATGGTCAGGGCACTGGCCAGGAGATGTGGCAGTACTCACAGGGACCTGGGGAAAAGACAGTCAGGGCACTGGCCAGAGATGTGGCAGTACTCACAGGGACCTGGGGAGGAGACAGTCAGGGCATTGGCCAGGAGACGTCGCAGTACTCACAGGGACCTGGGGAGGAGACGGTCAGGGCACTGGCCAGGAGATGTGGCAGTACTCACAGGGACCTGGGGAGGAGACAGTCAGGGCAGTGGCCAGGAGATGTGGCAGTATGCATGTAGATCTGTTTTATAGTACGGAACATACATATACAAATGGTGCATGACATGATCTAATTATGATCTAAGCATACAAAACATACCTGTACAGTCTGGTCATACAGTCTGTGTTTGAGCACCAATATATAGGCAAACCCCATCGATGACCTAAGCTATAGACAACAAAACGTCACAAAACAGCATCTACGATCAACATAGACCACACAAGCACCTCTAATATAGTGAAAAAGTCTCACACTGACAAATAAAGCCTATGCAAACCCAAGTAATCATTCATTCATCGGATGCGCTACTATTAGAATCGCTAGAACACTACGACAACCATATCATAACAAACCAAAACGCACAACAGACGGTGTAATTCTACACAAGAAAGATAGGGTAACAGGTTGAAAAACATTACGAAGCACTTTTTTGTAGTCCAACTGCTACTAGGTAGTCAGAACGAGAGCGCGCGTGAAAGACACATTTCGTACTACAAATTAGTAATTTAGAAAAACAGGTCACAACGATCAATTCATGGAAATACATTGCTAAAACATACTTTAAGACATCCATGGTGAATTTCAGGCAGTACACTAACGAATATGCGAGTTCCAAAGTAATTGCCGCGCAAGACATAACTTTCAAAACTCAAATAAAATAATTTGGCCGGAAGGTCACATTACGTAGATTTTAATTTGACCGTTATAGGGTTAACCTGAGTGCCTTGGATGAAGATCTTTTACAGTAATAGTGAAAATGTAAGGCTAACCTTGAGAGAAGCACAAAGACATTGTGGAACCTGATACAGAAACCAACTTTCTTTCTAATCGCAACATCAATGTCTTTGGAGAGAATCTAAGTCAAGAGGATGAGACTCTATTGAGTTTACAAGCACAATTATGATGAGGAATCCCAATTTCATGAAGTTATGGGCTCGGCTCTAAGAAGCACTCTTGAAGTTCTTGAGCAGCAGCTGGAGCCACACTTGCATGGCTCTCTCAATAACCCATCAGAAGATATGCTAGTAAGAAGTCAAGCTGCTCCAGTGCATAATATGCTATCTGAACAGACCCTTGGTCTTGTTGATTACCATGTTCGGCATGCTAACATCATTATTGTTGGGAAAATAAAATGTATGCAAAATCAAACACTACCCTAGCTTAATAAAAACTTATCTTATTTGCAATAAAGAGAGCAAGATTTACATGGCAGCAAAGAAAAGACCTGTGAGAATAAAAATACAACACTCCAGACTTCAAGAAGAGCAAACCAAGCAAGATAGTTTCTAGAGGCAAAACTGAAACAAAAAGTAAAGTCTGTACTTGTTAATGAATGCACAATGGAAGAAATATTTCCTCAAATCTCAACAGATACATAATTGGACAGCAGAAGAAACGGAGAAGATGAATCTATTACATTGGTACAGTTTGTTACTGATGTCACTCACAAATGTGTATAAGTGTGTACTATTCATGCATGTGTTTTTATTTATACACTTTACAGTTTATGTATTCAAAACGTACCCCTTCAGATCATTTATTACTTGTGGTAGGTAATGTGGTTAAAACATTCAAACGGACATCAACAATTTGGAACGTTCTATACAAAAATGGGTCTTGTGGATTTCATTTTATAACATAAAATTTAAATCGATATATCTTCCGTAATATTAACGCTATCGGGTTCCTATTTTTAACACAACATACCACACCATTACTATATGTGAAAATCCATTTTGGTGTCTTACACATGCGGGGTACCGACGTTACAAGGTCCGATACCCCGTAGGGTTCAAAACGGCCACATCTTCAGGTAGGAGTGTCCAAATCGGTTCAAAATAGGTACCTATGTAGAAGGGTCCTACCGCTATTGATTTGTTCTGTTCGTTAATTTTTGCTTTATCCGTTATGGAGATAAAAGTGTGCAAAGAAATTGCATATTTCCCGGGCGTTACGCGCCATTAACGTATTACGAGGACGTCCTCGAAGCCAGTCGTAATTTGTTAATGGCGCGTAACGCCCGGGAAATATGCAATTTCTTTGCACACTTTTATCTCCATAACGGATAAAGCAAAAATTAACGAACAGAACAAATCAATAGCGGTAAGACCCTTCTACATAGGTACCTATTTTGATCCGATTTGGACACTCCTACCTGAAGATGTGGCCGTTTTGAACCCTACGGGGTATCGGACCTTGTAACGTCGGTACCCCGCATGTGTAAGACACCAAAATGGATTTTCACATATAGTAATGGTGTGGTATGTTGTGTTAAAAATAGGAACCCGATAGCGTTAATATTACGGAAGATATATCGATTTAAATTTTATGTTATAAAATGAAATCCACAAGACCCATTTTCGTATAGAACGTTCCATTTAGTTTTATACATTGGTTGCATGTTGAAATTCCAGTACATAAGGAAATAGTATTTGTTCCCAAATGCCCATTCTTTATGTAGGCCTACAACATGCCATTCTTCATACGAAATCTGGGATCGAAACGTTAACCTTTAATCTCCAGACGTCCTACGCGTAGGACGATGGTCCTACGCGTAGGACGCATGTTAAAATTAATTTTTTGCAAACCCATATGAACAGAGAACAAACCAAAAACTCATTGTACTGTAAAAATGGTTAGTAATTCTGAATATACTGGTACTTCCTTGCAATTCTTCAAAGACTGTCAAATACAGTCAATACTCATTGCCAATAGATACATGTACGTCTTCGGTATATCGTGAAGCAACTTCAAGTACCAACATATAATGTTGGAAAGATCAGAACGACGTTCAAAACAAGGGGGATAGTGAGACAGGTCTTTGGAACTAGGAAAATAAAAAAGTACATTTGGAATTTGCTAGCTCCACAAGCGTATGAACAATACTTATTTGTCAGTCGCATGTCTTGGAATAGCCAAGTGAATGGACAAATCTTGAAAACGCACAGTGTGTTTTCAGTACAAATGGCTAAATCGTTTAGAGTTAGACAACTGCCATAGAATGCATGCATTAAGTAGCACACACATCAAGCTTCAAAAAACATCCAATAAAAGTTATACTTGTCATACTTTTTTCTGTGACAATTAAATTGTACGCATAATGCATTTTTAAGTACCGCATCCTGTTTTTTGCATCGTGTAACCAAGAGCGTGATTTAAAAAAATGGATTGTCAATTGGTAAATTAAGCATGGTAGACACATCAAACAGTAGAGAAATGGATGACAAAAACTTGCATTTCTATTTATAATGAATTTTCAAACATTGGTCCTACGCGTAGGACTTGGCTCTGGAGATTAAAGGTTAAAAGACAAAAACGTTATGACCGTTCGATGTTATGGGATCACAGTTTTATTTCCGCATCAATCACCATACATAGTTCTATCGGTACTTAAATGCCCGTTTCTCCGGTTAGGATTAAGCTACAAAAATGAGAAAAACCGTTTTGAAAACCATTCAATATGGTCTTTAAACTTTCTTTTAGTTATGCGCGAATGTTTGTTTCAAACTTTTTGTTATGTACGTAGCAGATAACTGCCAGTCTTCTGACTCATGAGAGAGCCATTCCCTATAAACTTTATATTCAACCATCTGTATGCTCAACATGTGCGGATTACACAAAATGCAGCAAATTAGTTCACATATCATGTCTTTTTATATAAGAGTTTGAGGTTCATAATAAAGCTACATGAAATACTTGAAGATCGAACACGACCACTTCCATTATTCCGTTTGTCAACATTACTAAACATAGTTTCATGTTGGACCCTTCCACATACATCTACTTCTGGGTTGACGTATACATATATGTTGACTAGTTTAGTAACAAGCGTAACATGCTACCAGAGGGAACCGTACAGTAGTGATCACAATGACTGTTCAGCTGCCGGCAGCGGAACAGAACTGCCCTCATCTGAGACG
This sequence comes from Ephydatia muelleri, assembly GCA_013339895.1. Taxonomy (NCBI): domain Eukaryota; kingdom Metazoa; phylum Porifera; class Demospongiae; order Spongillida; family Spongillidae; genus Ephydatia; species Ephydatia muelleri. The sequence continues at coordinate 900,535 of JABACO010000003.1, forward strand.
GGAGGGAGGGGGGGGGGGGGGGAGGGGGTGAGTGTGAGGACTATAGCTGACATATTTTACCCTGTGAGGTCAACTAATTAGGTTCATTGCAATTAATAAAGTGAGGGAGCAACAAAGGAGATTGGATGAAAATATAAATATTGCACAACATCACAAAAGTTGCTCAATTACATCATTCACCACAACGCGTGCTGCCTGCTACATGGTCCCAGATGGCCTTGCTCTGCCATGATAGCCCTAACAAATGAAAATAGAATTTAGAATAATAAGTTATGTCCACAAGTGAACATTATTAGTATGTACAATCAAACAACAGACTGCAGCAGAACATTATTTCAACAGAATAGATTTGATTAATAAACCGAACTTCATTGGTACATGTCAGCAGTACATCTTTCAGTGTACATAGTGCCCTTGATTTCTGCCATCTATTAGTATACAACAAAGCTTTGAAACACCTCCACCCCCACCCACACTCATCCCTCCACCCACCTTAGTTTGTTAGACAGTATCTGACTGGTGTTGACAGTGAACTGTCTTCTTTCCTCTCTACAGCCTTTCTCAAAATTACCTTCAGAGAGCTTTTAGGTATGATTCAAATACTGATCCAGAGAACTTACGTACGTTATAATTTCTAGAGCAATCAGAGAATACAATTGTTAGGAACACAATGCTGCAACAAGCTCACCGCTCTGATCTGCAGCAAACATTGATGAGTAGCTACATGAGCAAGAGATCAATCACTGCTATGAAGACACTACACTAATGCAAAAAGAGGGTCAGAGTATGTAAGAATGGTAACCATAGATACCTTACTAGAAAAGACTCCAGTCAATGTGGGAGCAGAGCATAAATATAGAGATAGCAGTACATAGATTTGGGCATGCCACGCCAGCCATCAGCCAATCTCTTCATCTGTGAGCTTGCATTTTAAGTTCAATTGACAAAATGTGCAGATGGTAGCCTACATATGCACAATGGTCCATAGATGCCACACGTAATGCCTAAAGCATTCCGTACATTAAAATGTGAAGAGCCACAAGCCTGTGGGAACGAACACGATACTATTCAATGCTAACTCTTTGTCAAAAGACACTCACCGTGCAAATGATCCTTATTATTTGAACAAGACACCAGTTAGAGACTGTTACTTTGCAGATCATACGAACAAAATAACACAATTGGTTGCTTATCACAGCATAAATAGGAACACATTATCACAGAATAAGCCAAGAACAGAATATGGCCGATCTGAACAGAATATAAATAAATCCGCGTGCACACACCATGAGTGAGGTATGCATGGATGCACACACCATGCGTGAGGTATGAATGGATGCACACACCATGAGTGAGGTATGTATGGATGGACACACCATGAGTGAGGTGTGCATGGATGCACACACCATGAGTGAGGTATGTATGGATGGACACACCATGAGTGAGGTATGCATGGATGGACAAAAAAACATTCCTATACAGCTAAAATGCAAATACTGATTTACATTAATTACAATTCCCTTAAATGCAGGAGTCAACAGGTTACATATTTTCGATCAGAATGACATACATCCGAAGCCTACGTGAAATGCTAATTATGACTTGTGCCATAACATGAAGCCACGGGTGCAGATGTGATAGTTGAGGCCAATGACATTGAGATGCCATACTGCTCAAAGATGAGAAGGAACAAGGACATGCTTTCCAGTCAAGATTCAAAACCCAAATACAATACACTGTCACCAAAAATGACTGAATTGTAAGAAAATGGCACTGTTGTGTTGGTGACAACTCAATGTCATAATATGATGCTCCATTGCTAGGTGCTCCCACCTCACCTTCTAAACAAGAGGATAGAACTCCTACAAGTGCAAGATTCCTACGTATTTGTTGAAGCAGCAATGAATCAAAGGAGTGAAAGGTTAACATAGTTAAATGTAGTTAATTGCGGGTTTCCTCCCTCAATCATCTCAGGTCACTTGTTCTCCTGCTCACGCCACGAGTCAGGCAGATAACAGTTAGCATTTTTCTTTTTTATATATTTTATACTCCATCATGGTGATGATGTGATCATACGACTGGGTGCATGATCTGCCACGCCCACACCATGATCGGAGGTGGATCTAATGCACACTCCGTTACTCCTAGACAGGGAGTGGGGCATCCGCCAAATGTCAATCTTCTCTTGTCACATCTCTAGTGACCAGTTATTACCTGCAAATTAACTACTTTAATGGACTATATGCTAGGCTATACTCGTACATGCATATGACAGTTCCAGCCTCTTCCCCATCTCACTCCTCCTGGCTATCAAATAAAGCAAAGCATTACAGCATCAACTCAGTGAAGGTGACCAAATGTCTAAAAAGAATAAAACAAATAACCAACGACTAACCTTCACTTAAAACATGTTCAACTTGTGGTACAATGAATTAATTACTTTCATTGACACTTTAGGCATTTAATCTACTTATATACCTTATAGTTAAGACTACAGCAACCATTTAATACTCATTCCATGCGTATGAATATACATAGGACATGTTCTTAGAATAGTACTGGAGTGTACGATTAAAAAACAGGAAATTTGCATACTCGGATGAAAAAGGACATCTCTGACACGTCTAACAGCTTAAGTGACATTGTTCGAAACAAGCCATAGCGTAACTTTGAAGTGAAAGAGACCAAAGAAGTAAAGAATATGATTGATCTAGTCCAAAAGCAATTCTGAAGATATTTAATTAAATGTTCCTTAGGCCATGTTTTTGTGAGGTGCAGTATTTAGGGTGCACTGGATCTTTGCGTAACTCAGACTGAATGGCTCGGTCTGTTTGGGTCTAAGTTACAGCAATCTAATTTCTGGCTCTTACTCAGTGTCCATTGCTCGCTGCACTTCCATTGACGTTCTCCCGTGATTCAAGAATCCTGCTCACCCCTGCTCACCATTAAGAAATAATAGACTACATGTATGCAAATTATTTTCTTTTCACGTTATGAAGAGGCTTAACTGAAGAGCATCGTTGATTCATGCTGGGATAAGCAAAATCTGACCTAGAAATAACTATCCAAAATTATGCACATATTTAGGGTTAGGGTTCACTGTACAGCGAAATATTACTACTCTCATTGTAACAAGCCATACAGCAGAGGGCCATCACTGAGGACAGCAGAGGACCATCACTGAGGACAGCAGAGGACCATCACTGAGGACAGCAGAGGACCATCACTGAGGACAGCAGAGGACCATCACTGAGGACAGCAGAGGACCATCACTGAGGACAGCAGAGGACCATCACTGAGGACAGCAGAGGACCATCACTGAGGACAGCAGAGGACCATCACTGAGGACAGCAGAGGACCATCACTGAGGACAGCAGAGGACCATCACTGAGGACAGCAGAGGACCATCACTGAGGACAGCAGAGGACCATCACTGAGGACAGCAGAGGACCATCACTGAGGACAGCAGAGGACCATCACTGAGGACAGCAGAGGACCATCACTGAGGACAGCAGAGGACCATCACTAAGGACAGCAGAGGACCATCACTGAGGACAGCAGAGGACCATCACTGAGGACTACAGAGGACCATCACTGAGGACAGCAGAGGACCATCGCTGAGGACAGCAGAGGACCATCACTGAGGACTACAGAGGACCATCGCTGAGGACAGCAGAGGGCCATCACTGAGGACAGCAGAGGACCATCACTGAGGACAGCAGAGGACCATCACTGAGGACAGCAGAGGACCATCACTGAGGACAGCAGAGGACCATCACTGAGGACAGCAGAGGACCATCACTGAGGACAGCAGAGGACCATCACTGAGGACAGCAGAGGACCATCACTGAGGACAGCAGAGGACCATCACTGAGGACAGCAGAGGACCATCACTGTGGACAGCAGAGGACGATCACTGAGGACTACAGATGACCATCACTGAGGACAGCAGAGGACCATCACTGAGGACAGCAGAGGACCATCACTGAGGACAGCAGAGGACCATCACTGAGGACTACAGAGGACCATCACTGAGGACAGCAGAGGACCATCACTGAGGACAGCAGAGGACCATCACTGAGGACTACAGATGACCATCACTGAGGACAGCAGAGGACCATCACTGAGGACAGCAGAGGACCATCACTGAGGACAGCAGAGGACCATCACTGAGGACTACAGAGGACCATCACTGAGGACAGCAGAGGACCATCACTGAGGACAGCAGAGGACCATCACTGAGGACAGCAGAGGACCATCACTGAGGACAGCAGAGGACCATCACTGAGGACAGCAGAGGACCATCACTGAGGACAGCAGAGGACCATCACTGAGGACTACAGAGGACCATCACTGAGGACAGCAGAGGACCATCACTGAGGACAGCAGAGGACCATCACTGAGGACTACAGATGACCATCACTGAGGACAGCAGAGGACCATCACTGAGGACAGCAGAGGACCATCACTGAGGACAGCAGAGGACCATCACTGAGGACAGCAGAGGACCATCACTGAGGACTACAGAGGACCATCACTGAGGACAGCAGAGGACCATCACTGAGGACAGCAGAGGACCATCACTGAGGACAGCAGAGGACCATCACTGAGGACAGCAGAGGACCATCACTGTGGAAGAGTCAACACACATACACAATATGTCCGGTGCCCATCACCACCAGATGGTGTACCAAAAATGATGGACAGACACCAAGATGTGCTGCAGTGCCACAACTCCACTTCCTTAGAAAAGCAGGAACAGGAAACAAAATATTAATTCTAAAGACTAACAATGCTTTTTGACTAAATCTGATTAACAATGCTTTTCGACTAAATCTATCATGCTAGTGGCTGTGTGCACTTCTACAATGTGTGCACTTCTACAATCGAGAATCTCCCAATCCTGTACAAGGACTGAATCACATTATAATCTCATGCCATCTAGTAGATCACACGGCAAACAAAAAAGCAGGTGCCTATCAAAGGAAGCCTGAACGAAAGGAATGTACAAGATATATCATTCCCAACTTTCTCTGATAAGTCAACTTCATTTATAAAAATGACTAAAACCCACACATTTCAAGTTATAAAATTAATGTAAATAAGCCCTGACACCAAGATCAACTTATAGAGATTTCATTGCTGGCAAGTGTGAAACAAAGGCACTGTACAAAACATAGTGCAATGAGCATGTGTGGCACATGTCACGATATCACTATTCGAGGACATTGCCTAATATGGAATATGTCAAGTTTGGGAATTAAAGGAACACGTGTATTGTATGGAGATAAAGTGTTGCATCAAGCACTGCAGGTTTGGAAAGGGGAGGAGGAGGGGGAGGGGGAGGGGGAGGGGAGGAGTGGAGGTAAGGTGTTGCATCAAGCACTGCAGGTTTGGAAGGGGGAGGAGGAGGGGGAGGTAAGGTGTTGCATCAGGTTTGGAAGCATCATCTAGCTGTGAAATAGTATTGTTCTTCAAAGTATCAGTTATAATATATATGAAATCAGTATTCAGTTGTATTCCAGTTTTTAGGTCTCAATATGCCTTTCCATGTGCTACTCACTTTCATGTTTATGGTATTATGTTTCAAACTTTGTGTTTCATTAATGTTTATTTTCCAGGGAAAAATCTTTATTTAAGGATGTCATTATCCTTAAAAAAGGATTATCTTTTACATTGCATATTTTTGCTAACCCAAGATAAGATAAGATATTGGTCAATTGTATACTGATCAGCCTCTCCATAACAAACTATAAATGATGTCAATATGATCACTGTCCATGTGGTAAAACATGGAGGAAGTGGCACATCCTTATTTAAGGATTGACACCATCCTTAAATAAGGATCACAATAGTAGAGATTATATTGACCATAAAAACCACAATGGTTTAAAAACTCTTGATTTTCTCTGATAGCCAGTTGATCCAGCTATACTCACAACCTGATTCGTCAAAAAAATAACTACTGGTTAATAAACTATGCTTAATTACACTTCAAAATTGATATCAAGCATTTGTATCATAACGTGTACTGATGTAGATGCTCGCTTCTGCTCAAACGCCAGCATGGACGTACCCTAGCCTCACTGAAACCACGTGCACTGTATGTGGACGTTCTGCCGCCGCTCCATCAAACAGTGTGCTTTCTAGTCCTATCATTGAGTACACCATGCAGAATATGGGTGTGTGTGTGTGTGTGTGTACGGGACATCTAGGAAGCGTTGCCAATTGGCATACGATATGTGTTCGAACTTAGCCCCAATTAATTAGACTTGAGGGGACCCGCCATTGCCTAGGTGTAATCGCTTCGATCTTTGGAAGTACGTACTAGCCGGTACGTGAGCGTAGATTGTGGATATTGTTCCACAGATCCATCTGACAGTGTACATTCTACTCCTAGAGCTACCAGAAACCTGTCCTTCCTTGCCATACGTCGCTTTGAGCACTACTATATCGCCAGCGGCAAATGGCGGTTTCGCCGTATTTACACTGTAATACCGGTTTTTGAGCAAGCCAAACCTGTTTTAATCGCGGCAGTATCGCTGATCTGCATGATCTTGAATCTAGTGCATCACTAATATAAAACAAAGCACCAAGTGTACATCATTCTTTTAGAAAGTGGTCATCATCCTTATTTAAGGATGGCCATCCTGCAGGAGATTAAACATTAAATACGTCTTGTACTGTGTGGTTATGTCATGGGCAATCGCTTGTTGCCACCAAATAAACATGACTGCAAGACCCAAGAAATATGACTGCAAGACCCAGAAACATGACTGCAAGATCAAAGAAACATGACTGCAAGACCCAAGAAATATGACTGCAAGACCCAGAAACATGACTGCAAGATCAAAGAAACATGACTGCAAGACCCAAGAAATATGACTGCAAGACCCAGAAACATGACTGCAAGATCATAGAAACATGACTGCAAGACCCAAGAAACATGACTGCAAGACCCAGAAAGATGAATGCAAGATCCAAGAAACATGACTGCAAGACCCAGAAACATGAATGAAAGACCCTAGAAACATGACTGCAAGACCCAGAAACATGACTGCAAGACCCAAGAAACATGACTGCAAGACCCAAGAAACATGACTGCAAGACCCAGAAACATGAATGCAAGATCCAAGAAACATGACTGCAAGACCCAGAAACATGACTGCAAGACCCAGAAACATGACTGCAAGACCCAAGAAACATGACTGCAAGACCCAAGAAACATGACTGCAAGACCCAGAAACATGAATGCAAGGTCCAAGAAACATGACTGCAAGACCCAGAAACATGACTGCAAGACCCAAGAAACATGACTGCAAGACCCAGAAACATGACTGCAAGACCCAGAAACATGACTGCAAGACCCAGAAACATGACTGCAAGACCCAGAAACATGACTGCAAGACCCAGAAACATGACTGCAAGACGCTAGAAACATGAATGAAAGACCCAAGAAACATGAATGAAAGACCCAAGAAACATAAATGCAAGACCGAAGAAACATGAATGAAAGACCCAAGAAACAAGAATACCATGGTTCCAGCAACAACTCGTTACAATGGGCGTTGAGAGTTCAGAATTTGCCAACATGAGTTTGAGTACGAAAAAAAGTTTATAATGCCTAAGTAACAAACGACCTATGAAAACAATTTGTCTTCACCTTAGGTTTAAATTCTAGGATCAAAATTAGATCAATAAAATTAACGAGTTGCAAGTACAACCATGGTTTAAAAACAAAGGTGCAAGAGCCAGTAAAAATGACCAAAGACCCTAGATGCATGAATGAAAGACCCAAGAAATATGAAGGCAAGACCCATGACTGCAAGACCCTAGGAATCAAGTGCCTGGAAATATGAATGCAAGACCCAAGAAACATGAAATTAAGGCCCTAGAAAACAGGAATGAAAGACCCAAGAAACATGACTGCAAGATCCAAGAAACATGAGTGCAAGACCCAAGAAACATGAATGAAAGACCCAAGAAACATGAGTGCAAGACCCAAGAAACATGAATGAAAGACCCAAGAAACATGAGTGCAAGACCCAAGAAACATGAATGAAAGACCCTAGAAACATGAATGAAAGACCCTAGAAAGATAAAAGAAAGATAAAAAAAGACCCTAGAAACATAAAAGAAAGACCCTAGAAACATAAAAGAAAGACCCTCAAGACCTAAGACACATGACTGCAAGACCCAGAAACATGAATGTAAGACCCTAGAAACATGAATGCAAGATCCAAGAAACATGAATGCTAGACCCTAGAAACATGAATGAAAGACCCAAGAAACATGACTGCAAGACCCAAGAAATATGAATGAAAGACCCTATAAACATGAATGACTGACCCTAGAAACATGAATGCAAGACCCAAGAAACATTAATGAAAGACCCAAGAAACATGAATGAAAGACCCTGAAACACGACTGCCAGACCCTAGAAACATAAATGCAAGACCCAAGTAACAAGAATACCATGGTTCCAGCAACAACTCGTTACAATGGTCGTTGAGAGTTCAGATTTTGCCAAAATGAGTTTGAGTAGGAAAAAAGTTTAGAATGCCTAAGTAACAAACGACCTATGAAAACAATTTGTCTGCATCTTAGGTTTAAATTCTAGGATCAAAATAAGATCAATAAAATTAACGAGTTGCAAGTACAACCATGGTTTAAAAAGGTGCAAGAGCCAGTAAAAATGACTACAAGACCCTAGATGCATGAATGAAAGACCCAAGAAATATGAAGGCAAGACCAAAGAAACATGACTGCAAGACCCTAGGAATCAAGTGTCTAGAAAAATGAATGCAAGACCCAAGAAACATGAAATTAAGGCCCAAGAAAACAGGAATGAAAGACCCTATGAAATCAAGAACCCAGAAATTAAGACCCTAGAGACATGAATGTAAGAGTAGAAACATACATGTAAAATCAAGACCCAAGAAACATGAATACATGATGAATTAGATGATCACCTTTGCATGATGAAGTAGATGACCACTGTTGCATGAAGTAGATGACCACGGCTCATGATGAAGTATATGACCACCTTTACATGATGAAGTAGATGACCACCTGTGCAAGATGAAGTAGATGACCACCTTTGCAAGATGAAGTAGATGACCACCTGTACAAGATGAAGTAAATGACCACCTTTGCACGATGAAGTAGATGACCACCTGTACAAGATGAAGTAAATGACCACCTTTGCACGATGAAGTAGATGACCACCTTGGTATGATGAAGTAGATGACCACCTTTGCATGATGAAGTAGATGACGACCTTTGGCATGATGAAGTAGATGACGACCTTTGCATGATGAAGTAGATGACCATCTTTGCATGAAAAAGTAGATGACCACCTGTGCAAGATGAAGTAAATGACCACCTTTGCATGATGAAGTAGATGACCACCTTGGTATGATGAAGTAGATGACCACCTTTGCATGATGAAGTAGATGACGACCTTTGCATGATGAAGTAGATGACCATCTTTGCATGAAGAAGTAGATGACCACCTTTGGCATGATGAAGTAGATGACGACCTTTGCATGATGAAGTAGATGACCATCTTTGCATGAAGAAGTTGATGACCACCTTTGCATGATGAAGTAGATGACCACCTTTGCAAGATGAAGTAGATGACCACCTGTGCAAGATGAAGTAAATGACCACCTTTGCACGATGAAGTAGATGACCACCTGTGCACGATGAAGTAGATGACCACCTTGGCATGATGAAGTAGATGATCACCTATGCAAGATGAAGTAGATGACGACCTTTGCATGATGAAGTAGATGACCATCTTTGCATGATGAAGTAGATAACCACCTTTGCAAGATGAAGTAGATGACCACCTGTGCAAGATGAAGTAGATGACCACCTGTGCAAGATGAAGTAGATGACCACCTGTGCAAGATGAAGTAGATGACCACCTGTGCAAGATGAAGTAGATGACCACCTGTACAAGATGAAGTAGGTGATCACCTGTACAGTGCATGAAGAAGTAGATGACCAACCATAACATGAGCAATGCAATCATATACCAATCATGGTTGCCTGGCTACAATGTTTCATCTGGCTGTATCAGATGATCTAAGATAGAAAGTAAAAGAGGAGGTGCAATATACTGTGAGATCATTACAATAGAAGTTACCCTTTTCTGACATGCTCCATGGGATGAAGAATGGCAAGCCAAGCTTGCAGGGACCACAGTCTTGCTGCAACCTTTAGCTGCATATTTGGTAATTGAACTTCTGAGTTGTCTTACATAAAACACTCAATAAATTAGTTAATTACGAAACAAACAAACAATGACTAAGATCCTAATCATTTGATAAGCACACACACACACACGCCATGCACCACACACACACACACACACACACACACACACACACACACACACACACACACACACACACACACACACACACCACATATACTATAATAATCACATACATGTACTGTACATCCTTGGCAGCATGGTCATCCAAACGTTCTTCACCATCGTGTAAGTATGATTATTTTCCCAAAAACAAACATGTAGACATCTACAACAAAAGCAAAACAGAAGCTCAAAAGCTCATCACATCACATAGCTACACTTCATACACCTGCAACCAAAACTATTCGGACTTCAAGTAGTCGAGATCATTGATTCTAAACTTTAGCGAACTCACGTTTAGAGTATCAGAATCCTGGTTTCCATTCCTAAACCGGACAGTCATTTGGCCAAACAAAGAAGTGGTGAAAACAAATGCTTTACAACGTTAATCTTTGCAGTTTGACCATCAGCGCTTGATGCAGTAGACCACCTTTGACATGATGAAGTAGATGACCACCTTTGGCATGATGAAGTAGATGACCACCTTTGCATGATGAAGTAGATGACCACCTTTGCATGATGAAGTAGATGACCAGCTTTGCAAGATGAAGTAGATGACCACCTTTGCATGATGAAGTAGATGACCACCTTTGCATGATGAAGTAGATGACCACCTTTGGCATGATGAAGTAGATGACCATCTTTGCATGATGAAGTAGATGACCACCTTTGCATGATGAAGTAGATGACCACCTTTGCATGATGAAGTAGATGACCACCTTTGCATGATGAAGTAGATGACCAAATATAACATCAATCATATACCAATCATGGTTGCCTGGCTACAATGTTTCATCTGGCTGTATCAGGTGATCTAAGATAGAAAGTAAAAGAGGAGGTGCAATATACTGTGAGATCATTACAATAGAAGTTACCCTTTTCTGACATGCTCCATGCGATGAAGAATGGCAAGCCAAGCTTGCAGGGACCACAGTCTTGCTGCAACCTTTAGCTGCGTATTTGGTAATTGAACTTCTGAGTGGCTTATAACACACAATAAATTTGTTGATTACGAAAACAATGACTTAGATCCTAATCATTTGATAAGCAGACGCGCGCGCACACACAAACAGACACACACATGCATCACAGATGCTTCAATAACGACATACTTTTCATCGATGGCAGCATGGCCACTCAAACGTTCTTCACCGTCAAAAAACATGCTGACATCTACAACAAAAGCAAAACAGAACAAAGCTCACAAGCTCATCACATCACATACCCCGCCACTTTATACACCTGCAACCAAACTATTCGGACGTCCAACAGTGACGACCATTGATTCTAAACTTTATCCAACTCACGTTTAGCGTATCCAAAAGCAGTTTCCAGACACCTTCCATTCCGAAGCCGGACAGTCATTTACTCAGGGATACAAGTGGTGAAAAACTAAACGATTTACCGCGCAGATCCTTGCAGTTTTGCGATCTACGGTTTCGCCCACAACATGTGCACGATAAAATCCGATAATTGAATTACCCAATTATAGCACACTCAGTCAATTCTAATTATTGCGCCCCGCGAGTGTTAAGTTGAGAGCTCATAGATAATAAGGCTGGTGCATAATTAAAAGTATGAAATCAGAAAAGTACTGTATCGCTTTTCCTCGGCGCTTACCAATGTCTACGAGTTAATACGCGTAGTTGTATAGCTAGTGCCGTCATGGATACAGAGATTGTGTATTGCGTCTGATACAATAATGGCTGGAGATCGCTTCCAATCTCTGCTAGTGTAACCGTGCATGCATCACCGCCTTTTGAACATCCTTGTCTCAATTGTCTTGAGCCAATACTAGTAGTTGAAACTGAGAAGACAATCTCCTCTACACAGACTCGGCTTGACACATCACGTCCCTGCACGATGTAGTTCATAACTATAGTCTACTAGGTACGCTGTAATACTTTGTATACTCTCTACAAACACCGCCCACATGAATGATTGAATCAAGTGGAATGAGTGTCTATGATGGTGTCAACAGCATCTCTGTGGCTAGTGAGCAAGCCCTGCTATTTCCTGGAGCTCATACACGCTGCTTGATGACTTGCTCTGCCACGATAGACCTAACAAACGAAGATAGAATTTGGGTAAAAAGTTATGTCCACACATAACAGTATTTGCAATCGACAAACAACAAAGGCCCTCATGCCCTCATGCCCTCAGTACTACCACTGAACCTATGGGTGTAGCACCCCATACACCCTCATCTAACCTGATATGCAAAAATAAAGAAATATTAAAATATGCAATCAGATAGCACACGCCCCCTAAACTAGTACAATTACAATTCTGTACACGACAATCTGATATACATGTAGCCTGTCAAGGAAACATCCATCCACTGGGAGAGAACTTTCTGCAGGAGAACTCCAACACCGCACTATTTCCCATAAACATTAGCAGCTAAAACCTATTTAAACTTCACACATCACATGTTGTACAACCAATAGGTTCAGTTTAATTCACTGTGTTCAACTGACAAAACGTGTATAGAATTCGGGATAGTAACCATGTTTGTGAGCATCATGTAATTATAATCACCAAAGATGTGGTTTCATTACCTCTTCCATTGTACAGGCTGGAGTCAAGACAAAGGCGCATCTGACATGCATTGCAAAAGCAGAGCTCAATGTTAACACACATACATGACTTTTCCCTATTATGTGTAAGAAATAACATCCCTCTATCCACACATCATTCACACACACTCTCTACTACTAAACCCTCATCTTCCCCCCATCACACATCCTCGCCCTCTCCACCCAGACACACCCTCATCTTCCCTCACACATCCTCCCCTCTCCACCCATACACACCCTCATTTCCCTCACACATCCTCCCCTCTCCACCCATACACAACCCTCATCTTCCTCACACATCCTCCCCCCCTCTCCACCCATACAACACCCTCATCCTTCCCACACATCCCCCCTCCCACCCAGCACACCACACTCCCCTCACACAGCCGCTCCCCCTCTACCCATACACACCCTCATCTTCCCTCACACAGACGCCCCCCCACCCAGACACACTCATCGCACAGCCCACAACTCACCATCCTCCCCTCTCCACCCATACACATCCTCATCTTCCCCACACATCCTCCCCTCTCCACCCATACACCCTCATCTTCCCATCCTCCCCCCTCCACCCATACACACCCACATCTTCCCTCACACATCCTCCCCTCTCCACCCATACACTCCCTCATCTTCCCCCACATCCTCCCCTCTCCACCCATACACATCCTCATCTTCCCCACACATCCTCCCCTCTCCACCCATACACACCCCATCTTCCCATCCTCCCCTCTCCACCCATACACACCCACATCTTCCCTCACACATCCTCCCCTCTCCACCCATACACACCCTCATCTTCCCCACACATCCTCCCCTCTCCACCCATACACATCCTCATCTTCCCCCACACATCCTCCCCTCTCCACCCATACACACCCTCATCTTCCCCACACATCCTCCCCCTCCCCTCTCCACCCATACACATCCTCATCTTCCCTCATACATCCTCCCCTCTCCACCCATACACACCCTCATCTTCCCTCACACATCCTCCCCTCTCCACCCATACACACCTCATCTTCCCTCACACATCCTCCCCTCTCCACCCATACACTCCCTCATCTTCCCTCACACATCCTCCCCCCTCCACCCATACACTCCCTCATCTTCCCTCACACATCCTCCCCTCTCCCACCCAACCACCCTCATCTTCCCCACACATCCTCCCCTCTCCACCCATACACATCCTCATCTTCCCATCCTCCCCTCTCCACCCATACACAACCCACATCTTCCCTCACACATCCTCCCCTCTCCTCTCCACCCATACACACCCTCATCTTCCCCACCATCCTTCCCTCTCCACCCATACAACACCCTCATCTTCCCTCCACATCCTCCCCTCTCCACCCATACACCTCCTCATCTTCCCCACATCCTCCCCTCTCCACCCATACACACCCACATCTTCCCTCACACATCCTCCCCTCTCCACCCATACCAACCCTCATCTTCCCACACATCTCCCCCTCTCCACCCATACACATCCTCATCTTCCCATCCTCCCCTCTCCACCCATACACACCCACATCTTCCTCACACATCCTCCCTCTCCACCCATACACACCCACATCTTCCCCACACATCCTTCCCTCTCCACCCATACACAACCCTCATCTTCCCTCATACATCCTCCCCTCTCCACCCATACACATCCTCATCTTCCCTCACACATCCTCCCCTCTCCATCCATACACATCCTCATCTTCCCTCACACATCCTCCCCTCTCCACCCATACACAACCCTCATCTTCCCTCACACATCCTCCCCTCTCCACCCCATACACAACCCTCATCTTTCCTCACATCCTCTCCCCTCTCCACCCATACAACAACACCTCATCTTCCCTCATACATCCTCCCCTCTCCACCCATACACACCCTCATCTTCCCTCACACATCCTCCCCTCTCCACCCATACACACCCTCATCTTCCTCACATCCTCCCCTCTCCACCCATACACATCCTCATCCTTCCACCCACCTTAGTTTGTAAGCCACAGAACTGTCTTCTTTCCCTCTCCACAACCTTTATCAACATAATCACCTTCTCCACCAAGTCTTGAAGCACAAGAGAGCTTGTGGAGGTGGCGACTGTGGTCCTGTTGGTGTCCAGAGTCTATTCCAACACATTTGGAATGGAATAGGGACTTACCATCCATCCCAACACTTGCTAGTGTTCTTTGATTTCCAGTGCATGTGGACGGAGAGTTGAACAGAAAACCATCAAGGTATCGAAATGTATACCAAATTCATTATTTTCAGTCACTGCACTGTAGAATCGGACAGCAGTTTTTTAGACTGATAGGAGAGAAGAGCAGATGGTCAGACTCAACAATGATGTGGTCCCTGAACTAATATCTCACATGGGCCCATTTAGCTTTCCCCCTAATACAAGCCATCCCTCATAAAGGAATGGGTACGATGAGGTCCATAACTCATATCCAAAGCAGGCAGCTTGAGATGCCCTCACGCGGCAATGAGAGACAACCTTATACACTGTAGGTGTGGAATAAGTGGAAGGGAAGAGTAGTGTGTGTGTGAAGCTCTAGTTACTGTCAGAGCAATGCACCTAGATCAAACTGCTTGGATAGGTGGGTACATGTATAACACACACACACACACACATACACACACACACACACACATACACACACACACACACACACACACAACTATCACAAGAGCCAAGCATTCACAACACCACACAACATGGTGTATGTGTGCACATACTCGGATCACTATGTGTGTGTGTGTGTGTGTGTCAAGGTGTGCACGAAGATATACTAGTGTCCAAAAACTAACAATTACAAACATAACAAACAATTCGATCAGCAGACAATTAGTTGATTAATTGTAGATGATTGCCGCATGACGAAACACACAATTTCAATTGCAATGCTGCCAAGATCTGGTACAGGGTTCTTGCTGATTTCGTTATACATGTAGAAGGTCATTCAAACAATCTACACAAAATCCTCATCAAAACACGCTTTATGACTGGGATAGCTCTTGCATCACTGGGATAGCTCTTACACCACTGGGATAGCTCTTACATCACTGGGATAGCTCTTACATCACTGGGATAGCTCTTACATCACTGGGATAGCTCTTACACCACTGGGATAGCTCTTGCATCACTGGGATAGCTCTTACATCACTGGGATAGCTCTTACACCACTGGGATAGCTCTTGCATCACTGGGATAGCTCTTACACCACTGGGATAGCTCTTACACCACTGGGATAGCTCTTACATCACTGGGATAGCTCTTACATCACTGGGATAGCTCTTACATCACTGGGATAGCTCTTACATCACTGGGATAGCTTTTACATGACTCGATAGCACATGTGAAACAGCCAACACAACACACCATAATGCTACCACTTTACGAGGCCACAGGTTAGCTAGGTACAGGTAAGGCCTTGTGTTCATTGGAAGGAACACTCACTTCAATGAACGCAAGACCCATCTCCAATGGACACAAGGCCCTTCAATAGGAACAAAAGACCCTCCAATGTACACAAGACCCATATTCAATGGACACAAGACCCATCTCTTCAATGTACACAGGACCCATCTTCAATGGAAAACCAAAGCCAAAGGACACACATCTTCAATGTACACATGACCCTTCAATAGGAACACAAGACCCATATTCAGTGTACATATAACTCAGACAAAAGGCCCATCTCCAATGGACACAGTCCTGTGCATTGAAGATGGGTCTTGTGTCCATTGTTCAAAGGGTCTTTTTTCCATTGGAGATGTGTTCATTGAAGATGGATCTTGACCCATCCTTCAACAACGAACACATGACCCTTCAATGGAGACAAGACCCATCTTCAATCGATACAAGAATAATCTTCAATGGACATATGACACTTCAATAGGAACACAAGACACAAGACCCATCTTCAACGAACATAAGACAATTCAATAGGAACACAAGACCCTCACACACAAGACCTATCGCCAATGGACACAAGACCCTTCTCCAAAGCCAAAGGACACACATCTTCAATGCACACATGAACCTTCAATAGGAACACAAGACCCATATTCCATGGATACAAGAACCATCATCTTCAAGACCGTTCTCCGAAGCCAAAGGACACAAGACCCATTTCCAATGGATAAGACCCTTCGATGGACTTTCTCAAATGGACACAAATCCATTGATACCCTCCAATGTCTCAAATAGACACATAACACCTTCAAACTTTCAGTGAACACAAGTTGAACACCCTATAGATTGCATGTCATGCCAAGAAACATGAATGAAAGACCCAAGAAACATGAAAGACTCAAGAAATAGGAATGCAAGACCCAAAAATATAAATGAAAGATCCGAGAAACATCTATAAAAGACCCAAGAAACATGAAATACCCAAGACACATGAAATACCCAACAAATAGACCCAAGAAACATGGATACAAGACAGATGAAAGACCCAAGAAACAAGAACGTAAGACTCAAGAAACATGAATCAAGTACTCAAGAAACATGAATGAAGGAGTCCCAAGAAACATGAACGCAAGACCCAATATGAATGAAACATGAAAGACCAGAGAAACAGACCCTAGAAATATGAATACAAGACAAAAGAGACATGAATGAAAGACCCGAGAAACATGAAAGACCCAAGAAACACGGAAGACCCAAGAAACATGAAATACCCAAGAAACAAGAATGAAAGACCGACTGCAAGACCCAAGAAACATGAATGCAAGACCCAAGAAACATGACTGCAAGACCCAAGAAACATGAATGTAGGACCAAAGAAACATGGAAGACCCAAGAAACATGAAAGACACAAGAAACATGAATGAAAGAGACCCAAGAAACATGAACGCAAGACCCAAAAAACATGAATGAAAGACCCTAGAAACATGAATGCAAGACCCAAGAAACATGAATGAAAGACCCAATAAACATGGAAGACCCAAGAAACATGAATGAAAGACCCAAGAAACATGACGCAAAACCCAAGAAACATGAATGTAGGACCCAAGAAACACGGAAGACCCAAGAAACATGAAAGACACACATGAACGCAAGACCCAAAAAACATGAATGAAAGACCCTAGAAACATGAATGAAAGACCCAAGAAACATGACTGCAAGACCCAAGAAACATGAATGACTGACCCTAGAAACATGAATGAAAGACCCAGGAAACATGAAAGACGCAAGAAACATGAAAGACCCAAGAACATGAATACAAGACCCCAGTTACAAAGTGCACGAATAAGTGATGACTGCATTGTGAGCAGTGCAATGATGCTTCAGAAACATACCAATATTAGTTACCTGCTACAACATGTCCTTTGTCTCCAGACTTTCTTCTGGCTGCATCAAACGATCGAAAACAGAAAGAAACAGAGAAATGAGATAACTAATTTCCCCTTTTCTGACGTGATGCTGGAATGCTTGCTGTGACATTGCTCCTCGAACTTCTGATCACCTAATCAGATGGAAAACAATTCGATGTAGAAAAATTCATTTCTAAATCCAATAAATAGACAGAACACATCTGGCTAGCAACAGACACACACACATATTTTGATGAAGCCCAGGCAAACCTGGAACAGTGTTAAATAGCTTTCACATTTCAACACACATAGGTTGAAATGTACTCTGAAAAACAAGATGCATGCACACACACCCACACACACACACACATACACACACATACACACATATACACACATACACACATGCATACATACACACACACCTGTACATACACATACATGTACACTGCACACACACAAGACACTGTACACACACCCAAACACACACACAACACGGTGCACGCCCACACACAAAGCACATGCACACAACACACATATAAAGCACATGCACACAACACACATATAAAGCACATGCACACAACACACACACACACAACACACACACACACACACACACACACTCACCCACAAACAATAGCTCACTTGTCCTCATTGGTAGCATATGGCAATCAGGGGGGTAGTACGTATTCTGCGCGTGGCGTCTTAGAAACACCTGGTTCCACTGACAGCAGTAATTCACCGACTTATTACATAACATTAAACAACTGGCACACGTACCTGTCATCGAAGGAACTATTCGGACTGGAAAGGTAAGGTGAATGGTTTATTGCCGCTCTAATTCTTGACCTTATCAAACTCACTTTTAGCATAACAGAATACTGGTTCCACAAACCTTCATTCTGCATTAGCCTAAGTAGCTTGTGACTCGCGCGCATCGATCTGAAGTTGATCCCAAAACGTATACACGATAGTAGAATTGCATTTACTCCAATTATTGCTCAATTGAGACTTTAGTTTCCTATTATAACTCTAATTATTGCATCCTGACGCTAATAACATAATATAACAGCAGGTGTGGAATGATTGGTTTGTTGTGGATATAAGTGGTTACATGTGTGTATCAAAGTCTAGTACGGCATCAGAGAAGTACGTCTACGCCATGCGCCACATCACGTGGCTCTCAACGTTGCTACTCAGGATACGAAGCGTCGTCGGAATTACGCATCGACTTATGTTTGTGCGTGAGTGCATTTCGAATAAGCTGCGTATGTGGTCTAAGATACATTCAGTTAGTGTGAGGCGTGGTGTATAATTCACCACATTTTAATCTCTTTTTTATTTTTTATTCCGTATTAGGTTGATTGCTGTTGAGGTGGTCGTATGGCTTGACCTGGGATCAGATTATAAGAGCAGAGAGTGATGACACCACCTAGCACCTGACATATTCCAGGAGGATGGCCATGCTCTATTTATCTAATACGAGCTTCTACATACCATCACAGAACTGTTACGCTACTATAGAGAGACACTTGTTTCTGCTACACACATCACTGCAACTATAGCATGCTTGAGGCATTTCCCTCTTGTCAGGCTGTTTATAGTCTATGTGTACTTTGGCCAGTTTGACTCCAATTTTGTATCAAGCTGTAATAAATTACATTTTTCTTTCACTCTTAATAATGTCCACGAGCACCCACATGAAGGAATATGAATCACATGCATAGAGTGTCTATGATGGTGTGGAGGTTGGGTCAACAACAGCACACAATACACCTGCACAGGTGCATCCTCTGCTGGGCTAGAGTGACCATTTCTGGTGCTCGCAAAGGGGGAGGGCAATCAAGCAGTGCCATCTCCCTCCAAAGGAAGCTCTCACCCCTGTGGTGGCCAACTGCATGTCTGATGAGGTGTGTTAGCTGGGGCTTGGGGAGGATAGTCTGATAGCCAATCACAATAATGCAGGCCTACCTTGATGAATTCATACCCAACAGCTGTGCAGATCTGCCCAGTCATTGGGAGGCTCCAACCACCATCAGAATGCTGACCAATCAGAATGCTGAGGCCACTGTAACCATGGAGGGACCTTGTGCAAAGTTGTCGGAACTAAATATCCATACTGGGAATATGCACAAATGAATAAAGTTACTCATTCACTGATGACCCCTTGACAATCACCACCTTAAAATCATGCCCTGCCGATAACAAACTCTGGCTACACATGACTGACCCTTGCACAAAGGGGAGGTCCAACTCTAATTCAAGAGAAAAAATAATAATATTTGAAGCCATATTACAAGGTGTGAGCACATGCTGAGAGAGACAAGGTTGCTTGAGGAACAAAGGACTGCCACATAAGGTACAGTGGAAAGGTCAGAGCATAAAGGCTTGGAGAATTAGCTAGTAGAGCAGTTTACTACCATGAGTGGGGAGGTAAGCAAGGCTAGGCTGTTTGGGGAGTGGTTAGTTCATGTGTAGCCTGTGCTTTAATACCATAGACTTTCAAGGTGTGTGAGGGATGCAAGAACAGTACTCAAGTGAAGGCTGTGAAGGAATTCCAGTGTGACTTCTCTCACACACTGTGCAGCTCCTGTGCTGCTAGACCCACATGTCCTCTGCACCCATTTGCAAGAAGAAAATACTGAGAACCCCTCCCCATCCCTTTCCAGATGCACTTCTGTACTATGTAACATGTCACTAATTATTTTTAAACATGTGAAGAACTTAAAAAATATATTTTTTAAGCTGAGTTGTACAAATATTATGTGTCTGTTGTGCATGTATGCCAATGTCTTGTTTAGGGAGCGTATGGTGTTCTAAGGAGCTCTGTTGCCTAGGTAATTGCTCAATTCCAAGGTGCAGGGGTTGCTCAACATTTGATAGTGAATATCAGTGTAAGTTGATTGTACACCATGTGGCTGTTTGCTACTCTCTAATGATTTGCACAGCTGTCTACTTGCTATGGGAGCCCACCTGAAGTCACTTTTTACAAGTGGTGACATCATCAAAATCAGAAGAATGCTTTTCATGATACATGTATGTGCATTCGCACTGTGCAATTGTGTGTGTTGTGTGCATGTGTGTGTTGTGTGTGTGTTGTGTGTGTGTTGTGTGCATGTGTGTTGCATGTTGTGTGTGTGTGAGTGTGTGTTGTGTTGTGTGTGTTGTGTGTATGTGTGTGTGTGAATGCGTGAGTGTGGCATCGCAAGCGATAGTGTGACACCATGCAGTGTTGTAAGGTCATTGACTAGCAAGGTGTATAGTAGTGATAGCTCATCATCAGTGAATCGTCATCATTTCTGTATCTCAATACCAGCAGGTTGTGCTTAGAAAAGTCCGCATACTTGAAGGCTACCTTGACAACACTACATCATCATGTGATGTCAGCAAGTGACCCCACACAGCAGACATACATGTGAGTAGGCATGTGGGGAATATTACCGTCTAATTATAATTTGCTCGCGTAACGTATCGTATCTTGACGATGCTTGGATTCATTTGGACCAATGGATACACTTGGTGTCATACCGCTACCAGTTGCTGTGTTGCTAGGAAATGTCATACAAGGGAACATGTGTACAAATAACTGCCTTGGACTGCTGTTATCAAATTTTAATAACTTACATTTCATACCTTTTATCCACACCTTTCCAATCTATGATGATTATACTTGCACTCTATCAGACAAACACCTAAAGTCTTCTTGCTACACTGTTAAACAGCTAACTCGTACTAGTGGCTATCCTGCTGCTTAGCAAAGGCCTTGCATCAGGCTGTATGTAGATCAGTGCCAAGCTCTGTAGCCCGTTCATCA
The DNA here is from genome assembly GCA_013339895.1 of Ephydatia muelleri. Lineage (NCBI taxonomy): Eukaryota > Metazoa > Porifera > Demospongiae > Spongillida > Spongillidae > Ephydatia > Ephydatia muelleri. The sequence continues at coordinate 922,634 of JABACO010000003.1, forward strand.
GGCTGTATGTAGATCAGTGCTAAGCTCTGTAGCCCGTTCATCAGGCCATATGTAGATCAGTGCCAAGCTCTGTAGCCCGTGCATCAGGCTGTATGTAGATCAGTGCTAAGCTCTGTAGCCCGTTCATCAGGCCGTATGTAGATCAGTGCCAAGCTCTGTAGCCCGTGCATCAGGCCGTATGTAGATCAGTGCCAAGCTCTGTAGCCCGTGCATCAGGCCGTATGTAGATCAGTGCCAAGCTCTGTAGCCCGTGCATCAGGCTGTATGTAGATCAGTGCCAAGCTCTGTAGCCCGTGCATCAGGCCGTATGTAGATCAGTGCCAAGCTCTGTAGCCCGTGCATCAGGCTGTATGTAGATCAGTGCCAAGCTCTGTAGCCCGTGCATCAGGCCGTATGTAGATCAGTGCCAAGCTCTGTAGCCCGTGCATCAGGCCGTATGTAGATCAGTGCCAAGCTCTGTAGCCCGTGCATCAGGCCGTATGTAGATCAGTGCCAAGCTCTGTAGCCCGTGCATCAGGCTGTATGTAGATCAGTGCCAAGCTCTGTAGCCCGTGCATCAGGCCGTATGTAGATCAGTGCCAAGCTCTGTAGCCCGTGCATCAGGCCGTATGTAGATCAGTGCCAAGCTCTGTAGCCCGTTCATCAGGCCGTATGTAGATCAGTGCCAAGCTCTGTAGCCCGTTCATCAGGCCGTATGTAGATCAGTGCCAAGCTCTGTAGCCCGTTCATCAGGCCGTATGTAGATCAGTGCCAAGCTCTGTAGCCCGTTCATCAGGCCGTATGTAGATCAGTGCCAAGCTCTGTAGCCCGTTCATCAGGCCGTATGTAGATCAGTGCCAAGCTCTGTAGCCCGTTCATCAGGCCGTATGTAGATCAGTGCCAAGCTCTGTAGCCCGTTCATCAGGCCGTATGTAGATCAGTGCCAAGCTCTGTAGCCCGTTCATCAGGCCGTATGTAGATCAGTGCCAAGCTCTGTAGCCCGTGCATCAGGCCGTAAAGCATTAGCAAAACCTATTGTGTAGTCTGTGTGTCTACCCATGTACTGTACCATCAGATATGAAGAGAGAGTTGTATTTAATTTACACACACATATGATGCATATCGATGGCACTTAACTCAGGTGACCTGTGCGTTTGATTCACACATTTTGAGGGGAAAAAAAGGTTTCCTCATTTATAATCCAGATTGCCCAACAAACAACGTGATAATAAGTTCATACTGAAAGCAAACTAGGCCCAAAAAATCTCATAAAGGATCAGGTCAACATTACTAAGCTCTATTGTGTGAAGAGATCAATGCACAGTAGCAACATGCATGTGTGTATGTAAGAGGTATGTCTCAGACCTACATAATGTAATAACCCCTTTACCCCTTTGAAATTAAACTGTGACACAATACTTCCTAATTACAGCTATGCATTATAACTAACACTTAGTGGCAAGCAGACTTGGTGACTGCTTTGGTACCTAAGATGGAGGGTTGACCCTACAATAAATACATCAGGGGGGCTTAGTAGGAGTGTGACAATCAATCATGAGACTGATGGCCTCTGATTTGGATATTTGCATCACATTGTGTAATCTGGATGGAAGTTGGACATACCTCAGAGCTACAATCTGCATAGCCATAGCAACGCATAGCCATAGCAACGCATAGCCATAGCAACTGTACACACTTGTTCACTCTTGTTATTGATGATGATTTGGAATTGAAGGAGGTCATGAACAATACCAGCAAATTATGCATTTCACTATTATGCATTTCTGTCACATATTTTTATTGGCACACATTATTCGAAACTGTACACTTGGAAAAGCACTTTGTACTATTTCATCTTTGATACATTTCAGTTCAAAGCAAACTTCGTGGTAATAATGACATACCTCAGTTGTACATGTAGACAGATATAGGAACTGTGTGCTGTAATTGTATCTTTGCTCACCTTGCTATGGCCAGTGACCTTGTACACAGTGATCCCTGCTGGTCAGCGACAATATGGCTGCCCACAGTAGACACCTAATGTGACATCATGTTCCACTGCTGTTGGAGGAAACATTAGCGTGCCAACTATATGACACTACATACATCCATTGGCATGCTCATTCTTCTGCTATCTGTGTACTAGTTGTCACTTTTACTGTCTCATGGTCACAAGAGTGTAATATTGTGGAAGTGCCGGACCACTAATATGTCATAAACACATCACTGTGCTGTACTACACACTACGCACAATGCTGAGGTATGATTATTTCATTTGTGAAAACAACCATAGTGATATGCGTTGAAATATACTGAACAAAACTGTTCAAAGCATTGCCTGTTTTAGTTTGGCTGTAGGTTTGGGTATTGAAAGCAAAGAAACGTGGAACTATGGGATTTCAATAGATACTACAACCAAACAGTACTACATTTTTTCACAAACAACTGTACTTGCTATTTGTAGCACCAATCATACCTCAAAACCAGTTCCTTCAAAATAGAAGTTTTGATTTGCATGTACTTGTAATAATATGTGTGCACATGATAGCTTGTACTGTATATTTGAATGCCCCCAAAAATTTAGATGCAGTCAAGGATTGCAAAATGAATCTGTGCAGAAATATTTAAGATGCGCTTACTAAATGTTCATGCTTCAAGTTTTAAATAATGGAAGTTTTCATACTTTGAATATTTCTCAATGTTGTAACTTATTTCATTGAGACTCTGATAGTTTACCTGCAGGCCATGTTGTATTGTAAAGAGGCCCTGTTGTTTGCATTCTGACATGATTCCCATTAGAACGTTCTATATCTCAGCTGGTCCCATTTTTCAAGACATTGTTGGGCTCAGTTGGTTCCATGTTAAGAATATAGCTGCTGTTATCCCAGAAAATGATAGGTTGATTTGAATTTATTTGACACGTGTAAATCAACTTAACAATTATTATGTACACAGCTTCCGTATTTAATGACACCACGTAAGTGTTTTGTTTCCTTTGTATTTCTTAAAAAGCAGAACAACAGCATAAAAGAATTACGTCAATAATATATGTGTAGAGAAATACGAAAATGTTGATAAGTGGGACTGAAACATGCAAGAATTGAACTCTTAGGATTAGAGAGATTGGACCTTTATTTTATTTAGACATTTTAATGTTTTGAAAAAACGTGTTGCAGACCTAATGCCTTTGGGATCAACTTATGGAACCCCATAATGACGGAGAATGTTATCATTATCACACACTCGACATCTAGCTGCACAGATGTCTCGTATTGGAGCAAGATGACTCTTCGAATTGTTATGAGACACAAAGAACTAGTGTTGCATAATATATGTTGCATAGTTCTCACTGTACAGTTATGTTGAGCAGTTAATTTTAATGACGGGCTATTTGATTAGGTATAAAAGGTGATCAAAATTGGAGACCAGGAAGTGTAATGATGCTGAAATTTAATATATTAGTGAGGGACCACAGAGTTTATATGGTGGCATTGTTCTCACCTCACAAACAATGCATCATCCAACACATCTTGTGCATGGGGTTAAGACATTCACAATTGAGACCTTCCATTATAAAACTTCCAATACTGTTTAGAGTTGCCAACAGACACACAAAAAAACAAGCTCCACACAACTAACGATGCGGTTTTTATATGATACCACATGTTGGAAGAGCAGCTGGTCTAATGTCATGGGCCAGTGCGGCTTAGCCAACCCTGCAACCCTGAAAGTCAGACCACCGCAGACCCCAGACCTTAGATGATGTAAGGCTCCCTTATCTGATACATATGTGCCATCTCTCCACAAAAGCAGGGCTGTTGACCTGCCTATGCTGTGACCAGAGACCAGCTGACATTTCAGGTAGTATGAATTTAGTTAGCTCACTAGTAACACCACAATATCCTCCAGTGGCTGCTCCAGTGGCTGCATTGGGCACACCACCGTACATCCCTCATCTCATCTTGCCTAGTGTATCCACATCACAAATGGCATATAGCACCACACAATTATACCTTGTGAATGTGAATGCTTGACACAAAATATTTATGCAACCGATCCATACACTTGGCTATCGTAGTGATGCAGCACGGTGATGGTCAATGGGCATGCCGTATTTAGTAGTTCCGTTTTGCATAGGGGTGCAGAGGACATGTGGGTCTAGCGGCACAGGAGCTGCACAGTGTGTGAGAGAAGCCACACTGGAATTCCTTCACTGCCTTCACTTGAGTACTGTTCTTGCATCCCTCACACACCTTGGAAGACTACGGAACACTCTATTCATCCACACTCCCTGCAGCACACTGCTAGCTTACCTCTTCACTCATTGCTCTAAGCCAACTGTAATTTTCTTTTTGTCAACACACCTCGATGTTACAGACACGTCTTATATTGGTGTGCTAAATTAGAACTGCACACATTACAAGTCATGTGATCCACCAAACCACAGAAGCCCTAAACACATTGTGAGGTTAGCAAATAATGAGGGGCAGGATGCAGGAATTTCGAAAAGGAGGGGTTGGTATGATAAAGAGAGAGTGTCACACTACACCAGGGGTACGGAGAGTGCTCCCTATTGGGGTCTGGGAATCTGCCTCAGAATCTATTGCTTTTTATGTTATGCAAACGTATAAATATCCCTATAATGAGATTATTTGCAGGATAAACAATAAATACTGGTTGAAGAAAGGATTTCATTACATTTGTGGAGCGATTTCGTACAATGTTGTCTGCTATTGATGCTGACATACATCTCTGATACGTATAGCCATGCTGAAGCTTTCCACAACAGACACTGCACAAATATTAATATTTCAAAAATTAATTAAGTCTAAGTGACTGTAAGAGAAAATATTTCTATTGGCACGTAATAACAGATCAAAGATTGCCATATATGTACAATTTTGGGCAATAATACGAATCGAATAAGCCACGCTTCCTGCAAGTTGAACAAATGGGCAACCAGCAAACAAGCAACCAGGTACTGACTTACTGTTTGCAGTAATCTCAATATGAACTGTAATTATTCTCCAGTGTAATTTCTAAGCCCCCGTGCCTCAGTGCAACAATTGCCAATTGTGTATCATGAGCTAAAATAGATCCAGTATGCAAATGTATATATATTACACTGGCTGAGCTAAATCTAGGTTTCAGCAATAAAATCAGTAATCTACCAGCATAGGTCATCCCTATATCCATTCTATAGTTCATTTGTGTACATTATTGTGTGCTCATTTACCACTCTAGTGCTACATGTGCAACAATAATGGCGACACATATCTTGCTGAGTATTGCTGTGGTGAGGTGATGTATCTTTGCATACCCTGTCATGACAAATGTGAGCACAAATGCCCCATGTGCAAAGTCAATCGAGAAAAAAACAACTCAGAACATCGATTCAATGAAGCACGTAAATGAACAAGCATATGAACACATTTTGCTCATTTGTGTAGATGTGTTTGTACACCTGTATCTGCTATTTGGCACAGAATAAGAATCCCATTTGATGTATTTAGCTTGTTTTCAGTTAAGCATGCACAGCCAAGAGACGTGTCATGCATTGTGTGTGCCCAGAGGCTCTCTCCACAACACGATGCATATTACAAACAACACCATATCAGACTGTTAGAAATAGGTGGATAGGTTTAGTTTCACTCACGATGCTTGAAATGTGCCACTATTACTCAATGCATAGTCCACAAGGGTGGGTAGGACTGCAAACTGTAATACATGTGTAGGGAACAGTACTGGTTCAAAATACATTCAAATCAGCTGATTGTACAATTCAGTGTTACTAATGGAAAACTGAACTAGCTCTACCTATCTATCAGCCACCACTACTGTACCAAGAGATTACCCCTCATAAAGTATTTGATGTTCTCAACCCATCAGACTACTATAAAGTGAATGAGCTACTCTTCAATTTTGATACGTACAAATTAAACCTGACTGGTGCAGTATTTGATGCAATAGTTCCTTCATCTCTAGGTAGAGCATTATACGGCACTGTCTTTAGTACGCCTTTATGCCACATTTGCCTCTGTGCTATATGATAAGCTTCTTTATTTTTAATAATTCAAGTTTAACCAGTGTTGTGGCCCACCAGGCTAAAAAACGTATATACTGACCATATTAGAAGATAAAAGTACCAAACCTAATTGTATTTACAAAACAAAAGAGTGGGAGGATGAAGTGGGAGGGGGAGATGTTTTAAAGTAGTGGCACGTGATTTTTTATTTGGCTATCAAAGAACCCTACTGCAACCATACCATGCCAAAGGTACTTGTGAGTTCCCAACAGTGGTTAGTGGTTAGTGTCTCACATAGCTGATCTCTTGATAGTGTGTATGCTGTTATGAAAGGCTGGTTGATAAGGATGGTGATATCTGTAACCCCTGCGCTAAATGCAGTTCCCGTCGACCAAGTGTTGTTGAATCCCCACCTTCCGATGGTGGGAGTGTAAGGTGTGTGTGTTGCAGATACGCATACCAAAATCGTCATGACGTAAAGCTAGCCTCCTACCAGTGTGGACACAGTTACTACCTATGCATTGATTGCCACAGCCAGCACAGAGTGTGCCCCAAAGATCGGTTCTCCAGAGAAACACCTGAATCTGAACATAAATTTCGATAAAACTTAAACAATTGTGTTACTAGTTTTGTAAAAGACTCGACAGTATATACGTGGAGACATTATGTGATCTAGTGTCAGATTTACTATACATGCTGCATACATGGAGTCCAAATAACCAATTATGTGTTGGAAATACTCTCATTTTAATAACCCTTGGTCCTCCGTTGATTTTTGGAGCTGAAACATAGACATTTTGAGCCAGAGGTAGATGTTTATGTACTTACTGCACTTTGGCCCCTTCTGTGAACACTCTTGGTGCAGCACATCATGTGTACTCTGAAGGGACAGAGGCAACAGAGCATCAATAGTGCATTAAACTATACACAAGATCTTAAAAAATACATAAGGTCAACATTGCAGTAAGATCACTACTGAAAGCACATCTGGGGATTTTAACTAATTGGTAAGGTTTTTACCAGTGCACTTATGCATGAAAATATCGGGCACCCTTACATTGTGCAGGCCCTCGGGTATCACATACCACTGCGTGATAATGCTTACATTGCAGTGGATACAATTTTCTAATTGATGCCCCTTTAAGGGAATACCCCTAGGAATCCACCGTTATGTTTGCAGTTAGGTTTGCATTGCAGATGACCCATAGAGCATTCATTGCTTTGAGATACACAATGCTGATACACGTTCTGTTCAAACTACGATCATTCAATAGGTTTGTTTCCTAGTCCAAAATGTTCTCTTAATGATAATATAAGCAATCTTGATAGGGAGTGACACGTGTCACTATTCGACTGAGAATGTTCATTGCATCACACCATGCAGCATATATGCAATAGCTGTTACATTTCAGTTTGACAAACTGACCACACAGACACCAGACATCCTATGCATTGTTTGGCCTCTAGAGAGCATAAACATATGAATATCAGTGTGTGTACTGGATATGTAGCAAGGGTGGGCATGATTGATAATTAATATTGCAAGTGTGGGCGACTTGCAGCATATCACACCCGATCGATAAACAACTGGCAACTGTTGCAAGGTCAATAAGAAATGGAGAATAAGCAAGTAAGCGCTGTCCACATTTGTGCAATATACTACGTAAACTGTGGTATTTCCTCTAGTGCATGAGCTGTAAATTAGATTCGTGGCAGTTAGTGACTGTACAATATCGGTGCAACTGTGATCCTTACACGCTCTGTGTGGCATGTGTTCAAAGGTTAACAAAATGTCCAGAGCATCCACAGTCACGAATTGAAAGCAAGAGCAAGAGGGCAAAACAGAGCATTTTCTATACCAGCATCAGAATGGAACTTGTACTCTGAAGCATGTGCTTGCTGTCAGCTTTGTTTCCTTGATAAGGAACGTGTCAAAATCACCGAGTATAATTGCAAAGTACCAGCACACAGGGTATACCTCTGCATTGCCTGCCATGACCACAGCAGGCGCTGCATAGTGGACCAAGAGTACGAGACATTTGCATCACGGCAACAGTGGTAGTGACTAGTGTCATAGAATTTTCAACTAACTAACTAGATGTCTGATTTATGTATGATTAAGACCCAATAGAGATTATGTGTACAAGTCAAGCCAGTATGTGATTTGAACATTGAAATATGACCTTTGCTGTTACATTATACCATGACTTCATAAATAGATGTCTGTAGCTGCATTACAGTTATCACACACACACACACACACACACACACGCACGCACGCACACACACACACACACACAACACACACACGCACGCACACACACAACACACACGCACACACACAAACACACCCCTAAAAAAAGGTGCTCACGAAGTATAGCTCTATTGTGAAATGTGTGGCGATCGAGAGAGGTCACAATTCATGTGTTATACAGAATGAAATAACAAGTTTCAATAAAGAGCATATGTAATGCATTATATCTGAAAACACTAGCTAACTATAGAAAAGAATGTGTGCATTCTGTGATTGTGTGAATTCTAGCCCTTTTTTAACAAATGTCAATTCTGAGTAATGGCCTCAAACCTCCACATCCCTATCCTTTATCAGCCATATCACCAGCTCAGATCCCCATCCTAATCCCCCCATATCATCCACACTGATGATGTCTACACCTTTAAGACTGCATCTGGCATGACCATTATCCTAGTAATGGAAGTGATCTAGCACATGCACATACAAATATTCTCACTCTTACCACATAAATGGCAATATCAAGTAATGGCCTCATGCCTACACATCCCTATCCTTTATCAGCCATATCACCAGCTCACCACATGAATAGCAGATATACAGGGCTCATTCATTTTATCTCAAAGATTGTTGTAACTACAAAATGAATTAATTTTTCACTAAGTCCCAAGTAAACCACGTAACTGAGCCAATGAAACCTATGCTGTTTATTTAATTGTTCCCATTGTGCACAGATATACTGCACACCTGCAGCTCATTCATCATATACCACCTCTGTATTTTATAGTATTTACACAATACCCAAACCTCATTCATCCTCTAAAACCATTCTGGCTTCTTAGTTTCTCTTGAACAGAAGAACGTTAACAGGTTATGGGACTTCCAAATTGAATCTCATTAACATACACCAATCTCTTTGCTTGCGGTTTACCATTTTCTAATGAAATCACTATATTATTATAGGAGAATAAAACTACAGTCAGACCCAACCTCTATCGGGACACCCATGCTGAAACAGAGTGGAAAGATGAAGAGGGCGGGGGGAGGGGAAGGTCTTTATTCAATAGAGGCACATGATTTGTTCTTTAGACTAATGAACTTCTGTTCAGACCAGCTGCTGATAAAGAAATTGTAAGTTGGGCAAAATACAGGTACTTGTGAGTTTCCAACAGTGATCAGTGTATCAGATTTCTTGATGCACAGAACTGGTATGCTGTCTTCAGCCACGAACGTTTAATTGTATTTGTGTCCTCAACTGGATTCGCCTGCCGACAAATGCTTTGCAACCTAAATGGTCCAAGCTGTGTTCCTGTGGATTTCAATAAACCGTTATGACTATGTATGACTAGCCTCCTGCCAGTGTGGACCTCTGCTTAGCCTACCATAGACAGCACAGAACATGCTTAACATGCTTAAACCAGAACCATCCAGCCTCCTAGGAAACAGCCATAACTTTAAAATGACATTTAAATAAAGTGTTACCTTTTCTTTGAAGTGACGAGGGAATACCTTCACATGTGACCAGCCAGTGCTGTTAGCTACCTAACATTGCAGTATAGTACCATCACCAACAATTACGCGTTGCAGAATTTGACGCATCTTGAAGCCAGTGTACAGGAGGGGATGGTAATTTGCACGTCTCCCCATCTTAGTCTACTATGTTTCATATGTGACAAAAATTTGATCATCTGCAAACCAAAATCCAAAGGTGGATTCCCAGGTGCATCCCCTTCTTGTGCCATGTGATAAAAGAATGCTCCAATTAGGAAGGGATGTAATTTACCACACAGAGGATTGTGGTATGGCTATTGATGCTATGGTTTGTACACATAAACAGCTAGTGTACACATGTACACTGTATGTAAAATAATTCCAGCCCTTGTTGACAAGAGAGTGGCCTTCTAGGTGTGTACACCTTTCCACTTAAATGGCAGTACCTAGTAATGGCCTCATGCCTCCACATCCCTATCCTATATCAGTTATAATGACCACCTATCCACATGAATAACTTTTTTGTGAAGCTTGCTTCCTACCACCCTCTGCTGGCTGCTGGCTTTACCATAGGAGGCATGGCACATGCTCAGCTTCCAATGAGACTTCAGAATTAGCCCATAAACGTTCCTGACAGTATCTTTTGAACCTAAAAACATATTGTACACAATTGCATTATACTGGTGTGTTCAAAAGCAATAATGCAATGAATTAACAAATGTCATTCTAATACGTTCCCTTTTACCTGTACCCAATGTCTGCTCATCATGATCCATCTGTGTGCCACAATGACTCAACACGACAGAAACAGGCATATGAGCAAAATGTGAAGGATACTTTTGTAAAGAATGTGCTGCACTATTGTGAGTACATGTTTCCCCCTTTTAAAGGTGTAATTGATCTACATGTATTCACTTGTGTACAACTCCACATAAGTGATGGGCATATAAATGCTCCCTAATTTCTTTAAAGGCCTAATGTATCTCATGCATATAAACTGACCATTTACAGATGGTATACAGAAAAGCATGTTCTGAAAAGGATAAAATTAAAGTGTACAGACATCAAACACCTCTTAAAAGTCACAAATTGATGTGAACAAAGTTATTTCATGAGGCAACACATTCCATACGGCAACAGCTCAATAATGTAAGGGCAGGAAAATGCTGCTATTTCACCAGCTCATGAATACCATTTATATGTCCAATAATGGGTGTGCGCTGATAGGACAAAATAGTAATTAGGATCTTGTGAAGTTTGTATCGCCTGCTGTCTCGACTGTTGAAATGAGTGTGATGAGTGTGGTGAATCCCAAGGTACACCAACCCCCAAGTAAGGTCTCCTCACATATTATCTTTAATCTCTATACATAGTGCAACTGTTGCAAAACCACCTTTCGGCCAGCCTCACCAAAGACGCCCACTGTTTGTGTTGAGTGTGCGATGTGGTCTACACGATCTCCCAACCCAAACAGATATCCAATAGATGATAAAGCTGAATGGAGCTTTTGGTGTGATTGCTGCAGGATGAGGTTCCGGCAATCCTATTACGGACTTCGATATGTACAACTAATACGATTCGCGTGTGGCGACACTTTTTACATATGCAAAGATTGTAGCAGCTATGGTAATAAAAGATGTCCAACAGATAAAGATGCCAAACCTCTTGAGGTAGATTATTGCCTACACTGTTATGTGCTTCATCAAACCATTTACCACTTTAGTGTCTCATCTGCAAGAAGTTTGGTGATGTATTTCTGGCTGAATACAACTGTGGTCATAAGATGTACCTTTGTGTACCCTGTCATGATGAAGGTAACAACACTTGTCGTACATGTGACTATGGAAGAGAGAGACCCAGCTCAGAACACCAATTCAATGAAGCACGCTTTTCATTTTAGATGAACATAATGGTGCTACTACTTGTGCATGCATATGTACTATGATATGGAGATACTAATGATACTTGAATTACAACTGTAAGAACTAAAAAAACAAACTGTATTAACTAATTTATTTATATCTGATACGTGACACAGTTTGAGAATAATACAATTACTGTATACTTTTATGTAGTGTGGTTATTGATATGCTGTGGTTAATTACATGGAATAGCATTTTTCTGGATTCTAGAATGCATACAGCTGCAACAATGTGCAGTTACTAGACATTAACCCATCAAACCAGTGTGAGCCGCTCTTCCATTAAGTGTGCACAAATCCCTATCTTCGCAATTCAAATTTAACCTCTTGTGCAGCTAAAGAAAGTACTTTTACAAGAAAAAAGCATTAAATTGTACCAAACCTTTGTCACAATCATGCAGCAGAGAAGTTGTGTATTAAATAATGCCACATTATGCGTTAATGAATAGCTGCACAACTCAGCAGCCTAGTGGTAGATTGTACATGAGCAAGCAGCTCATCCATATCAGCCTTACACATTGCGTGGCATGTGTTCAAAGGTTACCAAAATGCCACATGTGTGAATGCACAAGTGAGCCAAGGGGGCAAGACAGAACATCTACTGTACATAGATTGACTACATAGAGTAGATTTGCGTAGAGACCCGTTGATTTGAGATGCACATTACAGGTATTTTCTTTATGAAATTGTGTTATATTGGAAATGAAAGATACAAATATCGATGGGGACTGCTAAGGCCTATGCAGTTATGGGTACCATACATGGCCGTGGGTACTCAGCCTTTGTAGCTCAATTCGGGAGAGCATTTACCTTGTAAGTAAGAGGTTGTAGGTTCAATGGATGCTTCTTGTATCGACATTAAGGAAAAACACTGACAGATCTGGCTTGCGTGCCATGCTAATAAACGTCCTTTTCAAACAGAGATCCTTCAACATGCTCATTTCCTAGTCCAAAAATATAAGCAATCTTAATTGGGAGTAAGATGTTTCACTATTCTACTGAAAATACTATGTTCACTCCATCACACCATGCAGGCAATAGCATTTCATTTTGATTGGATGCATATTTTGTACAATATGCTATGTAAACTGTGGTAGTTCCTGTAGTGCATGAGCTGTAAATTGAACATGCAGCCGTCAGTGACAGTACAATATAAATATAACTGTGATCCTTACAATCGTGTGACATTTGCTGAAAGGTTAACAAAATGCCCAGAGTGGCCAAGACAGTCCTATCTACAAGAAGTTAGTTAACTAGCCTAAGTAACGTCATAACTGGGCAATATATAAAGAGTTTAATCATTGAAGACAATAGTTATTATTGAGGAAGATCGGACAGACCAAGGTAGCGAATACCATATCAGGGAACTGATCAAATTCACCATGGTGTTTGTGAGTTCCGCAGCATGGGAAGCGTGGCTAGTGGTTAGTGTGATGTGAACTTCTTTGTACCTAGTGTATATGCTGCCAACAACGACCCATAAAGGGTGACAATCAGCTTTGTTGTAAATGTACTGAATACAGGAAGCGCCAACCTAGCCAGATTGCAGATCGCCCTGACGATTATAGCATGAAGTGTGTGTGTTGCAAGTTCAAATACTTTGACCCTAACTTTGTGAAGCTTGCCACCTACCAGTGTGGAGATCGCTACTACCTCTGCTGGCTTTGCCATAGGAGGCATGGCACATGCCTGAAAGATCCAGCCTCCCATGAGACTCCAGAATCAGCCCACAGATTCTTCATACGTGTTCCCAAACATTGACAGTATCTTATGAACTTAAAAGATAAATGTATTACACATTTGTGCTCAAAAACACGAATGTACTGAATTGACAACTTTATTAAAATGTCATGAAAATACAAATACAATGTCTTTTACCTGTATCAAATGTCTAAAATGTGCTACTCACTCATATCATCATGATCTAATTGCATGCCACAGTAACACAATGTGATAGCCACCGGCACAAATACAAAATGTGACGGATACTTTTGTAAAGAAAGTCAGTACTGTACAGTGCAGATGTTAAAACATTTCCCTTTTTTTACATGTATTCAGTTGTGTGCAATTCACAATACAAAATTGACACTTTAAAATGCTCAGTAATTTCTTTAAAGGCCTAATGGATCTAGTGGCATATAAACTGTAATTTATAGTTGCATTCAAATATAATTCAAACACATTTGAAATAGTTGTTGTTTTAAATAATTAATATTACTTAACAAAATACTTCGAAATCTGACCATAGTCTTGTGCTCTATAGTACTTTATACTGTAGATACTTTTGCATCACAAATGTTTCAGACAGTAAGAAATTCCACACCTTCAATTCAAAGCCACAATTATGAACCTTTGCAGTAAACAGTACGCCCCACATGAAGTAAACTCTAAGGTGGTTTCCCACCTTAACCTGGAGGTTACTATGATGAATATTGGCACACATGGACCTATACCTACATTGTATGTCTAAATAAACTGCAGCCCTTGTTGACAGATAGCTGCACCAAGTCTCAATCTTATGCCACCACATTCTGATCGTATTTATCACAAGACCCCTGTGCATGGATAACAAATCCAAATCGCAGTATTGTGCACACATTGATTCCTATAAGTCTATTGTCATGTGATACAAGAAAGCCAAATCAGGGTTGCTATAATTACATCCACCCCATAACACTATGCAGCATGTGTCAGCTCATAGGTGTGTATCAGTTGACCCTATGACACAACCAAATATAATTAGATCAATTACATCTTGATGATATGAATGATCAGCACATTTCATACATTTGGTACAGGTAAATGAGAACAGATTAATTAAGTTGTCAATTCAGTACATTCTTGTTTTTGAGCCTTCGTGTGTAGAATTATCTACAATATCTGTAACACGTTTATAACCTACTCTGCATGTTTGGGAACATAATGAGGAATTTGTGGGCTGATTCTAGAGTTGCATTGGAGGCTGGATCTCCTATGGCAACGCCAGCAGAGGCAGTGCCGGTCTCAGCACTGGTTGCACATCATGACTTTACTAGCCAGTATGCATATCATCCCCAAATGTATGCAATTTAAACCTGGCTAAAATCACAGTACGGATAATACATGTAGTACTGGATTGGCATAGTAATAGTAGATTCCGTACTGTGAATGTAGCCAGGTAACCAACAAACAAGCAACCAGGTACTGACTTACTGTTTGCAGTAATCTCAATATGAACTGTAATTATTCTCCAGTGTAATTTCTAAGCCCCTGTGCCTCAGTGCAACAATTGCCAATTGTGTATCATGAGCTAAAATAGATCCAGTATGCAAATGTATATGTATTACACTGGCTGAGCTAAATCTAGGTTTCAGCAATAAAATCAGTAATCTACCAGCATAGGTCATCCCTATATCCATTCTATAATTCATTTGTGTACATTATTGTGTGCTCATTTACCACTCTAGTACTACATGTGCAAAAATAATGGCGACACATATCTTGCTGAGTATTGCTGTGGTGAGGTGATGTATCTTTGCATACCCTGTCATGACAAATGTGAGCACAAATGCCCCATGTGCAAAGTCAATCGAGAAAAAAACAACTCAGAACATCGATTCAAAGAAGCACGTAAATGAACAAGCATATGAACACATTTTGCTCATTTGTGTAGATGTGTTTGTACACCTGTATCTGCTATTTGGCACAGAATAAGAATCCCATTTGATGTATTTAGCTTGTTTTCAGTTAAGCATGCACAGCCAAGAGACGTGTCATGCATTGTGTGTGCCCAGAGGCTCTCTCCACAACACGGTGCATATTACAAACAACACCATATCAGACTGTTAGAAATAGGTGGGTAGGTTTAGTTTCACTCAAGATGCTTGAAATGTGCCACTTTATTACTCAATGCATAGTCCACAAGGGTGGGTAGGACTGCATACTGTAACACATGTGTAGGGAACAGTACTGGTGCAACATACATTCAAATCAGCTAATTGTACAATTCAGTGTTACTAATGGAACTAGCTCTACCTATGTATCAGCCACCACTACTACTGTACCAAGAGATTACCCCTCATAAAGTATTTTATGTTCTCAACCCATCAAACTACTATAAAGTGAATGAGCTACTCTTCACGTACAAATTAAAAACCTGACTGGTGCAGTATTTGATGCAATAGTTCCTTCATCTCTCGGTAGAGCATTATACGGCACTCTCTATAGTACGCCTTTATGCCACATTTGCCTCTGTGCAATATGATAAGCTTCTTTATTTTTAATACTTCAAGTTTAACCAGTGTTGTAGGCTAAAGAACTTATAAACTGACCATATTAGAAGATAAAAGTACCAAACCTAATTGGATTTACGAAACAAAGGAGTGGGAGGATGAAGTGGGAGGGGGAGATGTTTTAAAGTAGTGGCACGTGATTTATTATTTGACTATCGAAGAACCCTACGGCAAGAAACCGTACCATGTCAAAGGTACTTGTGAGTTCCCAACAGTGGTTAGTGGTTAGTGTCTCACATAGCTGATCTCTTGATAGTGTGTATGCTGTTATGAAAGGCTGGTTGATGAGGATGATGATATCTGTGGCCCCTGCCTAAATGCAGTACCCGTCGACCGAGTGTTGTTCAATCCCCCCCTTCCGATGGTGGGAGTGTAATGTGTGTGTGTTGCAGATACAGATACCAAAATCGTCATGCTGTAAAGCTAGCCTCCTACCAGTGTGGACACATTTACTACCTATGCATTGATTGCCACAGACAGCACAGAGTGTGCCCCAAAGATCGGTTCTCCAGAGAAAAATCTGAATCTGAACAGGAATTTCAATAAAACTTAAACAATTGTGTTACTAGTTTTTAAAAAGACTCGACAGTATGTATATGGAGACATTATGTGATCTAGTGTCAGGTTTACTATACATGCTGCATACATGGAGTCCAAATATCCAATTATGTGTTGGAAATACTCTCATTTTAACAACCCCTGGTCCTCCATTGATTGTTGGAGCTGAAACATAAGACATTTTGAGCCAGAGGTAGATGTTTATGTACTTACTGTAATTTGGCCCCTTCTGTGAACACTCTTGGTGCAGCACATCATGTGTACTCTGAAGGGACAGAGGCAACAGAGCATCAATAGTGCATTACACTATACACAAGATCTTAATAAATACATAAGGTGTACCAACATTGCAGTAGGATCACTACTGAAAGCACATCTGGGGATTCTAACTAATTGGTAAGGTTTTTACCAGTGCACTTATGCATGAAAATATCAGGCAACCTTACATTGTGCCCTTACATCACATACCACTGCGCGATAATGCTTACATTGCAGTGGATATCATTTTCTAATTGATGCCCCTTTAAGGGAATACCCCTAGGAATCCACCGTTATGTTTGCAGTTAGGTTTGCATTGCAGATGACCCATAGAGCATTCATTTCTTTGAGATACACAATGCTGATACACGTTCTGTTCAAACTACGATCATTGAACAGGTTCATTTCATAGTCCAAAATGTTCTCCTAATGATAATATAAGCAATCTTGATTGAGAGTGACATGTTTCACTATTCGACTGAGAATGTTCATTGCATCACACCATGTAGCATATATGCAATAGCTGTTACATTTCGTGACAAACTGACCACACAGACACCAGACATCCTATGCATTGTTTGGCCTCTAGAGAGCATAAACATATGAATATCAGTGTGTGTACCGGATATGTAGCAAGGGCGGGCATGATTGATAATTAAATTTGCAAGCAACAGGGTGTGGGCGACTTGCGATATTACTCTCAAGTATGTCACACCCGATCGATAAATAACTGGCAACTGTTGCGAAGTCAATAAGAAATGGAGAATGAGCAAGTAAGTGCTGTCCACATTTGTGCAATATACTACGTAAACTGTGGTATTTCCTCTAGTGCATGAGCTGTAAATTAGATTTGCGGCCGTTAGTGACTGTACAATATCAGTGCAACTGTGATCCTTACACGCTCTGTGTGGCATGTGTTCAAAGGTTAACAAAATGCCCAGAGGATCCACAGTCACGAATTGAAAGCAAGAGTGAGCCAAGAGGGCAAAACAGAGCATTTCCTATACCAGCATCAGAAAGGAACTTGTACTCTAAAGGATGTGCTTGCTGTCGGCTTTGTTTCCTTGATAGGACACGTGTCAAAATCACCGAGTATGATTGCAACATACCAGCACACAGAGTATACCTCTGCATTGCCTGCCATGAGCACAGCAGGCGCTGCATAGTGGACCAACAATACGAGACATTTGCATCACAGCAACAGTGGTAGTGACTAGTGTCATAGAATTTTCAACTAACTAGCTAGATGTCTGATTTATGTATGATTGAGATCCAATAGAGATTATGTGTAGAAGCCAAGCCAGTATGTGATTTGAACATTGAAATATGACCTTTGCTGTTACATTTTACCATGACTTCATAAATAGATGTCTGTAGCTGCATTTGTTATCACACACACACACACATACACACACACACAAACACACACACATACACACACATACACACACACATACACACACACACACACACACGCACACACACAAACACACAAACACACCCCTAAAAATGGTGCTCATAAAGTATAGCTCTATTGTGGCAATCGAGAGAGGTCACGATTCATGTGTTATACAGAATGGAATAACCAGTTACAATAAATAGAGTATATGTAATGAAATAACTAATCATTATATCTGAAAACACTAGCTAACTATAGAAAAGAATGTGTGCATTCTGTGAGATTGTGTGAATTCTAGCCTTTCTTTAACAAATGTCAATTCCGAGAGTAATGGCCTCTCCACATCCCTATCCTTTATCAGCCATATCACCAGCTCACCCCATGAATATACAGGGCTACATACATGTAGTAACATCATATTCATTTTATCTCAAAGATTGTTGTAACTACAAAATGAATTAATTGTTCACTAAGTCTCAAGTAAACCACGTAACTGAGCCAATGAAACGTATGCTGTTTATTTAATTGTTCCCATTGTGCACTGATATACAGCACACCTGCAACTCATTCATCATATACCACTTCTGTATGTTATAGTAATTACACAATACCCAAACCTAATTCATCCTCTAAAACCATTCTGGCTCCTTAGCTTCTCTTTAACAGAAGAACGTTAACAGGTTATGGGACTTCCAAATTGAATCTCATTAACATACACCAATCTCTTTGCCTGCAGTTTACAATTTTCTAATGCAATCACTATATGGGACAGTTTCCGCGAAAATTGCCCCACGGTTAAAATGTTATAAAAATGCATCACGTTTGAGTCGCTATAACTTCCCAACGGATAATGCTATCGACTTCCTATTTTCAACCTTCATACTACACCATTTCACTATGAAGTGTTGAAAATAGGAAGTCGATAGCGTTATCCGTTGTGAAGTTATAGCGACTCAAACACGATGCATTTTTATAACATTTTAACCGTGGGGCAATTTTTGCGGAAACTGTCCCATATTATTATAGGAGAATAAAACTACAGTCAGACCCAACCTCTATCGGGACACCATGCTGAAACAGAGTGGAAAGATGAAGAGGGCGGGGGGGAGGAAGGTGTTTATTCAATAGAGGCACATGATCTGTTCTTTAGACTAATGAACTGCTGTTCAGACCAGCTGCTGATAAAAAAATTGTAAGATGGGCAAAATACAGGTACTTGTGAGTTTCAAACAGTGATCAGTGAATCAGATTTCTTGTAAAGCCTGACAGTAAGGAGGGAGGGAATACCTGCACATGTGACCCGCCAGTGCTGTTAGCTACCTAACATTGCAGTATAGTACCATCACCAACAATTATGCGTTGCAGAATTTGACACATCTTGAAGCCAGTGTGTACAGGAGGGGACGCACGTCTCTCCATCTTAGTCTACTATGTTTCATATGTGACAAAACCCAAGGTGGATTCCCAGGTGCATCCCCTTCTTGTGCCATGTGATAAAAGACTGTTCCAATTAGGAAGGGATGTAATTTACCATCCTGCACATCCTCTTGAGAGCATAAACATATGAATATCAGTGTGTGTACCGGATATGTAGCACAAGGGCGGGCACGATTGATAATTAATATTGCAAGCAACAGAGTGTGGGCGACTTGCGATACTCAAGTATATCACACCCAATCGATAAAATAACTGGCGAAGTCAATAAGAAATGGAGAATGAGCAAGTAAGCGCTGTCCACATTGGTGCAATATACTACGTAAACTG
This sequence comes from Ephydatia muelleri, assembly GCA_013339895.1. Taxonomy (NCBI): domain Eukaryota; kingdom Metazoa; phylum Porifera; class Demospongiae; order Spongillida; family Spongillidae; genus Ephydatia; species Ephydatia muelleri. The sequence continues at coordinate 942,551 of JABACO010000003.1, forward strand.
GTATTTCCTCTAGTGCATGAGCTGTAAATTAGATTTGCAGAAGTTAGTGACTGTACAATATCAGTGCAACTGTCTTCCTTGCACGCTCTGTGTGGCATGTGTTCAAAGGGTAACACAATGTCCAGAGCATCCACAGGCAGAAATTGAAATAGAGAGTGAGCCAAGAGGGCAAAACAGAACATATCTTATACCACCATCAGAAAGGAACTTGTACTCTGAAGCATGTGCTTGCTGTCAGCTTCGTTTCCCTGATAAGGCACATGTCAAAATCACCGAGTATAATTGCAAAGTACGAGCACACAGGGTATATCTCTGCATTTCCTGCCATGAACACAGCGGGCAGTGCAAAGTGGACCAAGAGTACGAGACATTTGCATCACAGCAAAAGTGGTAGTGACTAGTTTCATAGAATTTTCAACTAACTAGCTAGATGTCTGATTTATGTATGATTGAGATCCAATAGAGATTATGTGTACAAGCCAAGCCAGTATGTGATTTGAACATTGAAATATGACCTTTGCTGTTACATTATACCATGACTTCATGAACAGATGTCTGTAGCTGCATTTGTTATCACACACACACACACACACACACACACACACACACGCACGCACACACACACAGACCTAAAAAATGGTGCTCATGAAGTATAGCTCTATTGTAAAATGTGTGGCGATCGAGAGAGGTCACGATTCAGCGGCTATTACACCACTCCCTTCTTAGAAAGTCAGTTTCTGTAAGGTGGTCTTCTTGCTCGTCGAGGAAGGTGGGGACATGGCACTACAGTGCCATCTGAGATAATAGCTGCCTGAAATGTGTACACATTACTAGGATACTACATACCTAGAACCAGAGGTCTTTATCTTTCCTTTAAGTGCCTAGTCAGTAGGCAGAATGGAATGGAATAACCAGTTTCAATAAATAGAGCATATGCAATGAAATAACTAATCATTATATCTGAAAATACTAGCTAACTATAGAATAGAATGTGTGCATTCTGTGATTGTGTGAATTCTAGCCCTTCTTTAACAAATGTCAATTCTGAGTAATGGCCTCAAACCTCCACATCCCTATCCTTTATCAGCCATATCACCAGCTCAGATCCCCATCCTAATCCCCCCATATCATCCACACTGATGATGTCTACACCTTTAAGACTGCATCTGGCATGACCATTATCCTAGTAATGGAAGTGATCTAGCACATGCACATACAAATATTCTCACTCTTGCCACATAAATGGCAATATCAAGTAATGGCCTCATGCATACACATCCCTATCATATATCAGTTATAATAACCACCTCAGAAACCACTCAACATGAATAGCACATTGCAGGGCTATATAACAATCACCTTTATTTCATCCCAAAAGGCAGTCCTAACTACAAGAAGTTAGTTAACTAGCCTAAGTAACGTCATATACATTATAACTGGGCATTATATAAAGAGTTTAATCAGTGTAAGAGAATAGTTGAAGATTGGACAGAGCTGTCATTATCAAGCTGACCAAGGTAGCGAATATCACATCAGAAAATTGATCAAATTCACCATGGTGTTTGTGAGTTCCGCAGCATGGGAAGCTTGGCTAGTGGTTAGTGTGATGTGAATTTTTTTGTACCTAGTGTATATGCTGCCAACAGCGACCCATAGAGGGTGCCAATCAGCTTTGTGTTAAATGTATTGAATACAGGAAGCGGCAACCTAGCCAGATAGCAGATCGTCCTGATGTTTATAGCATGAAGTGTGTGTGCTGCGAGTGCCGATACTATGACCCTAATTTTGTGAAGCTTGCCGCCTACCCGTGTGGAGATCGCTACTACCTCTGCTGGCTTTGCCACAAGAGTCACGGCACATGCCTGAAACATCCATACACCTATGAGACTCCAGAATCAGCCCACAGATTCTTCATATGTGTTCCCGAACGTTGACAGTATCTTATGAACTTAAAAGATATCGTAGACAAATGTATTACACACATGTGCTCAAAAGCGAGAAAGTACTGAATTGTCAATTTTATTAAAATGTCATTATAATAGAATCTGTTTTAACTGTACACTCACATCATCATCATGATGTAATTGTGTGCCACAGTAACACAACGTGACAACCACTGGCGCAAGTACAAAATGTGACGGATACTTTTGTAAAGAATGGCAGTACTGTACCAGTGCATATGTTAAAACCTCTCCCTTTTTTCTTGTGTACAATTCACAATACAAAATTGACACTTTAAAATGCTCCCTAATTTCGTTAAAGGCCTAATGTATCTAGTGGCATATAAACTGAATTTATAGTTGCATTCAAAATAAAACACATTTGAAATGATTGCTGTTTTACAAAATTAATAATACTTCGCTGAACAATACTTGGAAATCTGACCGTAGTCTTGTGCTCTATAGTACACATTTCTTTATACTGTAGACACATTTGCATCACAAATGTTTCAGACAGTAAGAAATTCCACCCCTTCAATGTGTGTTGCAAGTTCAAATACTTTGACCCTAACTTTGTGAAGCTTGCCACCTACCAGTGTGGACATCGCTACTACCTCTGCTGGCTTTGCCATAGGAGGCATGGCACATGCCTGAAAGATCCATACTCCAATGAGACTCCAGAATCAGCCCACAGATTATTCATACGTGTTCCCAAACATTGACAGTATCTTATGAACTTAAAAGATAAATTTATTACACATGTGTGCTCAAAAACACGAATGTACTGAATTGACAACTTTATTAAAATGTCATTAATATACAAATACAATGTCTTTTACCTGTATCAAATGTCTGAAATGTGCTACTCACTCATATCATCATGATCTAATTGCGTGCCACAGTAACACAATGTGATAGCCACCGGCACAAATACAAAATGTGACGGATACTTTTGTAAAGAAAGTCAGTACTGTACAGTGCAGATGTTAAAACATTTCCCTTTTTTTACACGTATTCGCTTGTGTGCAATTCACAATACAAAATTGACACTTTAAAATGCTCCATAATTTCTTTAAAGGCCTACGGATCTAGTGGCATATAAACTGAAATTTATAGTTGCATTCAAAAATAATTCAAACAAATTTGAAATAGTTGTTTTAAATAATTAATATTACTTAACAAAATACTTCGAAATCTGACCATAGTCTTGTGCTCTATAGTACTTTATACTGTAGATACCTTTGCATCACAAATGTTTTAGACAGTAATTCCACACCTTCAATTCAAAGCCACAATTATGAACCTTTGCAGTAAACAGTACACCCCACATAAAGTAAACCCTAAGGTGGTTTCCCACCTTAACCTGGAGGTTACTGTGATGAATATTGGCACACATGGACCTATACCTACATTGTATGTCTAAATAAACTCCAGCCCTTGTTGACAGATAGCTGCACCAAGTCTCAATCTTATGCCACCACATTCTGATCGTATTTATCACAAGACCCCTGTGCATGGATAACAAATCCAAATCGCAGTATTGTGCACACATTGATTCCTATACGTCTATTGTCACGTGATACAAGAAAGCCAAATCAGGGTTGCTATAATTACATCCACCCCATAACACCATGCAGCATGTGTCAGCTCATAGGTGTGTATCAGTTGACCCTATGACACTGCAAGAGCCACCTATACAGATAATACATGTAGTACTGGATTAGCATAGTAATGGTAGATTCCGTACTGTGATTGTAGCTAGGTTTAAATTGCATACTTTTGGGGATGATATGCATACTGGCTAGTAAAGTCATGATGTGCAACCAGTGCGCAGACCGGTACTGCCTCTGCTGGCGTTGCCATAGGAGATCCAGCCTCCAATGCAACTCTAGAATCAGCCCACAAATTCCTCATACATGTTCCGAAACATGTAGAGTAGGTTATAAATGTGTTACAGATATTGTAGATAATTCTACACACGAAGGCTCAAAAACAAGAATGTACTGAATTGACAACTTAATTAATCTGTTCTCATTTACCTGTACCAAATGTATGAAATGTGCTGATCATTCATATCAAGCTGTAATTGATCTAATTATATTTGGTCGTGCAGAAATTTTACAATACAAAATTGACACTTTAAAATGCTCCCTAATTCCTTTAAAGACTAATGTATCTAGTAGAACTGCCTATTTACAGGTGCAACCAAAATGAGATAAAATTTGATTATTCACAAAATAAATGTTTCACACGGTAGGAAATTCCACACCTTCATTCAAAGCCGCAATTGTGAACTTTGGCAGTAAACAGTACGCCCCACATAAAGTAAACCCAAAGGTGGATTCCCAGGGGTATTCCCTAACATGTTTTTAATATGTGGTACAACATTGTGAACTTTTGCAGTAAACAGTAGACAAATTGCACGCCCAACATAAAGTAACCCCACAGGTGAATTCCTAACAGGCTTTAAATATGTGCTTCAATTAGAAAGGATGTATATTATCACCTATCCCTGGAGTAACTGTGATCAAATACGCCATGGAACACATGGACCATTCATTACTTATACCTACATTGTATGTCTGTTGCAACTAAATAAACTCCAGCCCTTGTTGACAGAGAGCTGCACCAAGTCTCTATCTTACGCAACCACATTCTGATTATATTTATCACATGACCCCTGTGCATGGATAACAAATCACAACATTCTACACACATTGATTCCTATAAGTCTATTGTCATGTGATACAAGAAAGCCTAATCAGGGTTGCTATAATTACATCCACCCCATAACACCATGCAGCATGTGTCAGCTCATAGGTGTGTATCAGTTGACCCTATGACAATGTAAAGAGCCGCCTATACAGATAATACATGTAGTACTGGATTGGCATTGTAATGGTACATTCCGTACTGTGAATGTAGCCAGGTTTAAATTGCGTACTTTTGGGGATGATGTGGACCTTACAACAAACTGGCTAGTTACAGTCACAATGTTTATAAATTTGCTAAAACATTATCATACTGGTATTGCTAGCTGTAATGGATAATGGAAACTAAATCTCACTCACACACATCCTTTCTTCCAGTGATGAAATGCACCTATGTTGTTGAATAATTTAATCCCATACATGGGCTTGATAAGAACTGGGTACCAGTGGCACTGAGTTGTCATTAGATCGTTGATACTGTAAGTCATACCGTGTAGAGCAGATAGCTTATCACAAGACAGATCAAATAAACCATGGTGGCCTTGAGTTGGTTTGGCGTGTTTAGTAGTTAATATCAAGTGTGCGATCTTCTAGTGTATATGCTGTCTGCAGCGAGAAGCCAAAACTGATGAACTGTGTGGTGAGTGTGGCAAATACAAATCACGCAGGCCAAGTCATGCTAAAGACACTCCTGATGATGGTTGCAGTGTGAAATGTGTCTGCTGCAACTTTAGGTACAATGACCCTTACTTTGTGAAGCTTGCCACCTACCAGTGTGGACATCGCTACTACCTCTGCTGGCTTTGCCATAGGAGGCATGGCACATGCCTGAAAGATCCAGCCTCCCATGAGACTCTTGAATCATCTTATGAATTCAAAATACGTGCTAAGAAATAGCAACATTACTCTTTAGGTAGCACATGATTTTAATAAAATTTGGTCATTGTAATGTCATTTATTTGCAAGGAGTTTAGTCGAAACATAAATAATAAAACTAAAATTGTTTATGAGTTCATTCATATCTCAATTCGCTACTCGATGCTTGGTGTTTGCAAGATCATGCATGACCATCCTGCCAGTGCAAGTGGCTATAGCTACCATCACATCACCACGTATATATAAGTGTACACACACACACAAACACACACCAAACTATCAAGGTCATTACAATTCAAAAGCATATAATACACCCACAGATGGATTCCTAGGTGCACCCCCTAAAGTGCCGTTAATTACAACATGATGTGCTTTATCACAACACGCCAGCAACTGTATATATATATATGGGTCAGTTTCCGAGAAAACGAGAAGTGACGTACATATACATGTATAACAAGTTATTAAAATGTTTCACATTTGAATCGCTAAAACTCCGTAACGGTTTAAGCTATCAACTTCCTATTTCGAACACTTTGTGCCACACCACTTCTCTCTACGAAAATCGACTTTAGTGTCTAATACTTGCTCCTTGCCGACGTTGCAAGGAACAATACCCCGAGGGGTTTGAAACACTTCGTGCCACATCACTCCTCTCAAAGTCCAGGTACATGTAGCTCCCTGCAGGAATGTCTAAATCGCTTTAAAATTGATGTACACGTAAAGGAGTCCTGTCACTATTGATTTCTGCAGATTATAGATTTTACCTCTTCCAGTATGGAGATACAGCAATGCAAAGTAAGTCCATGTTTCCCGCCTGAATCGTGCCTTTCTCTGTTTTTGGAAGAATGGAAGCGGTTCAGGGACTGAGAAAGGCGTGATTCGAATGGGAAACGTGGACTTACTTTGCATTACAGTATCTCCATAATGAAGAGGTATACATATATATGGCATACGAAAGTGTAGCAACAATGCAAGCAACAATACAATCACATACATGTATTCATGCCCCTGTATGGTGTTACAGTAAGCTGGTGTTCATAAATGCCCTACATATAAGCAGAAAACAGCTGGCAAAAAAAATGAAATATAGATTGAATTGGCACTAAAAATTATATTTCACATAGGTGCTACTGAAAGCTGTTGATGGATCTGTACACATGTATCATACTAATTGGCTATTCACTGTGAGTCAGTTACCACATATTATTCATCTAGCCCTTGTTGATAGAGTTTTGATGCTGCCGCATTCTTATCCTAACAGTAGTTATGATAGGTATGAATAACTGTGTATAACAGTCTCCATAAAATATGGCGAGAGTACCATGTTGCAACTAAAAATGGAAAATGGTCACAAAACATGAAGCACGTGACATATACAGCCATATAAGGAAGTTGAAGTGGGTAAATCGACATTGTTGTTGGTGGTGCAAAATCATTGAGCTGTTTTTGTGTGATCATTGGTGGAAGATAGTAGACTGTGTCAATAGTAGCGATGTCTGAATTCAACCCCAAGGTACAATTCGAATTTAATTAATGCAGCCATGATTGTGTGCCTGTCCCAATGTCCAGTGTTCATGCTGTCAGACCACAGAATGGGCAGGGTCAGACTCCAACGCCACCCTCTGTGTACAATGTATCAACTTGCACGCTAAACCACCCAGGATAAGATCAGCAAACACTCCTACCAAATGTGATTGTTGTCAGCTGACATTTGCAGAAGATAGGGATCCATTCGTGCGCCCTGCTGAATACCAGTGTGGAGATAAGTACTACCTGTGTGACCCATGCCACAGCCAGCACCCCACATGTCCTGTCCACCCTGCAGCCTATGAAAAGCCTGCTACATTGGGTCTGAGAAGATCCGAGCATGTCCCTGACAATGCAGGTCCTGCTGCTCCATCACAAGTAGCAACCCAGTCCTCCACTGAACCCCCTTCTTGTCTCATCATTTAGAGATGCGCATCATCACATGTGCCATACACTTGAGTGCATACACAAATGGCTAGTGATATAGGTATAGATAAGATTTTGACTTTTTGCTGCATTTTCAAATAAAATGTTACTCACTGATATAAAGATGTGGTTCAGATCCAACAACATAACGGCCATTCTGTACTATCTAAGCAGAAGCAATTGTGCAATGGGAGGAAAATTCTGTTATTTTAGGAACAGTCCACCTTACCTCATATGTGCATGTTCAACACTAACTGTAGTTTTACTTGATATGCCTAGCCAACGGGTATCTTCACAGCATGCATATTATCATGTAAGTATAAATGCTAAAGTTGAACATTATATATGCGAAGCATCTGCAGTTGTGTTTTGTACCTGGGTACATAAGTAAAATTCCAAATTGTTTTCACAGAGATTGCAAAGACTGTGGTGATAACTGATAAGAAGTGTCCAAAGGATCCCTGGGCCTGATTATTGCCTTGAACCATAGTTATGTGGGAGTGGCTTGTACTTGTCATTTGGAACATATTCCCACACCTTGTTTGTGCAGACATGTATCACCACCAAAATTAAAACTGGGTATTATGCCAAATATGTATTACTTGAATTGCATTTTAATGAGCCTAAAACACGCCATTAAGTAGCAAAAAATAATACATACATGCAACTGTGCATCCTCACTCCTTACAGGACACTGAAATGTCCACTTGCCATCAAAATGAGCCAACAACATTGCTGTAACGCCACATAAATACAAAGATTGACAAGTGACAAAAGCTTGGCTGTTATAGTATTTCTCTTCGAAAAATGCCTATTGAAATCACCAAAAATGTACAAAGAACATCTCTTACCCCCACACACCCACAAAACAACCACTGGATACATATGTGGCTTGTGACATAAGCTCCCAGGTACCGCCCTAATTTTGCGATGTTTGCCACCAACCAGTGTGGAGATCACTACTGCCTCTGCTGGCTTTTGCCATAGGAGATCCAGCCCACAAATTCCTCATACATGTTCCGAAACATGTAGAGTAGGTTATGAACTTGTTACAGATATTGTAGATAATTCTACACATGAAGGCTCAAAAACAAGAATGTACTGAATTGACAACTTAATTAATCTGTTCTCATTTACCTGTACCAAATGTCTGAAATGTGCTGATCATTCACATCAAGCTGTAATTGATCTAATTATATTTGGTTGTGCAGAAATTTACAATACAAAATTGACAATTTAAAATGCTCCCTAATTTCTTTAAAGGTTAATGTATCTAGTAGAACTGCCTATTTACAGTTGCAACCAAAATGAGATAAAATTTGATTATTCACAAATAAATGTTTCACACTGTAGGAAATTCCACACCTTCATTCAAAGCCGCAATTGTGAACATTGGCAGTAAACAGTACGCCCCACATACAGTAAACCCAAAGGTGGATTTCCAGGGGTATTCCCTAACATATGTGCTACAATTAGAAAAGGATGTTACTAATGTAATTGTGAACTTTCGCATTAAACAGTACACAGTAAACAGTACGCCCAACATAAAGTAACCCCACAGGTGAATTCCAGGGGGTATTCCCTAGTGTGTTTTAAATATGTGCTTCAATTAGAAAAGGATGTACATTATCACCTATCCCTGGAGGTAACTGTGATCAAATACGCCATGGGACACATGGACCATTCATTACTTATACCTACATTGTATGTCTGTTGTAACTAAATAAACTCCAGCCCTTGTTGACAGAGAGCTGCACCAAGTCTCTATCTTACGCAACCACATTCTGATTATATTTATCACATGACCCCTGTGCATGGATAACAAATCACAACATTCTACACACACTGATTCTTAGAAGACTAATCTCATGTGATACAAGAAAGCCTAATCAGGGTTGCTATAATTACATCCACCCCATAACACCATGCAGCATGTGTCAGCTCATAGGTGTGTATCAGTTGACCCTATGACAATGCAAGAGCCACCTATACAGATAATACATGTAGTACTGGATTGGAATTGTAATGGTACATTCCGTACTGTGAATGTAGCCAGGTTTATGATTAAATCCAATTGTGTACTTTTGTGGTCAATATAGACCTTACAAAATACAGGCCATATTGCCAGGTATTGCTAGCTGTTATATAGTGATGAGTCGGTATTCAACATCCATAACCACCCATTCTGTATTGCTTACAGAGATTCTTTAGTAATGAAATACAATTATGCTGATTGGTAGTGAATAACTTAACCCCATGTAAGCCATAAATGTGACTGGACATCATAACAAACGTTTAAGAATCTTGAAAGTGATGATTGATGTGGAAGACATGAGGCAGCACATTCCATTTTAGCAGCACCTGAATAGTGTAATGGCAGAAAAATGCTGCTATTTTTGAAACAGTTTATATTCATAAGTAACGATAGTGACCAGCTAATGAATATCTTCATTACATATATATGTCAAGTAAGGGTTGCTGATGTAGAGAGAAATAGTATTTACGATCTTGTCGGAGTTTGGTGTCACCTACTTTTTGTCTGGACTGTTGAAATGAGTGTGGTGAATCCTGAGGTACACCAGCCCCAAGTAAGGTGTCTTATCATATTATCTGTAATCTCTATACATAGTGTGACTGTTGCAAAACCACCTTTTGGCCAGGCTCACCAAACAAGCCCATTGTTTGTGTTGAGTGTGCGATGTGGTCTAAACGATCTCCCAACCCAAATAAATCATGAAGCTGATTGGAGCTTTTGGTGTGATTGCTGTAAGATGAGGTTCCAGCAATCCTATTATGGACATGGATATGTAAAACTAATAACATTCGATTGTGGCGACAATTTCTACCTATGCAAAGATTGCCATGCTGATAAAAAGTGTAGAAAACATAGCTACGCCAAATCGAAATTTTAGAAGTAAAGATGCAGACTTTCCAGAACAACCAGTTAGTGGATTTTGATGTGGGATTGTCTTTTTATTTTTTAAATACGCTTATCTCCATTGACTATCAATGTAATTGTTTTGTATTTTCTAGCATGAATGCAATAACAAATGATACATCCAGTGATGTGCAGGTTACAGCCCTCGTGTGACCGACCACATATGTCCTGGAACCAGCACACACATTAGTATATAGTCTGTCGCTGTCTAGATTACCCATCAATAGATATGCTTAAAACAGTGCACTCTATGTACACTTCATTCACTCTCTGCCAGAAAATTATTACAGTGTCTTCAGGCCTGTTGTGCAAATTCACAGTAATATTACTTTTTTATTTCTGTATGCAATTGCAAAGTTCGCATCAATGCATACAGAGTAACCACATAGCTAAGCATAAATGTACCTGTGTTGCACAATTGAGTAGTTATCACTTGCATTTCAATTGACTATGTAATAAATACCTGTGTGTAAAAGTACATCTGAGCACAATTGAGCTCATGTAAGGGAGGATTATCTCACAGTTTTTTCTGTAGGTTTTATAGCATACACTACAACCCATCTGGTGTGAGCAATCATTAAGAAATGGTTGCTAATACTTGCTTGTGTAGGAAGATATGATGTGTCCAGTCTCTTGTTATAATGAGCAGCGATGTGAGTGATAACAAGAAATGTGATGAGGACCCAAATCACACTCACCCGGCATATTGTATTATCTTTAATGTGGCACATTCGCAAGGTGTGTGCATGCTTCAGATTTAGTTACAAAAAGGTCTGTGTGTTAACCCTTTGCTGTACAACATTGACTAATTACTTGTGCAGGTTTTACCATTAGAATGTGTTTAGGTCTCGCTTCTGCTGGACATCCTAGGATCCATCAACAAATGCATCACCTGATCAGCTACCATTAATATTGCATGAACATTGACTTCATATGAGTGGTCAATCATTCTATGTATTGCTAACAGTGCCTGATGCTCATCACATCCCCACAAATTAAACTACACATAGACATACCCATACCAAACAAAAGCATATCTGAAGTGGTGCATAAATCCATAGGCACATGTAGATTCCCCTGCAGAATCCCTATACTGCTGTAATAGTTCATTAGAAAATGATGTTCTTTATCACAGCATGAGAACTACATCCTGATGTTTGGTGCACACTATGCTGTGGATTGTACACATGCCTCAGATATTTATCAGCCAGTACTGTGTTGTCAGTTGCCACATTATTGTCTTAAATCTACCTTGAAGTTAAGTAAAATGCTATGCCTGGTAAATGACCTTATGCTGCCACAGTCTTATCTTATATCAGTTATGATAATCCATCACTGTTACACAAATAGCTCAATGAACAATTTTAACCAATTAATATGCATACATTATAGGCAAAATTATCACCTTTAAATTCAACACGTTGTGAGGGTATCAAAATCCCCATCCCATGATGCACCTTGAATAAGGAGTTGTGACACATCATTAAGCATGTGACCTACACAGCCATACAAGGAGCATATGGACATGTTTGGTTTGTGTGCCAAATTCATTGCACTGTTTTCGTATGAAGATAAGTTGCCCAGTAGAATCAACATATAGCGATGGCTGAGTCCAACCCCAAGGTATCCATTGCTATGCAGTTATGAATGTGCGCCTGTCCCAATGTTTGCTCCATCACAAGTAGTCACCCAGTCCTCCACTGAACCCCCCCTACTTGTCTCATCATTTAGAGATGCGCATTATCACATGCCATATTACAGAAGCAAGTCTAATGGCACCAAAATGCTGCTATTTTAGGAACAGTCTACCACCGCATTTGCTTTCATAGGATGCGTGTGACCATATAAATAAGGGGTGTATAGTGATCCGAGATACACAGGAAATAGTATCTAAGATTGATCTCGTGACCATATATGTACAATAAGGGGTGCGCACTGATAGGAGATACACAGGAAATAGTATCTACGATCGATCTCGGGGTACATAGATCAGTAAGTATCTCACTTCCTTGAAATCTCAGTATGGCAAATCCAAAGGTACTTCACCCCCAAGTAAGATCTCCCTGTACATTATTATATGCAATCCCTATATGTAGTGCAACTGCTGTAAAGTCGACTACTGGCCAGCTTCATTACAAAACCCTTATGTTTGTCAGGAGTGCGTGCTGTGGTCTAACCGCGATCCAAATCCAAACGTATATCCAATAGATGACAACGCAGTATGGAGCATTAGGTGTGATTGCTGCAATCTAATGTTCGTGCAATCTCATTGGGGCCTTCGATATGTATCCCTGGTAAAATTCCAATGTGGACACTTCTTCTACTTATGCAAAGGATGCAAAGGCTATGGTGAAAAGCGCTGTCCAAAGGATCCATGGGCCCGACCCCTTCCCTAAATGCTAGTTACTGGACTTAAATGTGAGAGTGGCTTGTAATTGTTATTTAGAATGTGCTTCTCTCTACTCCAACGTAAATTAGCCTGGCACAGTGAAAACTTTATATGACCTGTGGTTATGACAATGATGCCATCTGCCACTTTTTTGTATCACACAGAGTGTGGGGTAATCTGTCCATCTGGGGTCACACTGTGCACACGAGACCAAAACCCTTATTTTGTTCAAATTACAACAGGAGGTGTATGACAAGATGAAAACACGTGCTTCTAGCCATGATTCATTCACAAACCTTATGCAGCCACACTCTTATCACATATAAACTTTAGCAATGTTAATCAGTGTACTTTTAGATGCTTCTTATACAGTACTATAAACACACTGGTGAGGATACCATATCCATGTTGCAACTTAACATCAAGATGTGTTATAAATTATGATTCACGTGACATGAACTACACAACCATATAAGGAAGTTGCGTGGCCAAGGTATTGTTGTTCTAGTGGGCAAAACCATTGGACTGTTTTTTGCGACAATTAGTGGAAGATAGATAGTTCAGTAGACTGCGGTGATGTCTGAATCCAACCCTAAGGTACTATTCAAATATTAATTAAGACATATGACGACAGAATATGGTATGTTTACATGTAAAGATACCACTGTAAATTTGCTGTAATAACCATATATCGACAAGTAACACTAGATGTACTTTTCAAATAATGTTCTGACTATACTTCACACTCCCTATTGGAACCCATCAACCAGCATCTTACCAATACATGCACAACACATCTCGTGCTACAATACATTCACCAAACACATACATTACATACCAAATATGGCATGGTTGATAAAGCATGTGACGTAAGCCATCATGTAAATTCCCCGGTATCGCCCCGATTATGCTGTTAATAGAACTGACGTAAATCCCAACGGATTGAGGTATCAGTATAAAAACCCACTAATCAGTGGTCTAAATACCAGCTACAATCTGATATGGCCAACGAGGAGGTACGTTACCAGTAACCTGTTTACCCACAGCCCATAATAAACAACTTTCTCATCACTAGTGTATGAGTTGCCAATTGAAGTGCCGACCCGTTTACACGGTTCAATATGGGTGTGGCTGTGAATGGATATTGTGTGTAGCCTGCTTCAAAATGGTAACCAAATGTCCAGACGACCCACAGAGTATGGTCACAGCAAAATGGGGGCCAAGAGGAGAGGACAAAACAGTTACAGTGTACAATACAGAGGATTACTCTAAACCATGTGCTTGTTGTGTCCTGTTATTTGAAGACAGGACAAATGTCAAAAGAGCGGAGTATACCTGTGGTGACTCTTTATTCCTCTGTAGACAATGTCACAGACACAGTACTCGTTGCAAGAATCACTCATATGCTAATGAAACACCCGGCTCTCAAGAAAAATGGCAGAATTGAACTATTCTAGGCTATTAGCTAAAAGATGTACATAAGGTTGCAATGGTGTTTATGCTGCTAATGATATTGAATATCTGGTACAAAATTTGAATTGTTTAGCTTTATCCATTGCACATAACATGGCATATGAGGTAAAGACACCACGGGAGGAGGATGGATGCATCAGGTCTAGCCAGTTGCGTATTTACCTCCCACACATGTCATGCAGTATCAATGGAGTTGGACTTTACCAGTGTGGTGGTAAGGGTAGAGCCTAGAGGCCAGTTCAGAATTGAAGTCTATACCTTAAGGACCCGTATCTCCATAAGTATCTGTGACCACAGGGACACACCCACCCCAGCTTCACACACCTAAATTACTTGGCTATATGAGGTGGGGCACAATGCAGAGATGGGTAGGCCCATCACACCTCAACTGTATAATGTCTTTGACATGTAACAAAAGACTGACTTGATACTTCACCAGGGGTGTAGCTAATGAATACCCTTTATAAGATGTATATTACATGCGTATGACCATATAAATACAATAAGGGGTGGCATTGATAGGAGGAAATAGTATCTAATATACTAAACAGTTTTATCTTTGTACATCCCATAACTTTTTAACTACTCACACAAACCACCAAAACAACTGCCCACAAGGACCACCTCCATATCATTTACATTGCTAACCAAAGGTGGATTCCCAGGTGAACTTGCCATAAATGTTTAGATTAATTATGGTTATCCCAATAAATCAGCATCTGACTTGTGATGTATATATTGGAATACATAATGCTGTAGTTTTACACGTGCTTTTTGATACTTGATGGCTGTTTCATCTGAATTTAACAGTCACCATACGGGATTGTTTCCGTGAAAAGGAATCCAACGAATGGTTATTCAAGATTTCAATTCTTTTATATTCTAGAAGTCTAAAATGTCCTCTACACATTGCTTCTTAGGCACTGAGAATCAGTCACTGAGCTGTAAGGCTCCGATTTTTTCATTAGCCATACATTTCAACATGAGCGTTACATTTGTATCGAGCATACTGGAAATTGTATGTGCTAGGTCCCTGTTCGTGGAACAATCCCATATAAAGAAGTAATAATCTATATCTAGCAGACATTTGCAGAAGACGGTAATCGATATGTGCAGTGGGATGCCACAAAATAGTTGAGCCAGAGGCATAGAGCATAAAGAAGACATGGGCTTCATGGCTGCTAGGTATGCCTGCATCCTATGAAAAGCCTGCTACATTGGGTCTGAGAAGACCGAAGAAGCCATTTGACTGCGCTCTTCGTAAACCACAGCACACTGTAGTAACCATACCAGAGTGTGTTCAACCAAGACCTACACGAGCTGCTGAACCATGAGGGAGGATGGAGATATTCTTTGATTGCTGTGTATGGAACAGACACAGCCCTCCTTGCAAGGATCACGTAACTGCTCATGAAACATCACTCTTTGCAGCACTGGTGCAATAAACCTGATAGAACCATTGTAGGCAACACCAGATATGAGCATGATGTGCGATACTGACCTTCCACTACATATAAAATCTTGTCGCATGTGACTGTTTCTACTGGGTGGGGCACATAAGCAGGCACACACACACACAAAAGGTATGCAAATATGGAATCATTAATACCAGGGTATTTAAATCTCACTGCACTCCATAACGGCAACTAGACAGTCGCATAGCACTATCAAGAAGCCCAATTATACCACCTTCTAAACTGGCACAATGAAAATCTTATACAACCCTATGGCAGCCCTTCATTGGCATGTAATTTCATCTGTGGTTATGAGGATGACACAAAAACACCATCTGCCTCCTTTTTGTATCCCACATAGAGTATCCGGTAATCTGTCCATCTGAGGTCATGCTGTGTACACGTGATGCCACAAAATAGTTCTGTTTGAATCGTTGCTAGAGGTCTAAGGCAGAAAGAAGAACCTTGCTTGCTTCATGGCTTCTGTGGATGCTAGATTACAGGTACAGTGTTGAGAGGCACAAAACATTTCTGGCGTTACAATTGCAATTAACAGTCAGCCTTTCACACATTCGAATTACAGTGCAAGTGTTGCTTGAAAGGAGGGAGGAACGTTTGTATAGAAACTGAGCTTTGTGAATTTTGTGCTAAATTTGCATACTGCAAATCAAGTAAAAAAAAGCCAGAAATATGCAAATGTTGTCATCGAAAGCGTCCCCTGGCCCTGGTAACGTATACGTGTAAAAAACACCAATATTATATATGCAAGCAATGCCACGATCAGCATGCAATGTGCCCACATGATCATGCCGCACGAGAGACACAGGATTCTGAAAGGAGGTTTGAAGATTTGGAGGACTAGATGTGTAAATGTATGTGTGAACACTTCAATTGAGATCTTTGCATTTTATACTCTTTTGGCATATGAGGTGATGTGCAATGCCTTTCTGAAGTGAACCTGCTGTACTATAATTTGCATGCATGTAGCTCTGTAGATTAGATATCTTTACAGTATGTACTCCTTGCAGAAACATAAAGTATCTATCATGATGGACAATATCGTCTGGTATTCTACACATCAAGTTCTTCTACTTCCAAACACATAATTTCACTTCATTCACTCCCACTGCCTAAACCCGTATTATAGCAACCACTTCTTGCCACAACTATTCACACGGTAATAATGTCATTTTAATATTTGCAATGGTTAGTTGATGTGACTTTAGTCAACAGCCAAAAGGATAAGCTTTGCCAAATGTACACTTGAGGTCAGTATAAAAAGAAGCATCCAGGAAGGACAATGCATTCTACACAACAAGTCCCCTTGATCTACATGTTTGTGATGAGAAAGAACAAAAGTAAAACTGCTTTAGTAACTAACTATCGTACATATACAAGTAGGTCCATGTAATTCGAAGTTAGGTCACAAGAATTACACTTGTCATCATATACTACTCACACTAGAAACAGAATTATTTCACAGATTAAAAAAACCCAACTTCGCTGAATTGCATTCCTAATACTTCAAATTATGACTTTAGGCAGTTTGTGAAAAAAATGTTCCTCTAGAAAGTGCAACTTTATAGATTTTATACACAGAAAGCGAAAATCAACACCTCCAGTATGGACAACTGAGTGCAGCTCACCCTCAAGCATTACCTTCAAGATAAACGGTCAATCTGATCCTTTCCATGCAAGCAGTGAATAATGAAACACCTCAATCAAGATCATAAACCAGAACATGGTTTTTGGTCTGTTCTTGTTGTAAACAGGTAGCAGCAATTAGAGTCAAATCACAAGTTGAAACATTTATCTTGCACAAAAATACAATTACAGACAGTACTTGTGAGAAAAGGACACATAGAATAGCCTATAACCTTTCTTGATGACTAGATAAACAGATGCATGACCAAAGTTAATACATGTAACTGAAACAGTTAGGCTTGACTAATGCAATGAATAACAGTCCATTCTTCAGATCACGTGATAGGTAACACTGCCAACGCAAGGGGAGGACATGTCGAAGGTTTGTGTGAGCTTATATTATGACAATCTGCTGTCTTACATAAACAATAGTCCTATGCAGTGTGTCAAGTGTGGCAAAGAGGCGGTATCACACAAGTATTCATGCAAGTGTGTGTGCAGTGTCTACTGTAGCAGCTGTCGTCCATCTAAATGCCCTAAGCATCATCGTCCCTAAGTAACACCAAAAGACAGCACACAGCACAAGAAACTGCAATATAGATGCATCACTGAGGTAGCCAAAATGTTTGTACCTGTAATATGAATGATCTGCTTTGTGATTGCTGCATGACCATATTTGGCATTAAAATGGGACAGAGGGAAACTGAGAGTGTTTTGTGTACAATCTACCAGGTTGAAAACATTCAAGGATGGGTTTGTATTAACTACAGTCATACCTGCTATATGATTCAAATCCAAAGAAATTGAGAGGCCAGTCCAGCAAGTTGCTCTCCCCATTCTCTCCAGACATCACCTCCACCCCACCCCATCGCCTGAATTTTAACACGGCCTCTCTAACAGAAGCCATGCAAATACCCACCACTTGGCATTTCTCTGTACGGTTTATTTTCCTTTTCTCTGTTGTCATAGTTACATTACTTCACCTCAGCAGTACAGCCATCAGTATTGTCACACTATGCTTGACAGCCTGTCACAAATCTACCATTCACCAAGTGCTCAACACACACACACACATGCACACACACACACATGCACACACACACACATGCACACACACACACATGCACACACACACATGCACACACACACATGCACACACGCATGCACACGCACACAAACACGCACACACACATACACATACACACACAAACGCACATACACATACACACACACATACACACACATACACACACGTGCATACACAAGTGACTAACTTAGCTTAGGGCCTCAAAGGTATGGCCAAAATAGACCCTGTATTTGCAATAATTGTTAATCTGATTGGTGATACTTTCCAAAGCATGTAGGTGATAATGGGTCACTTCAGTGAATAACAACACATTCTTGCTGTAAACAAGTAGCATCAATTAGAATGTGGTACATTGAGGTATCACAAATAAAATAGCAAATTACATATTAAAATTACATTGACTTGTCTAACGTCCTTAAGGTGGGTTGTAAAATGCACTGAGTTATTAAATATAGTATCTATTAATAACACAAATAGTTAGATATCATGACCTGAGCAACACATACCAACCCTGTCTTCAGATCCCATGATACATGTAGGTAACACAGCGTGTGCAAGATGAAGACATGCTGACATACCTTCTTTCTTGCATAAAAATTCCTTTGTAGTGTAAGATGAACAGAGCAGTCCCACACACCTATCCATGCAGATGCAAAATTAATAATACTAATAATTAATAATAACGATAATATTAATAATTTTATGTATACACAAAGGCAAGTAATGGCAAATGTAAATGCACTTATATACTGCCCAGAACTAAAACGGGAAGCATCTGCAAAAGGGAGACAAGTTCACTGTACATAGTCTTGACTTAAATATTAGTTCAGAGGATGAGGTGACAACAGTATCTGGTAAGGAATTCCAAATATTAATAATCCGGACAGAGAAGAAATTGGATCTGAAGTTATGGCATGGTGTACAGTTTAATGGAGTTACCTCTAGTATCATATGGTGACAAGTTGATGTGGAAAAAGGCTGATGCATCAAGATCAACAAATACTGTCTCTCCGGCTGTCAATATATATACATAAGCCTAATGTAGTTAAACACAGCATCACACATTGTTTACTGCACTAGATTTTGGCATTAGTAATGACATAGGAATGACTGCATCTCACACTTAAGATACCATTCGAGTAACTACTATCGGTACAGCCATGGCTGTGTGCATGTGATTCATACAATGAATATCAGCCCCATCATCAGATCACGTGATAGGTAACACAGCGAACGCAAAGGGGAAGACATGCCGAAGGTAGTAATCTGATGTTTTGATATATACATGTATCTGTATCTACTGTCCTACATAAACACTCTTCCTGCAGTGTATATATTGCAACAACGATGCTATCACATACACATATTCATGTGGCTGTACGGTCTCCAGCTACTGTTCCATCCATCGTCCATATAGATGCCCTATACATAATCGTCCCTAGGCAACACCAAAAGACAGCAGGCAGCAGAAGTGAAGCAACTGTACTTTAGATGTATCATTTTGAGGCAACTAGCACATTTGTGTTGTAATGTTATTTACCTTCTTTGTGACTGCTGTATGATCAATATGCGCAAAAAAGAAAATCAAAGTGTTCTTGAGAGTGTTTTGTGTTGTAGGACAAGAGCATTTCAACTATTATTTAGAGCATTTCTATGCTATCTAGCTATTAATATGAAAGTCCTCATGCTAGACTTGTAGTTGCCATGCTGCATCCTGTGGACTTGAATCATGCATACTTCAATCCTATGAAACCACTGTAACAAAGAAGCATGCTATTTTAGCCAGTCTGATTCTTGAGATAAGGTAGTGAGTAAGCTTTGCAGTTCAAATACTTTACACCAGCAGTTCACTGTTGTGACATCATTGTACTGTATTGTCTGCAACTAATATATACTGTGTGCCTACAATATACCATTTGCAATGTGCTCCACACATGCATGCACAGACGCACACACATGCACGTATACACACACTAGTGACTAATGCAGTGCTTACAATGTGATGGCCAATAGCCCTTGTGTTCCCACAATGATTAGAATGATAATCTGATTGGTGGATACATACGAATGCATGTAGTGAATAATGAATACTTCTGTGAATATCAACCCAATAAACTGTAAGTATGGCACCTGATCCATTCTTGCTGTAAACAGGTAGCATCAATTAGAATCTGATAGGCATGTAACACTGATGTCCAAATAGAGTAGCAAATTACAATACCAATTTTTAAATGAGCATTTAGACTTGCCTAGAACATTTAAAGTGGGTTGTGAAATGTACTGAGTTACTAAATACAGTGTCTTCAGTAACAGGAATAGTTATGTAACATGACCTGAGCAATGAAAACCAGCCCATTCTTCAGACCATGTGATAGGTAAAACAACGTGTGCAAGAGGAAGACATGCCAACAGTTTGTGTGAGCTAACATTTTCATTTTCATAAAAACTATTTCCTTTGTAGTGTGTTAAATGTAAGAAGAATAGGTACCTATCCACATGGGTATAAAATTAATGGTACTTTGTCACCTGCCGACCATCTACGTGCCCTTATACGTATTGTCAAAATTTTTGAAACTACAGCTAGCTTCAAGCATCTGAGATAATTGCTGTTGCTTGTAACATCTGTTATTTATACATGAATATATTGTCTTCCTTGCAGTGTGCTACTCCAGATTGTACTAACAATGCAGCCAAGCACAAGTATACATGTGGCTGTATGGTCTCCAAATACTGTAGCAGTTGTCGTCCATCGAAATGCCTTGACCATAGTTGCCCCTAGGCAACACCAAAAGCCAGCTGAAAAGCAACTGTAATTTATAGATGTATCATGTAGAAGCAGTAACATTTTTGTACAAATAGTATTGTGATTGCTACATGACCATGAAAAATATGGCTGAGCGAAATAAAAGTGTTCTTGAGAATGCTTCATGATAGCCTACCAAGTTGATAACACTTCAACTATTTAAATGAGTATTACATGACATTGCAAACACAGCAGCTATTGATATTGAAGTCCTTGTGATAAGCTTGTAATTGATATGCTGCATCCAGTGGACATGGACCATGCATCCTGCCAAAGCACTGTACAAATGGGCCAAGTGTTTCTAACATGAGTCAGTGTCAAGTGGCAGTTTAATCTCACCTCTTGAAAAAAAGAACAATTATTTTATAATCATTTTGGCCCAAATCACTTGCAGTAGTTGTTGAGACCAAATGTGGTACTTTAAGGATTAAATTTATAAAATACAAAATCCAAGACCCCCCCGGCCCCCCAAAAGAAAAACAAAGCCAAACTTGTACTGATTTTAACTTCTTGTGTTTGAAATGAAATATGATGATTTCGTAAGTTGTTTCATTTTACATCATTTCGAGAGTTTTCTGAGGACCTTTATTTTTCTCCGACTCAGTGTGTAATGTGTTTTAGTTAGCTCATACTAACTACACAACTCCTATATATTATAATTGTGACATGCCTTTTCACTGTTGAACCATTTGCTACATGTTTTATGCACATTGAATTACACACTAACTTAGTGCTTCGGAAATAATAGCCCTTGAATTCCCTAAAATTAGAAAGTAAATCTGACTTTCCAGCACATGTAGTGAATAATAGTATCAACCACATCAACAACATACACCAGATTAACAAATGATGGAATCTGAACCATTCGAGTTGTAAACAGGTAGCATCAATTAGAATATGAAAATAAAAAGTACCCCCAACGTCACAAATACAATTGTAATCAATATAACAGGATTGTTAAATGCTCCAAATGGCCAAGAGTGTGGGTTGTGAAATGAACTATGTTGGTAATCACAGTGTATTAATAACACAAATAGCTAGGTAATGTGACCGAGCAATGAATAACAGCCCATGCTTCAGATCACATAATAGGTGACACAGCGAAAGCAAGGGGAAGACATGCTGAAGGTAGTGCAAGCTAATGTTTTGATATACCTTCTTTCTTAGTTGAAAAATTTCCTTTCATGTAAGACAGAAAATGCAGTCAAACCTACATATCCCAAGTGTGGACGCAAACGTAATGGATACTGTGACTCTTGCCCATCTATCTACACACCCTAAACACCTATGGGCCTAGCCCTACAGACTAGCCAGCTTCAAGCACCTGCAGTCTAGTTGCATAATTTCAAGGATGATTGTCGGTGCCTGTAGACTTGTGATTGCTGTTGGATGACATGTTTTCATAACTAAGTGAATATGAAAGTGTGAATAGAAGTAATCAGGTGCTCTTGCACAAAGTAACAAATTTCAAGCCATCACACATGGCAATTTTTAGTGCTTATTCCCACCTTCTACAACCTGTATGCTTGGTGCACAAGTAAACATATCTGCATGCATCAAGAACACTGAAGTGCAATGTCAACTGACTACACACGTTTCAATATGTTCAGTGCTACGTAATTGATTTAAATACTCATTAATTTTTTTACAATAAATGCCAACTTGCAAATTTGAGATTGCATGTTAACCAGCTAAGCTGTTTTATCACACCTATACTAAAGTGTTGTACGTTGGACTGTCAAGATACAGTAGTTCATTATTCACACACAAAACTATGCTGGAACAAATTACATGATTAGGACAGATTACTCTTACATTTCTGATTGTGTAGATTCAGATCGTATGCATACTGGATCATTGTCATCTCACACACCATGTGTATCTATGCGACAAGATTAAAGTGGCCCACTCTTTATCATTTCAATGGTATTTCTGCTTTTCTGTTGTATTTTATACGCATACTTTGTAAATCCCTAAAAGAATTCATGCTTCAAAATGATAGCAATTAGTTTCAATGCATACAGGTTGACAACTAATAGAATTTGTTTGTTTCTCACATCAATAATGATAATGGATCAGTAGATACTTTCCATGCAAACATACTACATTTTGGCTATTACAGTAGTTCAAATAGAAATAAAGTGGCTGATCAGTTAAATCTTAATTGATTCATAGATACTCCATCAATTAGGTTAGTTTTTAATTAGTTCATTTAGTACTTTCTCTTCATGGACCTTTAATCACTTAATACTTGGGATTAAAAAATCAAATACATGTAACACTGGTTTTGATTGTTTTCATGTACCATTAATTTCAACTTGATTGTTATGTTTTGAATTAGTTATAATCACTTGTATCATTACTAAACCTGACATATGGAGATGGACATAAATAAAATTTCCTGTACAGCTGTAGGGAAACCCTTGTAGTATATGGCAGCAATAAGAAGGCAGTTTTTCCAGTTTTAATTTTTTTCTTTTCTGTGAGCTACAATGTTCCTCCATCAAATGATGCTCATGCATCAAAATTGAGCTATCCTTCGTGGAGGTATAGGAGATTTAAGTGTTCCTTTACTTTTATTACTATGGAATAATAGCACCATCAGCATACATTGGCTGGACACTGTGCCATCATTAAATTGTTATTTCACACAAGGTACAAAGGAGATTATGGATGTGTGAGTTGCATGTCATGAACTAGTGGTACCATTACCCTCTACTGTAGTGAGGCATAGGTCATGTAGAAACTAATTGATGTTATTATTTATGGTTTACAGCAATGTACTTCATCTTTAATTTATATAAGTACAACTGAGTGCTACAATTTTCAGTAAAGCCCTCTAAAATCAAAATTTTGAAATCATGACCAATTAATGAATGCAAATGAGTAGTTGCATGAGACCCATCAAAAATTAACATCAATTAGTTCATTTAGCAGATTTATCATTTTACTCTAAAATGCTAAGAAAGTGATGTGTGGGTGTGGATGCATTAAAAAGTATGAATACTTGTCAGCAGGCGGATATTTAATTACAAATATGTGCCCCCTTAATCAAGGAAAATTCCTTTACCAATAAATCCAGCTCTCTAAATATGTTCTATCAATATCCCCATGCCAGTGCCTGGTTAGGGGCAATTCCCTCACCAGCCTTAGGTCTATATCTGGCACCAGAGGAACTGCAATTTGCCTTGCTGTGGTGTAACCTGGCGCATCTTGCACTCTCTGCCCTGACAGATGCTAGCCGTGCTCTGACATGTAAAAGGGGTCCTGATGTAATAGATTGCCATAATGGTCTCAGAAAAGATTGTACTTGGTTTCTTCAAACAGGCAGTTCTTAATCCAGATCTTGAGGCTGGCAGTGGTTGGAGATCACAACTGGACCTAGTGAACACACGACCAGCTGATGTTTTTGTTGAGAATTAGGGTGCTGGTGGCAAGCCTGCAGCAATTGATATCTCTGTTACTTCTCCGCTGAAACTATTATTGAAGCGAGGAGCTGCAGATGCTGAGCGCATGAAGTTCGTTAACAACACTCCTAAATGTTTTGACTTAGGGTGGGAGTGTTTCCACTAGTGGTTGAGGCCTTTCACACCCATCTTGTTTGTTCCAATGCCAGGCCATTTTTGGTCCACTTGCCTGTGATGCCACAGACAACAATAGTTTGTGTTTGTATATGTCTATGTTTCTTACGAATGTATATATTTATGTATTCTGACAAATGTGTTTTACATGATAATAATTTGGGAAGAAATTATACATTTTTTTTAATTATGCATATTGTTTTCTATTGGGTACAATGATGGTCCCTGCAATGAAAGGGGATGGTCTTGCATCCCTCTTGTAGTGGAGCATATGGTGGATGGGGCCAGGAGGCTGTTTCCATGTTTGCCCGTTTGAGCAAATTGCTGAGTTTGCACCAGAGACAATCATGCTCGGCATCACTAAATGAACTATATTGCCACCTGTCAGTTGTCTTGATGCGACAGAATGCACAGGCGCTGCTGGCTCACGCTGCAGGGGCTCGTTGAATATTGTGTATTTATTATTACATTATAAAATAAACAAAAAATTACTATTTACATAATCATTAAACTAAAAATTAATAATTCATTAGAGTCATCACAAAATCACAGGACATATGTACTTGCTTATTGAAGATCCTGCTTGTTAGGAATTTTCAGTTAGTTTGTTAAGAAATTCAAAACATTCATTGACCACCATATTAATGAATAAAAAATTCAGCTCTATGGTAGAGGAGCTATCCTAGAGAGAATAGCTGTAGCATTAGCCCTGACGAGGTGGAGATTCAGTCGGCCATAGATCTCATTGAGTAAGATGGATTTTGGCCGGCACATGGAGGTGGCAAGTCTAGAGGCTACAAAGGAGATAATGGCAGTGGCTTCTTTTCCCCCAAGCTCCGTAAGTTTCAGTGACCATAAGGACACATACCCATCCTCGATCTGAGAACTTGGGGTCATTGGCTGGTACTTCCTAGACTCAGTGGCCCAGGCAGCAGCTGTGGCCAACACTCCCGCTTCCAACAAAATCACAGGCTTTAGTAGTGAGGTGATGGATACATCTAATGCTGCAGTTCTGCTCAAGAACCAGTTAGGAAGTAAGATGTCAGCTGGACGGTTCTTACTGTGATCTCTACTTAAGTTGCTGCCGACTTCCACCTTAACCGTTTATACGAGGAAGACGCAAATTTGCGTATGAAGCCCTGGCCGTGTATAGCACGACGTTGCCAGTAGATATAATAATTGTGTGTAGATGGCCGTAAGTAACCGAGCTAGTGATTGTTACCATGCAACAGGGTCTGTGCAAAATTTAAATAGCTATATATTACAGTCTTCATGTAGGGGAGGGATGCAGCGCATGATAAGGTCTTCGAACCTGACACTGCACACTCAGCGCACATACACGGCTATCAGCACATCACTATATAAGTACATTCAGCATTGGCTACCAATATATCCCTAAGTACACTCAGCATACAACCGTGTATGCATCCACACACAACACTACCATACAGCTACGCGCTACCAGCTACGAACGTAACTACATATACATGTATAGCCCAATCAGAGACAATATATACTGATGATCATCTCTGGCTCAAAAGTGTGGCGTCGATCACAACTGCTGCAAAATGAAAGCTCACAAGATCACACACACACAAACACACTACACACACGCACACACACACACACACGCACACACGCGCACACACACACACACACTACACACATACACGCGCACACACACACACACACACACACACACACACACACACACACACACACACACACAAATGCCACACCATGCGGTATAGAATACAGATGTATTCTTGACACCATGCATGAAAAATGAAAATATTACAATTCGATTAAACCCTATGTGCACCCGATGACAGGTCTTCACCAGGATGTCCCTAATCATATTATGACGAATTACCACATCTCCACCATTTGCACATAACTGCATGGTGGCCAAGGTGGTCAAGTGCACTGCCTGGGCAGCCCTCTGAAATATCAAGGCCAAGCCACCATTTGATGGCTACCTGGAAAACAGGAGGATCCATGTGAAGCCCCAAACTCTCAGAGGGCACAATGGAAAACCAGCATGCCGCATGGGGAGAAGAGTCTGGCAAAAGGCATGTCTGCTACTGAAGATGAGGATAATGAATAATACCTTAGATGCATGGCTATCAATGATCAAACATTTGATTTCTGGGCACTTGAATATCAACATTCATTTTTAATTATAAGAATTTCTTCCTATTCAAACTGGTCATTAACTACCAAAACCCAAAAATATGACTATTTAATGTGAATTGTTATCGAATTTAGATGCCCTGTCTAATGTTGCCTGTTAAAGTTGTGTAGAGACGAGTACACACATTTTATTATTACACTGTCAACTAATAAGTTCTTGCTACATGTATCCTACATGGCATAAATCATTTAAATCATGAGAAGCTTCCGTACTTTTTATGATTTAACTACACCCATAATGATGGAAGGATATAACACAATCAGAATGAGGAAAGCTAAACAATGGAATCTAAAATTGCCACAAGAAGGGGTATGTTACAAAATTACTAGGGTCCGAATGAGCACAGCAAATTCAATGAGGCAGGCATGAAGATGCGCTCAAACTATGAACACAACAAAAATGATGCAATGCAATCTCTATGTTGTAAATGCCTGGACAGCCATAATTCATTTTGAATAACAGTAGATTGTAGTAAACAAAATAGCCATTTTTGCACATTCTTAGTAAAGGTCAAAGTTAAGGATCAGGGAAATAGTACATTTAAGAATGGAGAGGTTTTCTGAACTTCACATACGCTCTGTTAAAGTATAATTATGACCCAATTTCAACTAACAACTTCAGACTTTGCCACTTGTAAACGTTCTCAGGGCAATTCATTTTACCTATGGCAATTGAATGCTTTCAATCAGATGTCTAAACATACTTTTGTCAGATTTGGGCCCAAGTGGGCATCAACGAACACGACCAGACGTCGCTATATGTGCAGTCCTAGTATGCCAGTGTTTACGTCACCACGTCAGAGCATTCCCACGCACTTTGATTATACATGTATGCGAACAGTGGTTCAAGAGTGCACGGTAAACCCGACTGAACCGACACAATGCATTTAGCTTAGACTAGCGCTCCCATTCAGCTATGCACTACAGTGACTACACCGTCACAAACCTCATGGCTTCCATCGTTTCTGATTCAGTAAAACGCTGCCAGGCAAGTATGGAACTTGTGCGATTGCCGCATTTCCCAGTTTCAACTGCCCTCCGAAGGAACTCTCCTTCTCTTGGCCACTTCGTCTATTCTCGATTGAAAAACATCTTGCTTTTAAGTGTCTAGATTGGCAAGATACAGTAGTGTTAAATTATTTGGAGCTAGACATGACAAGACTGTATTAGAGCATAAAAGACTATTGAAAACTTAATTTTAAAAAATCGCTTCTATTGAACGTGTAACACAATCAAAAATGATCCATGCACCGAACACTTAGTGGTAACAATATTCAAACCTCTGCTGTCCATACCTCAAACTTCCCATGTCAGCGCCACAAT
Organism: Ephydatia muelleri; assembly: GCA_013339895.1. NCBI lineage: Eukaryota > Metazoa > Porifera > Demospongiae > Spongillida > Spongillidae > Ephydatia > Ephydatia muelleri. Next base: position 970,919 of record JABACO010000003.1, read on the forward strand.
AAAACTATCACGTGAGAACGCACGTGTATTACATAATCACGTGACTTGACATTATGTTACGTAACCATTGCATGTACCTTGTCTCTTATTCAAGGCATCAGTAGTAGATACATTTGCAAAGATCTAGGGCGATATGAGGGCGCTTCTTTTTGGGGTGGCGGAACTAAAAGCCGACAATTTGTTACTGCGTCTCCCTCTGTTTTGAACTTCCGAACGGGGGACATTTTGAGCCATTTATCAGCTAGCCATGGAAAAGCGGAATAAAGAGCTGCTGATGCTGGATGATTCCTGAGCCGTTAATCAGGACAGCTGCAATATGTGTGTTCGATCTTGGTTTCTAGTGGCTTATTACTTAATTGGTATAGTATCGAGATAGTCGCTGTTTCTCTGTGTCTGACATTTAGTGTTTGTTTTTGTTGTTTTGTACTGATTATCTTTTTTTTTTTCTATTGTTGGATATATTTACTTTCATTGCGTTACTTACACTCTTATGCCATCGCTACTCAGGTCTGTTTCTTTGGGCCCAGCGCCTCTCTGTCGGGCCATCCGATCTTCTTTTCCGTCTTCATTTCGCCTCTTAAACCAGCAGTGGCTGCACACAAAGCAGAAAAGTGTCGAATCCATTCTTGATTTATCACTAACTACCATTCGGGTAACAATTGAAATGGTTACCAGAATGTAATATAAGTGGGAAACAATAATTGACTTTTCTATCACCACTTTGACCAGTAGCAATGTTCATGCATGTTCAACTTATAGGTTGAACTCAAACTCTCACTTAGCACAAAACATTTTGCATAAAAAGGCATTTTCATAGTTTAATACAGGAGTTTTGCACCAAGCTGCAGATATTAGATCATCACTGTCAGTATAGTTGCAATGTCTGTATAATTGTTCTGTATTATTGATTGGCAGTGGTGGGCCATCTCATTAAGTCACGACTGCTGTTTATGGTTCAGCTATAATGTCAAAGTGTTCATATTTGGAGGCTCCCAGTTATCATCTGCATGGGGGCAAACTCTGTATCAATGATTGATCAAAATTGCAGTGCAGGTGATTAAAATATGGTACCAATGTACTATCAATTGACCTCAAGCGGTAATTTAATCGCTCATTTTCCACTTGCCCTATATCCCATCATAGCGGATCCAGTTTGCCTACAGGACCATAACTGTATACTAATCTTTCTCTGCATATTGGGTATAGTCTGTTTTATGGTTCCGGGACATGCGCCTCCACGAAATCCTGTTGTATTTTCGCAAGCTTAGTCTGCAACACCACTTGATAATATCACAGCCCATTGGAGATCGTCGAGGAGTCGTGTCTTAATTAATTGGATACATGTACCCTTATTAAGCTGTGCATTGTTGTTCATCAGTGACTTATTTGTATTTATGTCTGGAGGAGTTGCATGGTTGTAAGGATCAACAGACAATACCATCTCTAGGAGTAAAATAGTGTGTGGGGTTCATATAACCTAACGTAGTTTTTTTACGACAGATACGGTTCTCAATATTCCAACCATGATGAGGAGTCTCAGAGGAGACGATATACAACACCCTGTAAATTGAAAATATACATTCCTCAGCTAGTGCATTGTACTGTTATACAGAGTTCTGCGATAGCGAGGGCGCTACTAAGGGCCCGAGGCTATTATTTAGTCTTCATTTGTGAACAGCTGGTATATAATCTTGCATGGGTGCTTACCTGATCTTGGGCTCATTTGCAAAGGCACCTAACGCATGTTATTTCATGATATCAAATTCTTTGGTATTTCAAAAGTCTGATGAGTAATTCTTATGCATTGAGAATCGGAGCATATATCTGTCATGGAGTTGTAATGCTCTGAAATTTTAATTAGCCATAAATTTCAACGCCTTCTCTTGCGCGTAAAGTACCGACTGGGCGTGGCAAAGTGGTAACACTATCATGTGCAGAAGCTGGTACTACCATCACTTTGCAACGCAGCAGTCACTGAGGGACAATGAAGACTTGGCAAGAAACCTCTGGCTCAGTGCAGGATGTGGAGTTACATTGTTGCCTGAAGTCTAAGCTTCTCATGCACATAGATGGCCCTACTTCAAACAATTCTGGAAGAGTGAACAGTGCAATGATTGCTGTTGACTCCAGCGGGAAACCACGATCTCTTTAGCCATGCGAACATGTTTGGCGCCCTGCTTTTTATGCGCTTGCTGTACGATAGATAAATATACAGTTTTCCCTTTGTCTAAGGTTGACGCTATATCTGATCTATCCCTCAAAAGAAGTCCCTCTTGCACGAACACAGTTTAAATACACGTTATAGAACTGCTCGGCTATTTGTCCACAATCCAGAACCACTGATCGGTTAGTTTGATTCCGGATCCGTCTTTGTGTCCAGCTGCAACACATCGAGAGAATTCCCCGCGTACTTGGGCTTGATCGTTCCCACTCCATCACACCCATGCATGCTATAAACATATGCCGCGTCTCATGCACGCGTCAAGTTGTGTGTGTACGCGCGCATATGCAATGTCGATGATAGATAATACATGTAATAATTGCACATTGACATCATCATGATCTGAAAGCGTCCTCACGATTGACAACTGTGTTCAACACTGACAGCTATGTGAAGAGAACGCGCACCTACATATAGGAATAGTTACGGTATGCACAAAAGCTGCGCATTGGTACAGTGCCGAATGTCTTTCAAAATTTTCATTTTATATTATATTGGCACTAGTGAATTAATTCGCATGCATGCATACCATTATCGGATTAGAGACGAAACATGTGATTGAATTGCCACAAACACTTCTTCATTATCAGGACCTAAATTCACCTCAATTATTGCATAATATACGCTGTACATGTAGTGGTAGGTAATTATTGCAGACTGCCCATACCAGAATTGATGAGTTTGATGTTGCAACCATTGTGTGAAAGCAAATATGTGCTGTGTTTTATCAAGTTTATAGTATGCTCAATAAAAAACTGTACTATCCCAAATTGCACACCTCCAGGTAAGCCATGCAGAATGAATCAGTGCATTGAATTCTTCATAGCCTGTGCTGGGCCAATGCACACAAACCATTGATACTGTTTCTGTTCTTGCCTGCCCAGCTAAGCATGCCTTTACTGTAATGTAAAATTTTCAGCAGTTATTTCGTCATGATTAGAATACAGATACTTGTAGATACATTTTAAATGCTAATTTGGCTGTCATATAGCTTCTATGCACTTGTGGCTAAAGAGTCGCCAGAGATATTGGCACTGAAATGCAAGCATGTTAAATCAGATATGGGAGATGTGACTATTTGAAGGTGTACATGTAGTGGAAACATTTCATGTGAAAATGATCCATGCAAAAGAGACCCACTGTTACTTTCTACTTTATCCACTGCCAACAAAATACTCAAACTCTTGTGGAAGCTGAAGTAACATTGGATGCTTGGTGCTGTAGAAAATTTTCCATAAGCTTATAATTAGTCTCAATGTTGTGCTTTTTAGTGTAATAGCTACCTAGAATTCCTTTTAACCTTCGAAACTAAAACACCGGGCCAAAAGCTGCAAACTGCACTTTAATCAAGAATGCAGTCATTAAGGTGAAGATGTAAATACATATTTATTGTGCAATGTTTTCCACCATATAGTCTCAAAAATACCTTGCAAAATTGTGTCAAGTATGCATCAGCAGTAGCTACATGTTCCTTTGTTACAGCAGTACTCAAAAGAATGCTACATGCTCGTACATACTGCAGCCAGCACTGGTCACTAGGCAACTGGCATACTGAGGAGTATATTGTGATCCAGTTTATCCATTGAACAGCAGTAAACCCAGCAAATTTTGAGAGGTAATCTACCATTTTACCTTGGTACACAAATCGTAGCTGCAACACTTGCTATTTTTCTTAAGTGCTGACTTTGATATAAGTTTTTCTTCCATCCAGATACGAAGCACATGTTTAGCTGTGCCCAACAAAAGATTATGCACTGATCAATGGTATGCATACGTATGATGTCAAAATACGGAAGTTGGACAAGTATGGAATATTTAACGCCATGTTTTGAAACTACATGCTTCTCTGCATGCAGTTTTAGTTAGTGCATGTAAATAATGCCTCTGAGGGAACTTTGTACTCTGCTTTGGTTCTTACTTCCCACAAATCCCTCAGAACAAAAATCAAAAGTTGAACTCCAGCTGAATTTTTTCAAACACTTAGAACAACCTGTGCTGCACTTTGACCAGCAAAGCCGTAAGCGAGCTTGCAATAATTAAACAACGCGTGACGATCACGTGATCAGTCCAAAACGAGTTGCGAGACGCGGACATGTAGCTTACATGTAGATGCCACAGGAAAATAGCGATAAAAAGCAAAACTGGAATCTGTAGTACGTATCTACCTGAAAACAACAGTAGATTCTCAGCCAATCTGTCAAATTTACAACAAATTGAGTACGGGCAATCTTTGGCTACTTCGTGAGGCGTCCAGTAATTGCCTACACTGAGGAGCAGTCTTTAGCGTGGAAGCAGCTGGAAGCTTACAATTATTTTCGATCAGGGTTTGTACGAACAGTGTACTCAATGAATTCTGGCACTAGATCAGCAGCGTGAGTACTGATCAAGTCCATGGTGAATCCAAGCCAACGCACGGCTGACAGAGCGCATGAGCCATGGATAATTGCGAAGCCTGACGGCCAGATAGTATCAGTTCACTGTGCTCGGTAAGCATTACTGCTGTGTGTGTGTGTGTGTGTGTGTGTGTGTGTGTGTGTGTGTGTGTGTGTGTGTGTGTGTGTGTGTGTGTGTGTGTGTGTGTGTGTGTGTGTGTGTGTGTGTTGTGTGTGTGTGTGTTGTGTGTGTGTGTGTGTCTGTGTGTGTGTGTCTGTGTGTATGTTTTGTGCAGGTTTATGTAAAAAAAACATTTTACACTAGGTTTTGTGAAGGATGCTCCCACATTGCAGCAGTTATGTTCAAAGTTGAATGCGCTGTCAGACTAGGGTATACATCAGCCACCTCCCAGCAGACATTCTGTAAAAAAGGTTAGAAATCACCTATACATAGGTGGTCATCTAGCGTTTTATTTGCAGTTGAATTAGAAATGAAGTTATAAAATTGTTCTGAATGTGAGTTGTATCAAATTAATTGCTGAATTTATTTCTGGCAGTAAATGAATCCTTTTCACTTAAACATGTGTCAGCAACCTCAGCCCCACCCCTACAAGGAGAGGTGGATGCACATTAATTAGAACAAAAATGGCATCCCACAGCGACGTAATTTTTAGGTGGGTTACATGTATGTAGCTAACTCATTGCTGAATGGCAAAATGTCATCCCATCAGTTGCACATTAGGTTATTGTAAGGCAGACCCTGTCATCATGTATGGGGACCCTGATGGGGAGTGCGATTTCCATGCTTCTTAGCTGGCGTTAGGCCGCACAAGCTAATCAATTTGTTCCCCCACCCCCTGTACAATTGATGATACGTGCATGTTGTTTACAAGGTGGGGATGGTGAGACAACTGGTGAGGGTAAGGTGGAGGTGGGTAGCATAGACAAGGTGAGAGAGGCTAGCATAGGGACAGGTGTGTGAGGGATGGTGTGAAGATGGTGTCACACCAATCTCCACACCCTCACACCATCCCCATATCATTTCCACATCATCTATCTCACACCATTGTCACTGTGACGCAGGTCACAGTGAATTCCTGCATATACATGTATCCTGGTGGGAGGATAGTGTAAAGATCATCTCCACATCCCCACACCATCCCCATATCATGTTCACATCATCTTCACACCATCCCCAAACTATCTTCACACCATCTCCAAACCATCCTTACACCATCTCCACACAGTGACGAGATGGTTTGGGGATGGTGTGACAGTGACAGCCGAGGTTTAAAATTCCCCACTTGCCTTTAACGTATGATCCAAAGAATCTGATTTGCGCCTCATTGTATACAATACACACGCCTGCGCACAACCAACATTGACGTAATACATACTACCGTAACATTCTCCATACATCCTACACCATCCCCACACTGTCTCCCAACCATCCCTACATCTCCACACCACCTTCACATCCACACCATCCCTACACCACCCCACCATCCCCACACTACACCACCATCCCCACACCACCCCACCATCCCCACACCATCTCCATACCATGTGGAGATGGTGTGGAGATTGTTGGGAGATGGTGTGGGGATGGTGTTGGGATGGTGTGAAGATGTTTTGGAGATGGTGTGGGGACTATGGTTTCTCTTTTTTTGCTGCCTCCAATAAAAGACACTCCAGCTGCATTAGGACTCCATAACCGGGTTGATTAAATCTCTCTCTGATTGTTCCAATAATCAAATCAAGACACTCAAAGTACTGCTGGCAATAATACTCCTTGACAGACCCATGGCGATAGCCCTCACTGCATCCAATTTCGAAACGACTAGGAGCTCTTCTTTTTCTAGGCAGTGAGGTGTCCTCCACATCATACCTCCTTTGATCACCTTTTCCCAAAATTGATCAAAAAGCTCGGATGATCTTGTGTTGCTGAGAGTGATACACGTCAGTTCTGCACACTGCTGACCCTCAGAAGCTTGGGTCTTGTAGAGTTTTGCTTAGATTATCTGTGTGTTTTAGTATACATTCACCAAGCAACAAGCCAAAGAGAAAATTAAATCTATTCATTGTTGCTTCTACCCCAATAACTCTAGCTTTTATCTCCGAGTCAGTTATATTGACCTGAATCTCTTCCCACAAGGCCTGGAACACATTATAGTTGTCGAGTATGCTTTGCAATGTTGCAGCGCGTACAGTCCATCGAGTTGGACGCAATGTACGAAATCCTGATGTTGATGGCACCAGATCATCTTTGAGTCGACTGAACATTGCATCACGCTTTGGAAAGTACAAAAGCTGCATCAAGAGTGTCATGGAGGATCTTGTTTTGTTTGATCGTATCGCTGGCTGCAAGGTTAAGTGCATGTCTGTAATAGTGAGTATAAGTTAGCTCTCGACTCCAGTGACAATATCTGTGCTGCTACTCCATTTTTGCGTCCAGCCATGTTTGCAGCTCCATCGTAGCATTGACCTCTACAATTATCAAGTGACAAATTCATTTATACCATCGCATCTTTGAGAATGTGAACAATACAATCACTTTCTGTTGATTGTACTACGTATAATCCAATAAAGTCTTCATTGCAAGTTATCATCCACGCTACGTAGGCAAATGACAACTTGCTCTTTATTGGCTGCATCTGTCACTTCATCTGCCGTCAATTAAGGTAAAGAACCTCGCTTTTTGGATTGATGAAGCAATCTCCCTCAATACTTATAATGCCATGATGCTTATGATCTCATTCTGGTTTTCAGGGCTTGTGTACTTGCATGCTTTGCGCTCTATCCACTGCAACATTTCAGGTTGGTGAATGGCTCTGAGCTTGATAAGCTGCATGAAATTACATTCCGCTTCATTATCATCCCCACGCAGTGCTATACCTTGCCTTGCCCAAAAACTGTATATTTTCGGGTATGGTTATAATGCATTTTCTATTTTCAGATTTCTCTGCTGCATGAGTCGATGACAGCAGTTCTCCTTTGTTGTTTCAGGGAGAGTAACTACCAGTTCAACAGCTGTCTTGTGTGTATCAAACTTCTCATGATTAGGGAAGCTACTGTAGCATCTTTCCAGTTACAGAATTCAGCATAAATGAAAGCTGAATCCTTTATATTACCTGTGGTAGAGTTTAACCTTTTGGTCTTTTGGTAGTAACAGCTTTGATGCAAATGCAGCAATACACTTGGTCATGGCAGCTGTCATAGTGCAACCAATGCCACTTTGAAAACCATATGGGGTTGAAAGCCCGTTTCACTTTGTTCTTTTTTCCAAACTCACGCATCGGAAAAGGAAATTTCAGCGGTTGATTAGCTGTTTCGACTACTGGGGGTCGCACCACATCCATCGTTGTCTCGTACTCGTTCGCAGAAAATTACAGCAATAATATGTTAATTTAATAAATTATAGTATTAAATGAATAATTGGATGTTGGCTAGGCTAAAACCGGTCCGGCCATGGCCAGACTGGACGCTATGGCCCTGGTGCCTTCCCAAAAAAGGAATTGCTATCTACAGCCTTGGTGTTTTATGGTCCAGGGTTTACCACTACGATAAAGGGGTTCAGCCCAAATAGTAAAAGCTTGAACAATCAGTGGAAGATTATCAATTACCATGTTTGCTTATCTACCTTTGCCTAAGAGATGTACTGCTTTTCATAACACAAATATCTTTTAGTTGTATGTTAACTTGGTTAGTGCAAAAATTAGAATTAACCATTCATAAAAGTTGTGTATCCTCTCCTATCGGTATTGCAATCACCATGTCCTCAAGGAGGCATCCTCCACTGAAGCAATGGATGAAGGACACTGCATCCACTCAACTGTCTCAATGGTCTGTGTATGTCAATCCTGTGCTGGATAGCCAAACCATTACCATCACACATGTTGACATACATGTACCTTGCAATGTCACTGGTCATTTGGAAGGCTGTACAACAAATCACCACCCTCCCCTCCCCTCCCCTCCCCTCCATCATCACCCTGGATAATTGTGAATAACACCATTATTGATTCAACTCACATCCAAGTCACAAGACTCCTTCGATGACAACACCAAATTTAATGGCACTGGTGTTTTGAAAGGTATCCAAAGGAGTTAGCCTGTGTGAATGCCACAAAAGAGAAATGCCATTATCAAGTCAACTCACGTGGCCACACGACAAAGACAACACCATGTGCAATGGCACTAGTGTTTTGGATGGTGTGAGGATATCTAAAGCAGTTAGCCTGTGGATGCCACAAATGTCGTTATCAAGTCAACTCATGTAGCCACACACATCCAAGTCACAAGACTCCGTGGACAACAATACCAAGTGCAATGTCACTGGGGATTTCGGCTGGGGAGCTATCGCGCACTCATGTAACTTGTCTCTCTGCTTCGCTTTCTCTGTTTTCCCTCTCCTTTCAGCCATTTTCTCTCTTACCCGCAATTCTCTCTCATTCACACTGTACTAGTAGTTCCACACTTTGTTGGGTGACCCAGATGTGCTCTAATAAGAGGTGCAAGATGAGCTAATAAAATTAATGTGGCAAGCGAACTACTAGTACAGGTCACTAAAACAAAAAGAGATCGACACAACCACTCGCTTACAGCTTCTATACAGAGAGTAATGTATAGTCCCTTCCAACAAATCTCTGAAATGGCTCTGTGTCTAGAACTTCCAACAACAACTTTCACAAGAGACTATACGTAATGATGGCAGGGAGATCAGTCTACATACTTGCTGCTGACAGTTAGAGCAAAGGCCATGCATGCCTGGCTTTTCTGGGTAACCATTCAAAATTTAACATTATCACCTGAAACATTAAAACAATACAGATCGTTTGAATAATCATGAACAAATACTTTTTTTGTTAACTCCCACATTCTCTCTTTCTATTGGCACTGTAGGTACCATTTCCTCAAAGTGGCATCCTCCACTAGTGGAGCAAGGACATGGCTTTTAACACTTTGCATCCTTCAACTGCCTCGATGGTCAGAGAACGCTCAAACATTGGACAGTCTGTATCACTGAGTAACAGTTCACCAATCCTGATGAACGAGGGCTCAAACATTTGTATAATCAAACTATCGACTTGCGACTGTGAGTAGGACACCAAACCTAAGCTGAATAATGAATTAACCGCACAATTAACCACTGTACGTATACTTCAGCTGCCGAAAGTACACCTCACAGAGGACATCCAGTTGAACATAATCTCCTGTGTGCACTAGCTGAAAGAACCGTGCCACAATACCACTATACTCTGTGGTCACCTTGTCTCGAGTTGCACATGTTGAAAAGGTAGCACATATGGAGGTTCCTGCTGTGCAAGCATAAGAGGGGGTGGGGTGCATTTGTCCCTCCAGGAACACGACCACTAAGGGCACCAACACCAAGATGCCCAGATTGCCTTGATACCTAATAGTTGTTTTCATGCTATTACCATTATCTCACCAGATGAGTTAAGTTTATAGATCCCATCATGGGCAGAGAGTTCTTTCACTGATGTCTGGTACAAAAATACTTACATTGGCATGACGTTCACAATGCATCACCACACCCTGTGTTCTCAAATACATGATAACTGATTTTACCACCTTTCTTGGCCATATCTCCCTCCATCAATGATGTGCCTGACATGTTCCAACACAGCAGTGTGTACCAATATCATGGCTTGGGCGCTTGACGGTGACTTGCATCTATAAAAAATATTCATTTTCAATTTTAGTCAAGTTATATTACTAACTATTCAGCACTGAATGTCGACTCAACATTATTAAGGGTTGTTACCTGTTAAAACATACATTTTGAATAGGTCATGTTGTGGTGTTGAAACCTAAACCCCCAGAGTATTGGTTCAATGGTTTGCAAGTTAAGGCGGTGTGTTAGAGATTCCAGAATCTTATAATAAGACATTTGTGGAGGCATTACGACTCTTAGTGTTATTCTTGCTGTTGAAGTAATTCGTCACTTGTGTTGTGTGTTTTGGTTTAGTTGAGTGGCTGAAGGCTGTATGGTTGTTGTAAAAACGCATCTTGTGGACGCCATTGCAGTCTGTCACAACTTTGACACAGTGTATCTATTCTTTAGTAAATAGTCAAGGCCGTCAAATTAATTACGTGTTAACGCAACTAGTTTAGTGTATGTTGGATATGATACCTCCCATTACCCCTCCCTTCCCATTACCCCTCCCTTCCCATACCCCTCCCTTCTCATTACCCCTCCCTTCCCATACCCCTCCCTTCTCATTACCCCTCCCTTCCCATTAACCCTCCCTTCCCATTAACCCTCCCTTCCCATTACCCCTTCCTTCCCATTACCCCTCCCTTCCCATTACCCCTCCCTTCCCATTACCCCTCCCTTCCCATTACCCCTCTTGGCGCCTTTAAATTGCTCTATTTCATGTTCAGGCAGCTGGCCATTATGAGGTCTGTTATGATTTGGCTAGCAGAATGAATATCAGCTACATTGTATTCTCCGTGATTCAGCTTTTTGTGATATCTGAGGTGTGCCATGAACGTCCAGAAGTCAGTACGCTAACGTATCAGTGTGTCTGATGGATCTACAACCCACAGCTGCATAGTAGGAGTACATCGGTGTGATTGAAGATTGCAAGGGCGTTGACAAATCTATCAATGAAGACCTGAGTTAGCGGCACTACTGCAATCGTTTGCCTTCCTAGTTGCATCCTCGGGTTCCACTGATTGCAGAACACTACATGTATCAGTTGGCGGCCGCTTGCTAGTGCTGGGCACATCGCCGCAACCTACAGACAATGAACTCTCACTCTCAGCCTCGAGCTGTGTTTTCTTGATCTTGGAAAGCCATGATACTCGCCATGATAGTAGCGACATTTCTTTACCTGTGTACACGTGACATAACCATGAAAACTAATGTGTGTGTTTATACATGTATATGTATGGTCTTTCGTTGGCTGGTAGGTACATTCAATAGAAACAAAACCACAGACATCAATGAATATTTATACATATGACGTTTTCTTCAGCAGTGTCCATAGGTACAATAGACATTCTTTCTCGATCACTCACAGTTTTTTTCCACGAATCACAACCGGTTTTGGGAGGCACAAGGTCAGTCCCTTCTTCAGGTGATGGAAAATGGCAGCGTTTCGGGTGTAGTTTCCGCTCTGGATAATTGGAACGTTTACGATACACAGCCAAATTGCTACAAACTGTACCAGGAATGATCAATATGTACCAGATACGCTAGTAAATATGTACCATACATGATTGAAAGTGACAATCTGTTCCAGATTGTTCTGACAGTGTGTTGCAGACTGAAGCTACATTACGGTTCATATACTAAACAATATGTAACAGAATGATTATCATACTTGTGCCATGTTTAATACATGTTGTACCAGTCATGAGTAATATTCTTTTTTCACATAAAATGATCATATTATGTATTGTTATATTGATGACATAATGAAATCAAAGTGCAGTTACATGGGGATGATATAATGAAGATAAAATGAGGAGACAAGCGTTCGTGGTGATAAGTTGAATACTGTTGACCTAAGTTGTTGACAGCAGGAACATGGAAATGTCACACAGAGCCACTTTCTTCATATCCTGTTTGCGGCGATGAGGGTGAAAACTCAACAGCAGGGGTAACAACAGAATCATCTTCGTACAGGGCCGCTTCAAGTTCCTCATGGCTGGGCTTTCCATTGGTATAGCTCATCTTGAACCACAGCTCAAAGCCCTTATATGTGTTATTCTTGCTGTTCAAAACAGTTCGACAGTATTTGCGCTGCATTTAAAGAGAGATTATGTACTAAAATATGCACCCAAACAGTGTAACTTACTAATAGTGCTACATGCAAATGGTACGTTGGTATCAAATCACTATCAACCTTCAATACGGGTAAGCAAATTGAAAGCTTACTCTCCTTCGTTCTTCAGCACGCAGTTCTCCCTATCTACCCTTGACAAAAGCCATAGCTGCATTCTTTTTATAGTTACCTGTCCCCTCAGTTTACAACATCCTGTGAGCATGGTGGGGTTTGGTGTCTCCAAGCCGTATAAATACATGTAGCACTAAATGCACTCACCAGTATACTTTTATGTTCCGGCAGCCTGTTTAGTGTATTGCATAATAGTGTACCTGTTTCCTGGAGCAATTGGTCCTGTGATATGCCTTGGATGTAGCACAACAGTGCATGTTTACCTTGTACCCACTTTTTTCAATTGAAAAAGAGGACTGCATGAATTCATCAAGAGTGTCTGACTGCTGCTTTTGCTTGGCTTGAATCGCATTGACTGATGCAATGATTTTGTCAAGAGTCCCTTGCAACTGATGCGTAGGTGGGGTAGCTGCTGTCATGCGGCTTTGAACTGGCGGCGGGTTCAAATTTGTAGGCAGAACATTTCCTCTCGTTTGCCTACTGGCAGTTGATGATGATTGTTCTCATAATACCCGATCTGAAAACATCCATCTGACAGAGTCCCCCGTTGATCTAGGCAGACCAACTGCACAGGAATTGGAAACTGAAGGAACATGTGTGTTTGATGCATTGTATCAGGAGATGGTCTTGATGCTAGCTCCTTTGCTGTGCATTGTCTGTGACAATCCACGAGCTTCGGATATCTTGAACCATCTTGGGAGTGCAGCAATAAAGTTTTGCCGGATTTGTATGGTGAGCAGATGCATACACTGTATGGTGAGCAGATGCATGCACTGTATGGTGAGCAGATGCATACACTGTATGGTGAGCAGATGCATACACTGTATGGTGAGCAGATGCATGCACTGTATGGTGAGCAGATGCATGCACTGTATGGTGAGCAGATGCATGCACTGTATGGTGAGCAGATGCATGCACTGTATGGTGAGCAGATGCATACACTGTATGGTGAGCAGATGCATGCACTGTATGGTGAGCAGATGCATACACTGTATGGTGAGCAGATGCATGCACTGTATGGTGAGCAGATGCATGCACTGTATGGTGAGCAGATGCATGCACTGTATGGTGAGCAGATGCATGCACTGTATGGTGAGCAGATGCATACACTGTATGTAAATTATAACAGAAACATTTTATCGCAGACAAGCAGGACAGAAAGCCCTGATATGGTATGTATCAGGCTACAAAGACAGTTGCATTACGACAGATAACAGAGATCCGAGCACAACGTACTGAAAGCGAGAGAGTGGAAAACGAAAAGCTGTTGGATTAAGGGAGGATGATAATCCACTCCTTTCCATACCTGCTGACCTCTATCAGTAAGGATACTTGATACATGTAAGTATCGGGTGTTGGCATTAGTATTTTCAGAAAGTGCTTGCAAGTCCCCAACAATATTGTGTGCAAAACTTCCACAGGTGAGCTTCTATAGATGAAAATGAGAGTACACAAGCTTTCTGCACAGCAGAGGTCCGTATTGGAAGATCAAGGAGACTGTGAAGTACTGCTTGGAGGTTAGTGTTCATTGAACATGTATTGAGCTTCACAAGTTTCCAATGCAGGTGTTCCAGATTGCCTATTGTGACATCTTCAAACCTTCATTGGCTGACTCATGCAGGGATGCTTGTCATACATTTGTTAATGCAGCCAAGCGTCACATGCCAACTCTACTAGAAAAACACCTTCTTCTCCATCTTGTCGATTGCATGATTCAGTTTGGACCATCTTCAGCTTTCAGCGTGGAAAGGTACATGTATATTGAAAGTGCCCTTATGATCATCTATTTACATAAACTTTTCTCAGGTTTGAGTCGTTTAATGCCAATGTTCGTACCTACAACATCTTTGGCAACAGGCTGGCACCTAGTTGGGACATAGCCCAGCGGTTTTCCACATGCAGCATTTGCGCTACATCTGTTCTGATGGTGTGGGTGCCAATGAAAGGTACACACATCATTTGTATTTTTGAATTCCATGTTGAATATTTCTATCTCTAGGTGTGGCATTGCCCTTAAGCATGTCTACTCAATGCCACTTGTGCAGCACTTGGTACTTCTATGCATGTGCAAAAAGGTATGTTCCAACAAGGAGCACCGCGAAAGGTAAATAGCAAGGACTTTCCTTGCATGACCGTATTTTATTGTATTGATTCTACATAGGTTTCAAGGTGTTTACGTCCTTGTGTCTTGTTTCTGCTGGAAGGCAAAATACTACTCTTGACATTTTGAAGGAGTGTGGAATACACTATAACCTTGTGCTGGGATCCTTGTGCTGACGGAGTGTGTCACAGAATGTCGTGCAGTTATGTCGCAGGAACGTAAGCTTCATTGAAGTTGTCACATCACAGTTTGAGGTAAGACAAAAGTAACATTTCCAACATAAATTTTTCATTCAAATTCACATGCAGTATGGAATCTGCTATGTTCAAACGTAATGATAGCAGTGTTCGCTGCCTCGTTCAAGAGTTTCATAAGTTGCAGACTGCAGATGGTCAGGCCTTGACAAATGACTGCCCCTGCCAAACGATCTTCTGTACTCCTGGCAGTGTCACTTATTCATGAATGCAGTGATTCATGCATTTCTGGAGACCACAGCAATGTACAATGTTGAAAGAGAAGAGGTCTCAATCCAATCCAAACTGTTGTTCAAGCATGATTGGCAGAATCGTCTGTATTGTATTGTGCGCTGTAATTAAAAAAATGTATTTTAAACACCTACGCAACAGCTATATAAACATTACCTTTTTTGGAACTCCGATCTCCGATACTATATGTAAGTGATTATGTAGCAGATATCAGTAAGGATGTAAGAACAATTTGGGCCAGATTGTTTCCCTACACATTTATGAGCCATACATGTTATCATATTTGGCTCATTTTGAGTCAGGAATTGCAATTCAATAGACACAAAACCACAGACATCAATGAATATTTATACGTTTTCTTCAGTATAGTGACTGTGTCCATAGGTACAATAGACATTCTTTCTCGATCACTCACAGTTTTTTCCACAAATCACAACCGGTTTCGGGAGGCACAAGGTCAGTCCCTTCTTCCAGTGATGGAAAATGGCAGTGTTTCGGGTGTAGTTTCCGCTCTGGATAATCGGAACGTTTATGATAATTGGAATAATTACTGTCGCCCGATGGTGTTAGGTTGTAGCGGTATTCCTTGCAGCTGTGCTTGTCTATTAATGCTTCTAGGATAGTCTGCTGGTACACTGCAGTGTTGGTAGGTGTGGAACGGTTTGCTGTCTCTGTACGCGCGGTGTCTGTTTTTTTTTTTAGTTTGGCACAAATTACTTAATGACGGGTTCTTTATTAGAGCAATGCGTCACGGCTGTTTCAAATGGGCATTAGGGGTCATAATTAGAACACCGGAAAATGATTTACGGTTCAACAACCGTTTTCTCTTTACAAGCTCATTAAAGTTTCAACATAACATATACGCAGCCAATCGATCTAATGCAAATAAGATGGCAACAGACATTTACTAGAACTAGTCCTCTTCTTAGATTTAGTCTCACGCATCCATTAGCCTCGAGTGGCGCATTGCGATTCGTTCCGCGCATAAAACAGTTTTTTTTTGGCGGGAAAAGTTGCGTACATTCAGGACTGCGTAGCTTTTTTTCCGCCCTTATAAGTGCCGTCGATAAAAAAGCAGCAGATTGTGGTATCCTTGCCAGGTAAGAATATGTTTTCATTTGGCGGTGCCGCGTCTCCTATGGCCTGCTATAAATATTTTAACACACGTACCCAAATTATGAATAATGCGCACCACAAGAATGGAAGTGCACCACAAGTGTCGGCTAGTTGATTTGTGCCGAGTGTGCGGGTGCAAATTGCATAGAGGGGTCAAAGCAAAGGGGAAAGCAGTAAAACCAGAGCCATCATACAGCTGTATCTCTTATGCTGACAAGCTTCTAGTGGCTTTTGACATCAACGTTGCTGTTGATGCAGCTGAGATCCACCCCCAAAAGTTTTGCACCTTGTGCTTTAAAGCTATGTCACGTGTTCTTGTGGCAAAGGAGCAGAAGAATCATGTCAAGTGCTATGTTCAGCTGTATAATTGGCACTTACATAGTGCTAGCACTTGTAAGGTATGCAAATGGTTTCTAGTACATGTACCCCCCACTCACTCTATGCAAATTCATAGGGGTGTAAGGCATTCTACAGCACCAGATGGCACAGCTCACCACAGACCATCATGACTGAAATGATCACCCCACGAGCCATCATACAGGTCATAGAGAAACTTGCTCCACCTGCTGTGATTACAAGAGAGCCAAGGCCATTACTTGTTGCTTCAGAGGTGCTATCCATGGCAGATACACTATCCTGTCCAATTTGCTTGGAGATATTGAATCAGCCAATA
This sequence comes from Ephydatia muelleri, assembly GCA_013339895.1. Classification (NCBI taxonomy): domain Eukaryota; kingdom Metazoa; phylum Porifera; class Demospongiae; order Spongillida; family Spongillidae; genus Ephydatia; species Ephydatia muelleri. The sequence goes on from JABACO010000003.1 coordinate 987,812, forward strand.
GAATTACCATGCCGTGTGTATGTGTGCTGTACATGCCTTGTTCAGCATATAAAGACATCTTTGTGCCTAAAGTGCCCTTGCTGCTACACAACATCAGACCTTCAACCTGAAGATCTCAAATCAGCCCCTGACCTTGTGGTAAAGCTGCTGAGTGACATCGCTGTGCAGTGCCCTTCATGCAAAAAAGATGTAATAGCAAGAAATTACAACACCCACAAATGCAGTCCACAGATCAACACGCAGTCTATGATAGCAGCTGAAGTAATTACCCAACTGTTCGAAAGTACATCAAGTAACACAATACAGTTACAAACTGGAGGAACAGTATGCTCAATGCCAAAATTTCTTTACCACAAGCATAATTTATTTATTTATTTTTGCTTTGCAGCCTTTCACTGTTATGAAGATCACCCAGCCACGAGCTCCAATGAACCTCATCAGCAGAAGAACCAAGAAGCGTCGCATAGAAGAAATAACAAAGGCCAGAGCCATTCTTAGTGCTGGAAGTCCCAGTATTGTGTTACTTGAAACTGAAGTGAGGTCCTTGCCACAGGAAGAACGAGATGGGATACTTAAAACTGCAGGGATCACAGCAGGAATGACGCCTGAGCAGGGTCTTGCTCTAAAGGCAGGATTGGGGCTCCCATGGAATAAGTTGAGATTACTAAGGCAGTATGTTATTGCACTGTATGTGTATGTGTGTGTGTGTGTGTGTGTGTGTGTGTGTGCATGTGTGCATGTATATATGATGAACTGCTGGTGACTTTATCTAAATCTAACAGATGGCTCAGCAATGCAGGAATGTATATTGGAAGTGAAAGAAAGCAACGTGCTGTGTCAAAATTTTTGTTGGCAATCATGTACATAAAATTCTGCAGGTAAGACACATTACAATAATGCTACATGGATGGTCAAATTTATTGTATACATAGCCATCTAATGTGGAGATGCTGTGCTCTTCAGTACTCAAGACAGCACATACCTTAGGGGTATTTATTCCTGAAGTACATGAGGTGTACACCAAATTCCATTCCATATTATCCAAGTTTGGTCGGTGCCATTCACTGTATGACAGCACAGTTGTAACACAATGGAATGTTGAGCAATTGGGTAATTCATTATTTCCTAAGATATATAAATAAATGTGCACTTATTGGTGTGTTTTTGTTACATAGGTGAAGCTATCAGGGACTTCTTCACCACTCTTGATAACAACTTTAAGGGAGTTCGCAGGAGTGTGAAAATGCATTTGCTTGAATGCCATATGCAGGAGTGGATTGGCCACCATCATGCAGGATGTGGTCTCATGGGAGAACAAGGGGCCGAGTCTATTCACTCCCAATTTAACAGCCTTGGGTCCATTTATAAAAATATTCCTGACTCCCTTGAGAGACTCAGGTGCATCATGCAGGACCACTACCTGAAGGTTTCCCCTCGCATCAAGAGTGCAAGCCCTCCAAAGCCAACAAGGCAAAAGTCTGTGTGACTATGGCTAAGATCTATTTTTAATCCTCTGTATAGATATAGGCTGCTCTCGAACATTTGTGTAAACACACTATCTGAATATGTCGTCGTACGCGGGTGATCGCGCTAAACACACAATATTCTGAAGGCTAACAACTTCTTGTAGAATACGCGGCACCACCAGTTGACATCAAAATATGAACGAACAACGTACCGTCTTTACGCTGTTAAAGTTTCAAGGTACTTTATAAGGGCGGAAACTTTGGCAGGGCCACCTTTATCCTCTTGGGTCGAAAATCGCACTCTGGCTTTGCAGGCTTATGCAGCTCTCAGGATTGAAAGATAGCGCCAGAGATTCACATTATTAATACCAGTAGACATCGTAGAAACCGACTACAGACAACGTTGGCACTGTAACAAAACGCGCTCTATAAAAAGGTCCATTCACAAGAACGGATGTGTTGCTAGGGTTGTAATGAAGTCCGTTGCTATGAAAAAATTTCGTATCAAGGGGCGTAGCCTTTTTGCCCACTTTTCAATGAAATGAAACAGCCGTGGCGTGGAGGCTCGGGAAAGAGTTCGTTGAGTAGCGGGTCTTGTTTGAAGTCTTTCCAGATCTGGTTTAATGCTTCTCGGACTTGCAGTATGTGGTGTTGTAGGTAAGGACCAGTATAGGCGTGCCTTTGCTGCCCTGTTCCATTTCTTGTTTAGTTTTGTGGATGATTTTGTGTTTGTCTTTATAGCGCACCCTTCTGATCAGTGGTAACTCTGACTTCGTACTCTCTTGACAGAAGGCTGTCTTGGAGTTTGTGGATTTGGTATAGAGAAAGTTTGTTTCATCCGAGTTTGTGCTTAAATATCAGTATGCCTCTCCCATGCAGAGCAATGCTTTTCCTAACACCAGGAGGATGGAAAGAAGAACCATGGACATAGGTCTGCTTGTTTGTAGGTTTGGTGTATGTTTTGATGTCTAATATTTGTTTGTTCTGTTCTGGAAGCCTTGTATATGGTCATGTGATTTCAGTGGTAGAGCACTCACTGGTCATGTGATTTCAGTTGTAGCGCACTCACTGGTCATGTGATTTCAGTGGTAGCGCACTCACTGGTCATGTGATTTCAGTGGTAGAACACTCACTGGTGAATTTTATAGTTGGGTATAGTTTGTTGCAGATTTGGACAAAGATTTCAAAGCTTGTCTGGTCCCCTAGCCATGCCAAGAAAATGTCATCAATGTAGCACACCCATAGTCTGATTTTGTCTGCTGCCAGTTGTATCAGTTTGTGTTCTAGTTCACCCATAAAGAGCCCACTGTATGAGGAGCCATTGTGTTACCCATTACTTGTCTGGAGGTAAAATACTCCATCAAACTCAAAGACATTGTTTTTGGTTACCATTTGTAGGAGTTCTAAAAGGATTGGGGTGTCTGGAATTTCTGTAGCCGGTTTTGAGCACTTGAGGTTTTGAGTGCTCTTATTGATGCCCAATTCCCTTCGTCTGTGGGGATATTGGTATACATGCTTGTGATGTCTATTGAGCACGGGAGGATGTTCTTTTCAAAGGTTCTACCTTCAGTGGTTTTAATGAAGTGGGTGGAGTCAGAGATGTATGAGGGGAGGTGTATTACGGCCTGTTTGAGCCAGTAGTCTAGGAACTTGGAGGTTACGCTGTTGACACATAAACAGATTGGTCTGTAGGAGTGTGGGTTTTTGTGTAGTTTGATCAGGAAGTACATTGGGCTAGTTCTATGGCCATTAGGGGGGAGACAGAATTTGTAGTGTGACTTACTTAGGAGGCCATTTTCATGTAGTTGGTTGAGTTTGATGGTAATACTTTTTTTAATGTTGTCTGTTAAGAGTCTGGTGTAGGTCTGGTGTCATCTAGGTGGTTGCGGCCTGCTTTCACATATTTGTCTCTGTCCAGTAGAACTATGCAACTTCCTTTGTCTGCAGTGTTGATGATAACATCCTGCTCCTTGGAGAGCTTTCTGATGAGGCTCATGCCATCATTAAGGAGGTTAGGTTGGCCTATAGCGGAGTGAATCTGAGAAAGCGTTAGTTGGATTCTGTCAATCAGTCTTTCTAATTGTAAGCAGTCTGTGCTGTTTGGATTTTGTTTGGACTTTAGTCTGGTTTGGTCTGTGTGTTTCTGTGAATATATCTAAGCCTTAATTTGCGAAGCCTGCTATTTCATTGGTGTTGCATTGTTTTGGAAGCTGTGCATATGGAACAAAACTTAACTCGTTAGAAAGTATGTCTAGTTGTGCTCTAGAGAGTTGGCATGACGACAAGTGGACCATATTGTCATGCAAGTTTTCATTTGAACTAGAAAAAACACTACTAGAGTGCAGGACAGAACGTTTGCATCTCAGTCTACGTTTTTTATTTCTTCTGTTTCTGTGTCCTCCATGACTGTGCTGGTCTGTCATTGGGTTTGCCCCCTGGTCTGTGGGTGGAGTCTCTCCTCTGCCTGTAGTTGTCCTGGTTAAGACTTCTGTAAAGTGTTTAGCTGGGTTAATGCAGGTGTGGTCAGTGTCATACCTGTCACTCTCTGTTCTCTGGCATTTTGTCGAGCGCTCTTCTAGCTTTGATTGAGAGGCTTCGTCTCACTCTCTCTTGATCTTCTGGGCCTCCAGTTCGGCATTTTTTAGGAGCTCCTCGTATGAGCGCTTCAACGCCTTCTTCTGTTGGTCTTTCAGGGAGGCGTCTGTAATGCACTCCAGTACAGCTTTTGGTTTTTCGGCTATTAGCTTTGTTTTGTGAGCAATGATCGACCTTAAAGGTAGTGGCATTTAGATACCTCCATAAAACCAAGGGTGTTTAATCTTATCATTCTGCCTCAGTTTCAGAATCTGCATCAAAAAGCATCATCCAAGGCGCGAGTCCCTTGGGGAGCTTGTTGACCTCAGCTGCGTTGGTGGAGTGGTCTAGGTGGTGCCTCACAGGGGCAATGTCAAGTGGTCTAGGTGGTGCCTCACAGGGGCATTGCCAGTTAGGAAAGTCCAGTTTTTGTCTTGCGACATCCATGACGGATGGGGTCCCTCGTTGTACATCTGTTGTACACCGGGAACCTCCAGCTGGGGAAGATTGGGGAGTATTATTGTATTAATGGCCCAGAGGCTGGGCGATTCTCATGCTCTCTGATTTATAGGAGAGACCCTCTGAGTCCGCCACACTTTCGTTGGGTGTCTGTCCAGGTCTGTCTTCTGTTTGACCCTCATCATAGCTGGGAGGAAAAGAGCATGTTAGTTTTTATGTCAGACTCAGCATTGGTTCTGTGGCATTCAGTCAGAGTTAGCATATTTGTGCTTTTTGTTGTTTTGTACTTGTATCATTTTTATCTACGTTCGTTAGGTCTATCCATGTGGTCACACGCTTGTATTGTTTGTCTGCAGTAAGTATGTATTCGCAAGGTTCCAGATAGGCTTCGGGCAGGTGTATGTGGCGAATTTGTATTTTTTGACAAGCCTTGTTTCTGGCTGTATTTTTGCTGATAAGAACACTGGGGTGTTCTCGGATTCGTGGCGGAAACCATTGGATCCGTTTTGATCTTATTTGTATGTCAAAGCCATGGAGGTGTGACTGCCATGTGGTGTAGTCTTTGCTGTCTGACAACTCAACGCTATTCTTTTTTCGGTAATAGAGGTTTCGGTCATTTTTATACATGTATATAAATTTAGTATGGTGTATGTTTTTATGTGTCTCTATTGTATGCACACAGCTATTGCTTCAAAGTTAATCTCTGTGGTTCTATAATCATGTATTGAAGGTATATAAATCACAAAACCATTCCCCAAACACATGGGAACTTTTATGCCTGTGTTTATTTGTATGTGTGTGTAGTATTGTTGATGGTCTATAATGGCAGCACTTCATATGTAAAGGAGGGCAGCAAATGTTTTGTGTTCTAGAAGCGTCTTGTGTTGTGTATGTGCGTGTGGGTATGTGTGTGTATGTGTGTGTGTTGTGTGTGTATGTGTGTGTGTGTGTGTGTGTGTGTGTGTTGTGCATGTGTCGTCAAGATCAGTGTTCTTATGGAAAGGAGGGGCTACTTTGCTTGGTATGGTTTAGAGTTTTAAGTTCATGCACTTTGAATACATGCTTATCTGTAGCTTGTGTCTACACATGAATGTTTCTATCCATCTGCATGTACTTGCAATGGAACGTTTAGTGGCTTTATGATTTGCATGCATGTGTCAATTTAGCAATAAATTTCTTGGTTTCACTTATGTATGTGTATGTTACAACTTTGGGTCATCATTAATGTCACCAATTTCAGATGATGGACTGGATGCAGCGTCAGTGGAGGGACTGGGGCTGAGCTGGATTGTGACAGGGATTCCTGTTAGAACACTTTTCAAATGATGTTCTGTGGGTATCATGCCAAAACTTTCAGCAAACTGTAAAGCAGATTCTGTATTTGCTTTCAGTTGTTTTTGAATTTCCTTCAGATGGCCTGTTGTGTAGATAATTTATTGAGTGGTCTACCTCTGTTTCTCAAGACAACTGTACTATTTGTTGTAGACACTGTTGTACAATGTGATGTTGTTTGAGCTCGGATTAAGTGTATTAATGCGTCGGACTATTTCCGTAATTTGTTCTTAAAATTGTTTTGCGGAATACGTAATTGAATCACGCTAATTATGAGACGCAGCATTGTAGTTTCCTGTTGTTCCGAGCCCCCTCCCCCACCTAACCCTAACCACTGCGCAAATACTTTGTTATACGGTATACTGTATACTTTTAACTATATAGATTAAGGAGAACGGTTAAGTACCTAAATTCAAATATTTAAAACTCAACGCCTCTGTAATTATCAAAATTAAATTTAGCGACTACAACGACTTTTAATTAGCCTGAGGTCAATTTATCTGGTTTAGATTGATTAATTTTCAAGTTACTATTTTAAATACTGAGTTATTACAGTTTTATGTTTAATGACTTATAAGTCTAATTAGTTTTGTTTATAAAGGGCAATTATACTCATTAGAGAAACCACTGATCATCAAATACCTTAATTAACTTCAATAGTGAGTTATTAACATTCTTGATTGGGTGAGGGTTATCAAGTTTGATTTGTTGGTTTGAATTCTTAATAACAAAAATGTAATAATTGAAAGACATTATAGTTTTGGACTATATTGTCTACTAAAATATAATAATCATAATACAGACCTGCACCTTGACCCTAATGAACTGCACATCCAATGGTGGCTAGGGATAGATACAGCTAGAGGCTCCTCGTGCTCTCTGTGTCCTGGCTTAGCTCTTGACCGCCTTGGCAACCACGCTACTACCTGTAAACGGTGTGGTGATGTCGTTACCCACCACAACCATCTGCGTAACGTGATTGTTGAGTTTTGCCATCGTGCCCATCTTGGAGTGAGAGTAGAGTCGGGCAGTGGCATTACACCCGACTTAAGCCGCACCCGGCCAGCGGATGTACTTGTTCTCAATTGGGAGAGAGGGAAACATGCTGCCCTCGACATCACAGTGACCTCTCCCTTAATCCCTTCTATCCTAACAGCAGCAGCTTGTCTGAAGGGGCTGCAGTGGAGGAGGCGGAGGTCAGGAAGCACAGAGCAAATGACCCAAAGTGTTCAGAGCTGGGTTGGGTGTGTATCCCACTTGCGGTAGAGACTTTTGGAAACTGGGGTAGGGAAGCCCAATCTACTTTCTCTCGCTAGCTTCTCACCTGGCCATCATCACCTCTTCCCACAAAAGTAAGGTGCTCACAGAGCTATACAGCAGGCTGAACTTCACCCTGGTTCGGGCTGTGGCAAGAGCCTTGCTGGCAAGATGTGCTCCCTCCCTTGGCCTCAGTTTGAATTTTTCTATGTAATGCATTCATGGTGTTTGATTATATTAATACAGATTGTCGCACATTATTAGTTCATGTTCATTTACAGATTTTACTTAGTATTAAAGTTCCTTAAAATTTTGTTTGCAATTATTTGCCTTATTGTTACAGTGTACAACCTTACAATAAGCTAATTAACTATTAGTAGTATGCAGTTATAACTATTAAAACCTGTCCTGCTCATTTCTGGACACCCCCCTTGCCATCGTGGATTATATAGACTACGGTACGTTTATGCCCCTAGCCTGCTATGTGGTTGTAATAGTTTGCCAGGTATCTCCAGTGCAAGTTGAGAGAATAATGTATGACAGACAATTTAAATACTCACAATTAATTTCAACCGCTATACAGACACTTTTGAAAGTGAGTGTTGAATACGTTAATAATAGTTGCATTTTCAGATAATTCTCATTCAAGTCAATGGAAATATGTTTTTTTTTCTCTCAGAACGCTTTTGATGCAAGGCTATTATCAAAATGTCACAAAATCAGACGTCACCTATATAGAGTGATTCTAGGATTTCACACAAGTTTCGGAGTGTCCCGTTTGCTTGGAATGAAAAGATCCATCGTTTGTCTATGGAAAGTGCGCGGAGAAATTCGAAATCCGCATTTCATTTGTCCCTCGATTTCTCGATATGTGAAACTGTCAACTCCGGCTGAATGATTTGATTGATATCTGCATCTCGCAATTACACATTCGTGAGCAAACAAACTCAGCTGTTATAACCGTGACAGCGGCAAAAAATAATAGAAAATGAAATGTTTGGTAATTGCTCAACCAGCAGAAAATATTACTGTTCAGGTGCACGCAGTTAATTAAATACATTTACTCTGATTCAGTAGTTTAGTTGGTTTAAAGTGTCACGAGTCACGCTTAGTGAACGACAGAGATAATGTGTGGAACGTAACGTTATGACAATCACCCGTATCTATGTTATGACGTGGCAGGCGGAGAGAAAAGATAGAAAAGCAAACCCCTTTTGGAAAAATTTAAGTCCTCCGATCGACGCCTTGTACAGATAACCTCCAAGTCTATAAGTATATCCTTTACGTATGACACCGGGAGTGGATATTAGATCAATATCCCTTAACCTGTGGTGGCCTGTGGCACAGGCACTCCAATGAAAACCAGCGTTCAAGTAGGATTATAGGAATGCACGTGGTCACACTGCATGCATGGGCTGTTAAAGTGACCATTACATGTATATGTGTGCTTTGTCGCACCATCAGTCAGGTCCCCAGACTAGTTCAAAGGCGTGTTTCAAGGGGGAGGATCAAAATTGGTACGGGCAAAAATCCACCTCCATTTCTGCCCACGCATCGGGCGTTAAACTGTAATGTGATCGCTCTATAAGCTTGCAGCAATGCACGACTTGGTCGACAACGCCACTTTAATGTGCCCTGGAGCTCTCGTACCCGAAACGATGGATCGTCTGATCACCGCCAACGTCGTGCTGTCCGCGCTCGGAACTGTCTCCAGTCTCGCGGCCATCGTGCTCATCCTGGTGGCCAGGGCCTGTGGCTCCTTCGTGTACCGACTTCTGCTCTACTTGGCCGTCACGACACTCTGTCTCGAGGTCTCCATCGGGCTTCAGTCTCTGCCAATAGACTCGGATGCGTATCGTAACGCGAGCAGTGCGGGGGTGTACAGCGTGAGGAATGGGTGGGGCGGTTTTTGCATCGCCATCGCCTACATCTACCAGACGATGTGGTTCGCGCACGTGACCACCGTGGCCTGGATCTGCGTCTACGTGTTCGTACTCTCCATTTTCAAGGTGGCCTTAAACAATCCGCGGCACCACGCTGTTGGAATGTGCTGCGTATTCTTTTTACCTGTATCCATATCGTGGATACCGTTCGCGTTTGGTCGCTATGGATTCTCGCCCAAGTCGTACGTGTGTTGGATCATAGACGGTTGCACGGACATGAGCCGCCCGATGACAGGACACTTGTTGCAGCTGTTTGTATCATCGCTTCCCGCCGCCCTCATCCTCGGCGTGGGTCTGGTCCTGCTGTTAATCGTGACAGCCACGTTTTGCAGGAGGCTCAGGAAAGACCATCTGGGGCCCCACTACGAGTTGGCGCTGAGAGAGATAGAACCTCTGCTGATTTACCCCATCGTGAGTTGCGTGATAACTGTGGTGGGCTGCTGTCTGCACGTTTACATGATGCTGGACACTCACGGGCAACCAGCGGTCATTTCGTTGACGTCCAGCGGCTTGTTCCAGGTCCTAACCCTCGTGCTACCCATTAGTTTATTCTGTCACCCTAGCTACAAGAAGAGAGCACGTGCCACGCTGAAACTTCTTGAGTCCAAATTGACGTCAACAGGGCCTACCACTGCAAACGACGTTGGAGCTACGCTTGAAGAAGATGATGAAAACACTAAACTAATCAGAAAGAAATAAAGTTATGCACATGCAGTAAATGTGTTGCATGTGGCTTTCGCGTGGTGTGGGATCACTATAATGGTCTATATAGTGCATGGCTGCGTTTTGTCCGTGATAAATTTAATCCTTTTTTTTATTGTATCTTGCTCTGGTAAGTGAATTTTTATTTGTATTGTAGCTTGCTCTGGTAAGTGATCCGTGCATGCTGAACTTCATTACGGAGAAGACTTGAGACTTCAGATCGAGTCTAATTGCTGTACCATGGCGTGCAGTACCGATAATAGCTTGTGATGGAACAAGAGTTGAAGAAACAGCTGAATGAGATATCCATTAATAATTTAATGGCTCCTCCTGCCTAAAACTTACACACACTGCATGAATACAATATCGTCTCTACATACCTAAAACGCTTTTCCCACTCCTAATGTTTGCATGGTTCTATTCTATGCCATGCCATTTTCCTCGCAAGGGCTCCCCAGTCTGCTCTCTTCCCTCTCCCCATGTAGCTTGTCACACATGCAATTATTATTAGGTAACTGGTTATTGCAATATTAGATATATTTGTGGTATAGTGCAAATCAGTTTTTATAACGTTTTGGCCCCTTCGAAAATAATCCGATAACCGGTCCGGTAATATTAATTAATCACGAAAACCTTATGTGCAGATAAACCTAAAACTGAATAACAGAAACGTGTACCTGTGAATAATTGTAGCCATAAGGTATACAGGTGTCCCAGAAGGCTCGTCAGGTTCTTTGTACAGTCCTTCACTTTGGAAAACACCATCCCCTCATAACGGGGACAGTAGCGTATTCATGCAAGACACACACATCGCATATATACACATACATGTATATGTGTGTCTGTGTGTATATGTGCGTACGTGGGCGCAACAAAGTGACACAGCTCTTGGGGGTATGCATGTGTGTCACCTAGCTTTCCTACATATCACAGCAATGTACTATACACTAAATTCATGTTATGTCAAGGAGCAAATAGGTTGAATTTGAATCCGAAAAGCAATGTGACAATATATGGTGTAGAACTTTATATCTTTTAATTTAATTATGTGTGTTCAATCCTGACCTCAATTATCCCCTCACACACATGCACACACACACACACACACACACTCACACACACCACACACTCACTCACTCACTCACTCACTCACTCACTCACTCACTCACTCACTCACTCACTCACTCACTCACTCACTCACTCACTCACTCACTCACTCACTCACTCACTCACTCACTCACTCACTCACTCACTCACTCACTCACTCACTCACTCACTCACTCACTCACTCACTCACTCACTCACTCACTCACTCACTCACTCACTCACTCACTCACTCACTCACTCACTCACTCACTCACTCACTCACTCACTCACTCACTCTCACACGTGGATTCACTCAGTCGCTCACTCCATAGATCACTCACTTGACAGAATAAAGAAGAGATCAGCATGCAAGGGATGGCAGCTACATGGATTTTAAAGCACAAGTGATTTATAAAGAATGCTATGAAGGTCAGCTACTGCTTAAGTGAGTATGGTGAGTAGACCACTGGAGCGTATAGCAATGGACATCCTGGGCCCTCTTCCTGAGACACCACGAGGAAGTACGTACATTCTGGTAGTAAGAGCATTTGTAAATGAGTTGTTTGTCAATTTGGTGTGCCTGTGTCCCTTCATACTGATCAGGGGAAGAACTTTGAGGCAGCCCGAATTAAAGAAATCTGCCAGCTACTGGGCATGAATAAGACTCGGACAAATCATTATCTTCCCCAGTCAGATGGTCTTGTGGAGAGGTTTAACAGGACAGTGCTGGACATATTGAGTATGGCTGTTCAGCAGGATGAACATGGATGGGACCTACTCTTGCCACGTGTAATGCTGACCTACAGGACCAGTGTTCAGGAAACTACAGGCACTACTCCATTCAGTCTGATGTTTGGATGTGAGCCATGCACGTCTCCCTGAAGACATTATGTTTAGTAGTCCGGCTGAAGAGTATACATAACCTGAGCATATCTTGGTAAAAAGAGTAAAGAGAGGATATCAGCTGCAGAAAAGAAACAGAGACACCAGAAGGATATGTTCGACAGGAAGGTAAAGGGTCAGCCATACCACGTAATGCTTCTACACAATGCAGTTGTTCCCAAAGGGCACTCAAGGAAGTTCTGCAGATTATGGCTGGGGCCTTTAAAGTGATTATGATATTGAGTCGTAATGTGTACTGAATCATCGACTTCAGTAACCCTCAGAAGAGAAAAGTGTTCAGTAACCCTCGGAAGAGAAAAGTGGTACACTTTAATAGGTTTAAAACCAGCACCTGTAGGTCCAGAATCAATGATTACTGAAGATGGTCAATCACAGCAACATGTGAGCACAGCAGTACCTAAAACCTCAAGTAAGAGATCACCAAAGTTTAAAATGAGGAAGGTGAGGGGGAGTATATCGACTGATATAGAGGGACCTAACACAAATGCTGGGTGTAGCAAATATTCTGCCATCGATGACAGTAGTTGCAAGGTCTGTACAATTGTTCAGAATTAGCTGTTGACAGTGGTGGGCCATCTCAATCAATCACTACTGTTGTTTTTGGTTCAGCTATAATGTCAACGTTTTCACATTTATAGATTCCCAGTTTTCACGTGCCGACCTATTCTTAGTGCATGGGGGCAAACTCTGTATCAATGATGCATAGGTACTGCAGTGAAAGTGATTGATAGTCACTTTTGTCATCACAGATCCAGTTTGCCTGCAGGAGGAACAGAAAACCATACCATAACCCTACTAACGCTTTCTCTTCATATTGGGCATAGTCTGTTTATGATTGTGTGCCATCTCCACGACACATGCCTCCACCAAATCCTGTTCTTTTGCAAGCTTAGTCTGCAACACCACTTGATAATTGGTAATACCACAGCCCATTGGAGAGGAGTCAGCATGTTGTGTCATGGATACCGTTGTTAAGCTGTGCATTACTGTTCATATACATGCAACCAAATGGCTTTCTTGGTGTCTGTTTTTTGTATTTATGTCTGGAGGAGTTGCATTGTTGTAAGGCCACACCATCTCTTGAGGATGGTAAGATGGTGTGTGATTTATCATACAACCTTAATGAGACACTGGGCAACCCTACTCCATCCTCCATTCCTATTGCACTCCTCCATTTGGTGCAAGAGCCCCTCAGATGTAATAATGGCAAAGCACAGCTCACCCATGCAGGACCTAATTGACTGAATTATTATACTTTTTTTGGTTCAATAAAAATACTTATGTGCTTAGTAATTGAACGTGTACTTATAAATGTTAGTTATTATTTGTTACAATGGTTATTAAAACTAATTAATCTTGATTAATTAATTAAAAATAATAATATTATCTGGTGCATGTATATTGAAATAAGGATGTAAATAATAATGTGCATTTATTTGAATAATAATATTGTTGTGTAATAGTGATAAGTGTAGTTGTTTTTGATAAAATAAATAGTTTTGCCGCCAATACAATAATCAATAATAAAGTTATTCATAATAATAATACACAAAGGATATGCAATATAAAATACACTGACGCACAATTACGTACACATAACAATTCATGAGGGCACAATCCTGGTGAGGATAGCCGAAGAAATGGATCTCATGAGGCAGGTGTTAATGTTTAACAATAACTACGTAATGTCCTTGCAGAGTACTGAAATGGGTAGTAATGTCACCTCCAATCACAGCCACACCCGTCCAGCTGACCTCTTTGGTTCCAAACTGGGTCTTGGGCAAGCCAGCAGCGTTTGACATGTCTATCGCATCCCCACTTATTCCTACAATTCTTTTGGAAGCAAGTGTGGCAACAGGAGTAGCTGCATGGACGACTGAGCAGAGAAAGCACTGCTCCAAAGTCATTTCTGGATGGGTTAACATTGGTAGTTGAATCTTATGGAGCCTGGGGAAAGGAGGTTTTGGAGTCTATCTCCCAGCTAGCTTCTCGATTAGACACTCACTCTTTCAATGCAAAGTCAAGTGCTTACTGAACACTACCGGCGGCTGAACCTTCACCTAGTATGAGCTAATGCTTTTCCTGCAGCATCTATCAATGTGATGTGGTATAGGCGTAGTTAAGTTGATAATAAGTTCTACTAATCTCACTACGATGAGCAAACCAGCATTTGATTTGGTATTAGGATTTTGAATTGTATATTATAAAACATCAAGGACATAGTAGTTTTCAGAGTTTTCAAGTATGATTTCGTGCTTTACAAATAAAACGCTATTTAAATGCTTCAAACTTTCATTCAGGTATGTGTGCAGTTTATAAATCCACCTATTAATTGTTGCACATGCTATTACATCATATTAATTAATTAGACAGCTAGAATTTAATCTTATCTTTATGCTTATTAAAGGCAATCTGGTTTTAATATTAGTCCATACTTGGCTAACATCCATATTGCATGTTCATAAATTAATTTAGATTGATGTTACTATTAAGAAATTATAAACTTTTTGAACACCTGGTTTGATATGGAAATGGAATTGTTACAACAAATGCTATGCCACACACCTTGAGAGTTTATTTGTGAGAAATCAACTTATAAGCACAGAATTCAAATACACAATTATTAGTCTCAGTCTGGACAACAAGTGGATCCTCTTCCTTTCTTCCAGGAACATTTAAATAGCCAAACACTCTGCATAATGATTATACAATACACGACGTGATTAATCATGAAAGGAATTTAATTATAGATTATTGAATTACTGTTTTGATGGTTTGTACTGGAAGTGCTGGTAGGCAGTCTCTGTCCGTCCTATGCGAATCGGCCTCACAGTTAGTAAAATGGCTCCATTTACAATGTTCAAATATTTGGACTTCAGCAGCATATTGATCAGCACATGAACTGTTCAGATACATAAATGAGCCATAGATACAACAGTACATTTATCCTACCTGTTGTTACTTTGGATTGGTCATCAAGGGGGCCAACAAAAATAAGACAGAGATCACTGTTTCTGCCATACAATTCATTCTCTAAGCATGCACTAGCCTGCAATAGAATTGGAATATCCTAAACATTCAACTGCAGTATAACGTACCTTGCTGGTGGTCCACGAAAAATTTTCTTGTGGCAGATTGACTGAGAAGTGGTTAGTATAAAATGTTTCCTTCTGTGGCTTTTGTTTGTTGTGTAAACCATGAAAGCAAATTGTCACTGCCTGTGGGAATTATCAATGAGTTGCAAATAATTCAAATTTTCTCTGTTTTATAATGAGTCAATCCTTAACATGTGAAAAATTGGGCTAATGAATCCAAATGTATAAAGGACTGAATAATAACTAGACCAGAGAACACACAATATACATATATGAGTCACACTTGGCAAAGTAAGGTTAATTGTTTGGAATTGGTTCATTCTCCTTATGAAGCTAACCATTCCGGGGTACCATTACACTTACTTGTCTGAAAACCCATGCCAGAGACCTGCCGAATCCAGTTGTTCCAAATGAAACATCAATGACAAGCCCTTGCTTATTTGGAGCGTAGTTAACAAACTTCAATAACTCGCTACGCAGAGTTCCTTTAGTGGGCTTTTTGCAGAAATCAATTGCACATTTTATAACTGGATTAACTCTTCTTACTTAGTCTTACCAATATCGAACTTGAGGAGAGCTGCTCATCAAAACCAGCTTGTTTAAATAGGTGCTCAGCTTCATTCTTAACATCTGTAATGTTTACCAGTAGATCAGGGCAATTATGCTTCTTCCTCTCATAATCTTTGCATGGGATGAAAAATATATATTTCACTCAGTCATGATCAACAATATAAAAATTCTTCTATTCGTTCTTAAATGAAACTATAATTCCAAAGCTGACCTTGTATATCCATCTGCATGTCATTGAATGACTGGAGCAGCTTATGATCTTTTGCGTTAACATACTGGAACTCTTTATCAATCTGTAACTCTTTAAATACTTGTCCATATCCTGCATCCACCCAATACAACTGCAATAGCAAAAAGTCCAAATCATCTTCAATGCGAGGAGAAAACCACCCATCAAAGAGGAGTTTCACTTGTGATGCAGGAAGACAAAGATGGAATGTGAAGTGTGCCAGTTTTTTTGCGCCTAGTTCATTAGGATGTCCAAAAAAGCTCCACTGAATTCCAAACAAAAGCACGACTGTCACCAATACCAGCAGAATTATATTCAAGTACCTCAGAACAGACAAAAATTGCAAAGGTGTGTACAGACACTCGAAGGAGACCGGCCCTGCATCTAACGGAAAATAGCCTTCCATATGCAACGAATACATGTACGTGTCTCGATAGCACTGGAAAAGGACGGTGAAGTCATCAAAAACCGCAAATGTAATCGCGATCGCCGTTGCTGTCAAAGCTAACTGTACGAAAAGTTTCCCCAAGTAGCCTAGAAATATTCTTTTGTTCGAAAATTCTTTCTCCAATTTTGTCACTATTGCGACGTTAGCCTCTCTGTGTTTTCCACTTCGAACTTTATGGAGTCGATCAAGTGTTGTCGCAAGATCGACGAAGTACTTTGTATAACCCCCAAATGTCCAGAACCACAGTTGATGAGGGGCGGTAATGAATAGCCCTTGGAGGGTGATGAAAATTGGATAGTACTGCGTTAAAGAAAGACCGCTGGAGCAAAAGCTATTGACATAGGCGAACTGGGATGCCGTGAAATTGTTTGGAACGTGGCAGATGACCGAGGACGATGGACGACGAAAGAACGCAACCACAAGATAAACGGACGTGAGGCTTAGTATTCCGGCAACTAGCAGCGTAACGGTACGATCCCAGACAAACTCTTTCGGTTCGAGATGCTTATGCGCCCATGTTTTAATGTCTGGAACGCCTCCAGGCCTATTCTGATGCTGCGTTGGTGGTTGAGTGATAAGACCTGACGTCTGCAATTTTTGCTCCGCAAGATGGTAGAATTGTGCGCCATTATCCATTTGAGCTTTAGGTTATTGAATGAGCGCATGCGCGAAGTGGGAACGAGGCATGAGCCAAGAAGGATTACCTATAAAATTAATGCTATGCAGTTATAGAAATGTGTGCCGCTGGAAGTTTTATAAACTATGTCCTCTTAGAGAGTAGTGTTTGGATAGCCTCGACCTACATGTACAGAGCTCCAGGTCAGTGTAATTTGTCAGACACATTCGCAAAGATGTGGACCGTGTTGCCAAGTGGTCTTCCAGTGTTCCCAGAATGGGTCTCAGCTCTGGACTAATCCAACGGTGCTCGTTTAATGAGCCATGGCCCTCGACCATTGACTGCATGTGCCTACATACCTCTCCAGCTGCTCTCTGTGCTCAGATATGCGAACGTGTCACTGGTCAGCCTCCTCATACTTGTACTACACAGGGTAATGGATGGATCCCCACAGGCCTGCATGCACAGAATGGCAAATGGGAGCTGACACCTAACCAGACCGTAACCAGGGAACATGAATCTTCTTATTCCTCTCTGAGAACTGATTGGCAGCGTTTTGTGTGACCTCATTAACTGCAATGGAAGCGATTTCCATACAATAAATTGGCTCCACGTTAATTTTATGTGTGCACAATTTGATTATTCATAAATGTGATGGGTATAATACATTGATACATGCTTTTGCAACAAGACGTTTCTGAGGGTCTATGTGATGGTGGCATTACTAGCACAAAAATCTTGTGTGCCATCTGAGAAAACAAAATTGGAAGGATTAGTACACTGACAATTGAGCCATTCTTTGCTTACCAAGGAATGTATACATTGTAAATTCAAACACACACCCAGTGCCAGCACAGTTGACTGAAACTTTTTGTCTTGGAATTTGATTGGATGCAACAAACATTCTACACACAAACAAAGTCATTTTCATAGCTTAGTTTATCATAAAAATAAATAAGACAAATACAATAGGTTGATGACAATATAATGACCAAAATCACATGGAAACACTACCAGCTAGTGTGAAGTACAAAGCCGTGTCCTGGAGCCAGACATCGGCTAGTACAATATATTATGTCATTTCTGCTTCACACAATTGTAGAGTGCACCACTAGATTAATCATGACTCCTGCATCCCTTATATGCACTAAGAATTATTATGTTAAATTGCTTGCACATTCTGTTACACATACTGAGTCTTCCT
Organism: Ephydatia muelleri; assembly: GCA_013339895.1. Lineage (NCBI taxonomy): Eukaryota > Metazoa > Porifera > Demospongiae > Spongillida > Spongillidae > Ephydatia > Ephydatia muelleri. The sequence continues at coordinate 1,005,696 of JABACO010000003.1, forward strand.
TTCTTGCAACAAGCAGTTATTCAGGCTGTGACACCAATTGACATGTTGTTTATTTATGTTGGGGACACCAAGAATCCAATTGAGTACATAACATCTGACAGTCCTTTTGCATAGATACTCAGACTATGGATATTATATGCACAATGATTTTTTTAATTATTAATTTGATCATGTTTCTTCTGCCAACATTGCGTTGGAAAATTTAAATGTGGATATCATAAGTTGTCTTATAAATGCAACCTGATGTTACAATTAATGACATGTAAAAAAATGCAATTGAAAATACGTTGCAACAAATGACACTTAATGACAATGTTTACAGGAACCCACGGTTTGGATGGTTCATAGTTGAAGTATTTTTCTGAGGTAGATCTGTGTGCTATTTGGAGTGGTCTGACTGTTAGCAGAATAGCATTCCTTTGAATACAGTCAGCAGCGAGGAGGTGACTTATTAGTAGATGTACTGCAGAATGAGTTACTCACACTACTGAATATTGATGCACACCATACCTGTACCTGTTGCCAGCTTTGATTTGTCATCAATTGGGCCAACCACAATAAAATTCACAATTTTTTTATTACTGATCCCTTGACAAATATATTCATATGCCTAAAAAAACGTTAATAATTTATGTGGGCTTATTAAATATATTAAATATTACTTCTCACCTTATTCAAAACAATATTCCTTCGGGAGAACACATCCTGAGGTAGCATGATGCACTCATAATTAGTGTAGAAAGCAGTTCTCTTCGGCATGTCATCTTGATAAAAAGGATGGAAATTAACTGACCTGACCTGCAAAAGTACAGATTCAGATTATATGTTACCCATTCTCTCTACATAGTGAGGGGCTTCAAAAAATTTAAAAAATACATTTGAATGCATGGTGTATCATATCTTTATTCTTCGTAGAGCAATGTATTATGCCACTCTCCAACTACTATCTCAAACATCCACTGCACCGAAGGCCCAATCAAATCAGTTCTACCATCATCTCTACCTCTCTCATATTAAAGCATTCCCAGTACATACACCAATGTATAGTTTTGTTACAATCAGCCAAACAATTGCTTCAACAGCATTAACAACCTTCTCAAAAGCTCTGGCCAGAGCTAATGTGAAACCTGCTGTTCCAAATGATACATCTAGAGCGTATCCAGCTTCCACTCCATCAATAGCAAGGTGTGGAGCACATTTGACAAACTCATAAAATGCTGTACGAATGCTTTGAATTGAAACCTGTTTAAGCAGTGAAAGAAAGCAAAAGTTATCAAGTGCTCTGATTCACACAAGTAAAACCACAAAAACACTGTGCATTAGTATTTCAATGAATAACCCTTTTTTATACTCACATTGCATGCCAGTATTTGATAGTACATAGTAATAATGCCAGTATTTGATAGTACCTACCCACTCTAAACCATTCAGGTCTATATTTCCAAGATCCTCTTTGTAGTCATCATATGCCTCCACCTCCGGATTTTTACATAATCTTCTGAAGTATTCCTGAAGCTCAAGATGATGTTCCTTGTTATGTGGCACTTCCCCTTTTAATCCGGCTATGCCATTGTAGAGTCTTGCATTGTTGGGATGACTGTTACACCTCTGCAATCTCGTTTCCATAGCATCTAGAAGCCAACAGATAGGCATAATGCACGCACATTGGATAGCTGACCTCTGTTATATCTCCAGTCCTGCTGCAGGTTAATTAACAAGTGAAGCAGCTTGTGATCATGAATGTGCAGGGAACGATGTGCCTTGGAGATCTGCAGTTCTCGGAATACCTTACCATGTCCTGAATCTGATTGGTATAGCCTTAATAATAAGAAGTCAAGGTCATGTTGAATTGAAGGAGAAAATAAAATTCTAAGTTGACAGGCACCTGCAGCGGTAAACAGTTTAGGAAATACGTAGCTTTCTGGAGGAAGACAAGAAGTAAATGCAAACATGGCTATCTCGTTTGTACCCAGTTCTGCACAATGTCCTTTAACATACCAGATAGCGCCATAAAGGAGCACCACAATCACAGCAACGATCAAAACTGCATCTACATACCTCAGGACTGAAAAGAGTCGAAAAGGAATATATGTACATTCGAAATAAGTCGGCCATACATCGTGAAAGCTACTATTTCCAACCACACGCTGTGTAGACGCATTGCTTGAACAGAGAAAAGTGATCGAGAAGTCATCGAAGACGCCCCACGAGATACAAAGCGATAGCACTGCCGCGATCGATTGCAGAATAAGCTTGCCAATGTAGCACCTGTGTATGCGTCGGCTCAACGAAAACTCGCCCTCCAGCTTTGTGACGATGGCGATGTTTTTACGATCATACTCTCCGGAACTGGGATCCTTGAGGCGATCGAGCGTCTTTGCCAGATCAAAGAAGAAATCAATATGCCCAGCGAACAGCCACGACCAAAACTGATGCGGTGACAAAACGATCAGGCCATGGACGGCTAGAAACAGAGGGTAATATTGCCCCAAAGAAAGACTACTGAAACAGAAACTATTGACAAATGATGATTGAACGGCGGAGAAGCTGCTCGGTGTCCTACACACTACAGTCGATGTGGACTGACTGAAGAACTCCGCGACGAGGTCAACAACCGTTAGGCCCAATATACAGGTTACCAAAACGGTAACCATGCGATCCCAAATGAACTCTTTGGGCACAATCGTTTTCATTTCGTCCACATTCTGTGCTGTCTTTGATTTCTTTGGCTTCAGTTCTTCGACTGGCGTGAAACCGCTCTGTTTCTTCTTCAGACGATACGTTGTGCTTTTTTGAAGCTGCATTGTGTGTTGGGAGTGCTTTTATTCGAACGCAGCGTTGCAGGACAAAGTTAATACATGGACAGATTATATCTGAAAGTTGGTCCACCGCATTGCACGATAAAAGTCTGAATTGAATTGCGGGTTAGTGTATGAAAATACGTACAATAGGTTATCGGATAATTTTAATCGTCATGAATTTTTTTGGGCACTACCAACATGCATTATTATAACGGGTACGTACAGTAAAGTATGATAAATATTAAGACCGAATTACTCACAGCAAAAACAGATTGATGCATGTCACTAGAAATCAATAATAGGGCACTCGTTTTTCAAAAAACGAGTGCCCTATTATTGATTTCTAGTGACATGCATCAATCTGTTTTTGCTGTGTATATAATTTAATGCAGTGAAAAGTACATGTTGTCTACTTACAGAGTAGCTGATAAGAGGTTTGGTGTGCCATAAGAGTGCTTCGAAACATGCATGCTTGTTTTAGAAATTAAGTTGCAGTAAGGATCACGCGATCATGCTGTTCATCATCAGTATTGTGTTTTATTAGATCCTCAAGAAACGAATCATCGTTTTATCCGTGATCCCTAATGTTTTAAAAGCATAAATATATAATACATATGCACCTCACCAATAACAGATATACATACGCACACAAACATTGATTTTACAGCACACACAGACACACATCACATACATAGGGACCCACTCACATGCACAAACCCACACATACACACACACATCTTAATATGCACATGTAAGTTCCTGTAGTCCAGCTTCATCATCAAATCCTGCACCAATTCTCGGAATCCTCGAAGACATAGATTGGTGGCCCTCAAAATGGCAAAGCACAGCCTGGCTCCTATCCGTACGCGTCCTGCACCTTCAAAATAATTTTTTTCGCCAGCAATTTTAGCAGCAAGGATTTGTATGAAGAATTCTAATGCATGTGGGTTTATGAGCAGGTAAAATGTGTCCGACTATCAGCAGCACGCTACAAATATCCCACTAGAGTACGGGGGAGTCCAAAACCATGCAAGTATAATTAGATGCGCTTCAAATGCACACACTTTGAAATATATTCTGTTATTCTTGTAAGAAATGAACACAAAACTCAAGCACACAATAATTTATTTGCCGCTTCATCAAAAAACTAAATGTGTGTGTTTGCTGACCACAAGCACTTTCTGTGCAAGCCAACACAACATCATCAATCCCTAGCACGAATTATGTGCCATTGTGCAGAATTATTGGTTATGTAACCATTCCTTGAAAAGTGGAAATTAAACACGTTGTTGCCAGTTCCAAGGAATCCTATGTGAAGTGTCACCTTGAGCAAAATGACGTAATCTACAATGTTGAAACATTTTCTTCAAAGCATGCTAATTACTACATAAAATTAACCAATGAACAAGTACAGCAGCCACTTTTACACTATTACAAATATATACACTATATCCTATATATCCTGTCATTGAATGTGCCAACAACAATAAACAGATAAACATTCTGCCCTACTATTCATTTCTTAAGTGTATAATGAAAACAAAAATTACGTCGTGGTGGGGGTAGTCAGCTAAAGAATTTGTGCTCAAAGAAAAATTTTCTTGTGATAATATGTTTCCTTTAGAGTATGTAAGCCATCAAAGAAAATTGTTACTTCCTACAGCGTTTCTGGTGATATAATATTCAGTGTTTTACATTCCTGTTGAACTTGCCTTATGGTCCTATTTTATAAATAGTGAAATTAACGTGTGGAAAACAAACTTAACTTGAAATCAAATATATTACAATCAAGTTATATGGCAGTGTTTCATGGATTTCATTCAAGTAAACAACAAAATAAATGGTAGTGCCAACCTACATATAAACTAAGCTGAAATTGTGACAAATACTACAAGCCTATATAGGTTTTAAAAACTAATGACGAAATTAGTCTTACTTGGCGAAATCAGTCTTACTTATCAGAAATCGCATGTCATGCCACAACCTTATGACGGCAGGCAAACCCAGTGGGCTTCATTCAATGGCAAGTGCAATACATCTGGGGCACAACGAACAAATGTCAATAAATGATTTTGAAGTGTTCTCTAGAGCTGCTGCAGATTTTATGCATTGTATCAAAGGCTCCATAGAATGCATCCTTTTCAATTAAATTTTATTTGCTATCAATAATCCGACTCAATTCCGGTTTTGGCTGAAATGACTCCTGCATTGAAGCACACCACAGATCTATATAGTGTTGGAGACAACATCAATGGATTCTTTTTTTAAGGTGCTTTGTTTTTCATCATCTCATTCAATCGCACTCTTCAATAATAAATACAGCAGATCAAAGATAAAAAGCTGTCCGTATTTTCGAAGCTTTTGGGAAGAACGTGTCATCTAAAAATAGTTTGTTTTAATAATTGGGACAGTTTCCGCGAAAATTGCCCCATGCACGATAATTATATTATAAAAATTTTAATGTTATTTAAATGCATCGCGTTTGAATCGCTATAACCTCCTAACGGTTAATGCCATCGACCTACTGTTTTCAACACTTCATACTTCACCGTTTCACTACAGGGAAGCATATTTTGGGGCATTGCACCAGTTCCTTGCTGATGCTACGAGGTCCGATACCCCATAGGGTTCAAGACCGCCACTTCTTCAGCTAGGAGCGTTCACAACGCTTCAAGTTGAGTACTTACGTACAGGGGTCCTGTTGCTATTGATGTGTACAGTTCGTTAATTTTTACTCTATCCGTCACGGAGATACAGCAGTGCAAAGTTAATGCACATTTCCCGCTCGATTGCACCATTTTTTGCGTGTTCCCATTCACAATAAATTTTGATAACTTCTTTGTTCCGCCCATTTCTCCCTTAGCCGTTCGCAACTGTTTTTGTCTCACTCAGGCAGTTAGTTTATGCGGTAAAAAGAAAAGAAGGCTCACTTTGCCAGACGATCGTACCAAATTAACGGATCCAAGTGAATGGTTGAAGTATAACCTTGCGCCTCCTACGTCACCGGAAGTATTCAAAACGGCACGCGTAAGCAGGGTTCGACGTAAGGGTTGCCATAAAATGCCCTTCATTGACGTGGTACGACTATCATAGCATGTTTTTGTAGCTAAAATAACATGTTATTGTAACAACGCGTCATCAACCACAGCACATACAAACCCATAAGGATAAAAACTGGACTTTATTTATTATCATTCTGACTCCATTTCATCATCTGAGTTGGAATCAGATATGTTTAGCGATAGCCTGCGTTTGCAGGTCCCTTTCCATGTAAGGATGGATGATGCAGGGTCAAAGTCACCAATTTCAGGACTGTGCAGCTGTACAGTCATCAAATCGGTGACCATGGTGTCCCTAAGTCTGCTCCTCCAGTCTGACTTGATCACTTTAGTCAGACTGAACCCTCGTTCACAATCTGCACTGCTGGCAGGTAAGGAGAGAAGCAGATCCACCAGCTGGAGCACATTTGGACAATTGTCTTGGGCCGTCCTGAACACATCCACCCACTCAGGCTTCTTTGGTAGGACCTTTGTTTTGATTCAGCGTACCTGGATTCAGTGTACCATGTACTACTAATGCATTAAGTCTTTACACAAGGTGAACCTACACTATGTCCTTGAGCAAGTTCCACTCAGTTAAATCAACACTGACATCCACACCACACTTCTCAAGGATGGGTCCAAAGTGCCTTAGCAAAAGTGCTACATCTTGATTTCCAAATTCTAATTAATGAGTAACTTGGTCAATAACATACTTCAACACTACCTCATATACCTTCATTCGCCTGGTGGGGCCAAGAATGTAGGGACAGAAAATGCATAGCACTTGTGACATCATCAGTTCCATTCTCTCCTAGCTGCTTCTCCAGCTGTGCTGTGAGACCGTCCACAAGGCACTTCATGTCAGCCTTTAGCTGAACAAGGTCGTACTTTCCCAATAAAGGGATCCCCAAAAATGACAACTCATGCTCAAGGGCTGACGTCAAATAGTGGCCAGGACTACATGAACATATATGCAATAGGGGATTAGCTTTGTATTATGTATGGGTCATTCACCTCTCTGTTAGGCCTGTAGCTTAGCCATAGTTGACTTCAGTGTCCCAATGATATGCCCAGGGGAATAGCTTGGAGACTGCATGGCCAACGATACAGAGTGGAGAGTGTCTACAACATCTGTAACAAATGCCCCAAGCAAAACAGTTTTTTTGCAAGAGAGCTTTTTAAAAAAGCCCTTTGCTTTGGCCTTGCTATCACTAGACACTCCTGCTCCTGTTGCAATGGACAACTAAAAAAGAGATTATTAATACCTGTGCTTGTTTGTAGAATCACCTTACCTGCTCGAAGTGCTGCATTAGGGCTGGATACATACTCCACAGCTTCTTTAGTGCCAGCATGGTGTGAGGCAGCCACCTTGTACCACCAACCCTGCTGGGTGCTAGAAACTTCACACCTGCTGCAGCACAGGATGACTTGAGGTTCTCCCGGTTCAGAGCACTTGAATGGTAGAAGTTATAAATTGAAAATAGAAGCTCTGAGAAGGTGGTCATGAAGCTGTTTTCTCCAACAACTGCCTTGAACCCCAGTTCCAGCCTATGTGCCATGCAGTGCATTGAGAACAACAGTGGTTGTTCTCTCTTCAGCCGAGTACTGACACCACTCTTGCATCCAGTCATTACAGAGGCTCCATCACTGCCAAATCCAACCAGCTTGGAAAAAATGGTCTCCTTTGTCATCTGGAGATTACTCTCCAAGGCTTGGACAAGTGCAGTGCATATGTGGTCAGCTGTGCCTCGGCTAATATTAACATAGGCAAGAAAGTTGACAGCAACCACTCCTTTTACACCCTGCCTATGTATTGCATGAAGCCAGTTAAGTAATTAAAAATGAGGAGCAATGTACCTGTGTACCTTATATAAATAATTTCAGCATCACTGACAGACGAATCTGTAATGCCATCCATCATGACAGAGAAGAAGTTGTTGGACTGTATTTGTGCCTGCAAACCCAACCTCTGCTCTTCTGCAATGCAGTGGATGAATTCACAGCACTTCTTGTCAGTCCTGTATGATGCTCCCACATCAAGACCCTTCTTCTCGTCCAGAGCACACATCCACTCCATGTCACTGAATGGTCTACCAGCCTTGGCAATGGCATGGGCATTTCGAAACAGCAAAGCCAATCGCTGCATCACTGCATGCTCAGCATTTGAAGTATGACCACTCAGTGTGTGCATGCAGGACTTATGCTGGATGTTATTGTTTTCAGGTAGATAACATTGGTTTAATAAATGGACTCAATTGTGTATAAGCCTGTACTTATGTACCTTTCAGCATGATGAGAAAGTGAATACCTACGAAAGCTAGTGCTGCCATCAACGAATTGGCCTGATGTTCCTTCCTGGGATGCGCGTACAAAACATCTTGCCTTCCTCAAACAGCAACCACGGAAAGGCAGTCAGCCATCGGTCTTTGAACTGGCAAGCAGGTTTACACGTGCTTGTAGTAGCAGGCTCATCCGGATCCATTGCAGAGCGCAAAATAACGGGAATGTGTTTATACATGTACTAATCACCCAGAGCGCTGCGCGTAAGACCATACGATAAGCCCATTGTTTACTTCTACAATGGAGCCCTCTTCATGCATATGTAGATACGGGCTCCCTTTTAAACCAGCTGTATGTTACACCGTGGTTCATGTAATTAACGTATTTCAACCGAATTCACTATGTCCGCCCCTTTTACGGTGATGTATTATGACGTTTTTGTAATTTACAAATTTACCGACAATCGTCATCAAATATGAATTTCATTAGAATGGCAACCCTTACGTCGAACCCTGCGTAAGGCTATTTGCTACGCACTTGCATCATCCTCTAGTCGTGTAATAAAGCTTTCCTATTTGCCATCATCTTCGTCTTATATCTGCCACTCCCACTCGATTACGATTGCCAGTGTCACACAACTTTTCAGCTCACACTTGTGCACACATTTGCATTGTTGCGTACATGGCATTGTGCACATGCTTTCTATTCAATTCAACTGCACTTGTGCATGTTTGTACAGACCTATGTCAATTTGTGTACCTAGCTTTCTGTACATGTATCATGTCTCCAAGGATTGAATACATTGTGTCCCCATCTGGTCCTCTAAATGTACACATACTACATTGCACACTTGCATAACACACACACCACTGTATAAATGTGGCAATACACACGCAAAAACACTCACACATGTACACATACAACATACAGATACACAGACACACAAACACACACAAACACACACACATACAGACACGGACACACACACAGTCACAGGCATACACAGACACAACACACATGACAGACACATACACAGACACAGACACACAAAGGCATGCACAGACACGCACATGAAATACAAAGACACACACACACACAAACAGACACACATGACAGACATACACACAGATGCACAGACACACATGGACACACAAGCACACAGACGCACACATGAAATACACAGACACACACATGCACAGACACACACATGAACACAAATACACATGCACGAAATACAGACACATCTACAGACACACATGAAATACACAGACACACAGACACGCACAGACATACACGCACACAGACTCATACAAACAAAATACATATAGACACACACAAAATACAATGACACACACATGTAGACACATAGAGACACACACGCACACATGAAAACACACAAGGACACACACACACGACATAAAACAGACACGCACGCACACACACGAGGACACACACGGATACACACATGACATAACACAGACACACACATACACAGACACACATGTAGCTACTCGTACCTACGTGTATGTACTGTCTCTAAAGTGGAGCTCTGTGTCATGTACATGCATCATACTCCCAAAGAATTGGTCCTCAGTGTACATGCATTGAACCCCCATAGGATGTCCCGTACCACTGTATACATGTGGCAAAGAATATCACTGTATTCACCACAGCACTGGGCCCTGGTACAATATTATAAAGTGTGTGTGTGGGGGGGCTGATTTCTTTTGAGCAAAATGAATAATTAAATATATTTGTACACAAGTCTACATGTAGAGATGCACAAATTTATTTTAGATGCGTACGAAGTTGTCATCGAAAAAGTTGTTGTCTGCTATCATTCCTTACGCCTCCACTACCCAGCTATGTGGCTAGTGTACCAGTTGCAGAGATTTGAGTTTCTCTTTGCCCACACAATATTTTGCTCACACAGAGTACATGAACATGCCCTCATGTTGGTTCACACACCCTGATGCATGTGTATATGTTGTGCAAATGCGTCTGTACATCCTGAGCACAACACACACACACACACACACACACACACACACACACACACATACACACACACACACACATACACACACACACACACAAAACTCTAATAATTACGGCAAACCCACATGTAAGACTTCCTCTGAACCTGTTCTCTGCACATGCAGCAAGAAGTTCTATTTCATTGAGCAGCTCAAGAGGCCACTGATTCATTCTCAATTTCTGTACTAATCTCTGTGTGTTTCCTCTGTATTGTTGCAAGCAGATGTACTCTTCTCTTACTAAGTACTCTCATCTAGCACTCTGTACAAGTGCTCACCTGACTTGTAAAAGGTTTTAACAGCCTTTCTTTTCTTTGGAGTACAGTATAATGAAATCGTTACTAGTTGCAATCGATATGTCTGCGTAAACTTACCAGTGGCCTTGACCTACCACATCTGCAACGATAAGGGAGGTGGATCAATATTCATCATTCCATGAACACAAGCCCTTGAGCTTGTTTGCTAACCATGGCATATCCTTATGACTTGTCCCTATTTGTGTCAGGGGACAGTCCTATAAGGACACAATGTATGCATAAAGGACCAGTCCTATGACACTACAGTGTACACGTTGCTACATGTACCTACATGTATGTGCAGTGTAGACATGTCTCATGGTCTCATGAGCTGTTCAATGGATAGATCATGTGCAGAGAAGGCATTCAGTGAGTGAAAATGTGTGTACCATCATTATTAGAGAGCACTACTGTTTTTTTCCACATGAACAACAGTGTGTGCTTCGTGTGTCACGTGTCTGTGCACATGTGTGAGTCTGTGTGTGCGTCTGTATATCTGTGTGTGTGTCTGTGTGCATCGTGTGTGTATCTGAGTGTGTCTGTTGCGTCTGTGCATGTGTGTCTATATGTATTTTGTGTGCGTGAGTCTGTCTGCAAGTCTGCGTGTCTGTGTGTGTTTCTGTGTGTGTGTGTATGTCGTGTGTCTGTGGGTATGTCTGTATTTCGTGTGTGTGTCTATGTGTGCTTGTGTATGTCTGTGTGTGCCTGTGTGTCTAGCTCTGAGTGTGTGACTGTCATGTGTGTGTATCTGTGTGTGTCTGTCATGTGTTTGTGTCTGTGTGTGTCTGTTGTGTGTATCTGTGTGTGTGTGTGTGTGCATGTCGTGTCTGTATATATTTCGTGGGTGTCTATATATTTCGTGTGCGTCTGTGTGTGCTTGTATGTCTCTGTGTGTCTGTGCATCTGTGTGTGTGTCTGTGTGTATGTCTGTCATGCGTGTGTATGTTCCTGTGTGTGTCTGTGCATGTGTGTGTCTATGTGTGCTTCATGTGTGTGCATGTGTGTGTCTGTGTATGTATGTGTGTCCGTGTCTGTGTGTGTATGTGTGTGTGCCTGTGTGCTAGTGTGTATTTCATGCTTGTGTGTCTGAGTGTGCTAGTGTGTATTTCATGTGTGTGTGTCTGTATGTGCTAGTGTGTATTAGTGTGTATTTCCATGTGTGTATGTGTGTGCGTGTGCATGTGTGTGTGTGTGTTTGTCATATGTGTGTGTCTGTGTTTTGTGTGTCCATGTGTGTGTGTTTGTGTGTGTGCGTTAGTGTGTCTGCGTGTACATTTGTGTGTGTGTGTGTGTGTGTGTGTGTCATGTGTGTGTGTGTGTCTGTGTGTGTGCATGTGTGTGCTATGCAAGCTTAGTACACAAATTGAAATGCAATCAGTTGAATTGATAAAAATGCATGTGCATGTACAGGTGTATTGTTTGCCACATGTATAACTTTTGTGTGCAAGTACGCTGTACATGAGTGTGTGTGTGTGTGTGTGTGTGTGTGTGTGTGTGTGTGTGTGTGTGTGTGGTTGTGTATACGAAAATACGCCATACGATAGTGAACAGGGCCATGTACGCAACAATGCAAGTGTGTGCACAAGTGTGAGTTCATGTACTATGTGTGAGCTGAAAGTTGTGTCAGACTGAAATCATTGCAATAGTAGCCGAGTGGGCGTGACAGATTTAAGACGATGATTTTAGCAAGATGATGGCACATAGGAAAGCTTTATTACACGACTAGAGGATGATGCAAGTGCGTAGCAAATAGACTTACGCGTGCCGTTTTGAATACTGCCGGCGACGTGGGATGCGCAAGATTACTGCAACCATTCACTTGGATCAGAGATGATATATATTATCTCTGCTTGAATCCGGCCGTTAATTGATACGATCGTGTGGCAAAGTGATCATGAGCAGTCTTCTTCTTCAGATTCTTTTAATTTTCCCGCATAAACTCATTGCCTGAGTGAGACAAAAAGAGTTGCTAACGGCTAGTATAGTTGAAGGCGGAAAAATGGGCGGAACAAAGAAGTTATCAAAATTTATTGTTGATTGGGAGAATGGAACAAGGGGTTGCATGCAAAAATGGTGCAATCGAGCGGGAAATGTGCATTAACTTTGCACAGCTGTATCTCCGTGACGGATAGAGTAAAAATTAACGAACTGAACACATCAATAGCAACAGGACCTCTGTACGTAAGCACTGAACTTGAAGCGTTGTGAACGCTCCTAGCTGAAGATGTGGCGGTTTTGAACCCCAATGGGGTATCGGACCTCGTAGAATCAGCACGGAACTGGTGCAAGGCCCCAGAATATGTTTCCTCGTAGTGAAACGGTGTAGTATGAAGTGTTGAAAACAGTAGGTCGATAGCATTAACCGTTGGGAGGTTATAGGGATTCAAACGCGATGCAGTTTATCGTGGGGCAATTTTCGCGGCCAATTATTTGGCATCGCGAAAAGGGCGTTAGTTAGCGCATACATTTCCAGTACGCGTAATAGAAATGTAATGCTTGCATTGAAATGTATGGCTAATAGCGCCTTCAACTCAATCACAGATATACTCCGATTCTCAGTGCGTAAGAAGCAATGTGTAGAGCACATTTCAGATTTGTAGAATATCAACAACAACGACAACAAAACATTGGAATCTTGAAAAACGTGGAACGGGTCTTCTGTTTTTCTTCCTGCGACTATTTTAGGAGCTGTCTACATTTACATCACATCAGCGGATCAAGTTCTTGTGCCATGAAGATCTTACTAGCAGTGTAAACTGAGATGAGCAACAGATTATGTGGTCAAGATAATGGTCATTCGCGGTACGGGGTGTGGCGTCCAATAGGATAAATCCAACGTGGGGCGTTATAGCTAGCTGCGATGCAACAAGTCGACGATCTGCACGGAAGGGCCGAAAATGCCCTAGAAAGGACGGGATTGTATACCAAACCTGCTGACGATCCTCTCCCGCCAGGTATCGGGGACGCAAAGAAGGTCCTCTCCCCTAAAGAATTCTACTGGGACCGTATTGCCACCATCATTATCACGGGGATACTAGGCCTGACATTTGTCGACGTTGTGGCCGAATTCTTTCGTCAATCTTCGTCCACTGTCTTGTGCAACACTCCCAGCAACTTCACTCGAGACCAGACCGCATTTGTGAACAGCTTTTGCTTCAGCAGTCTCCCCTCTGCGCAGTACTACACATTCTTCATCACGGTGCACGGCCTTCTGCTCATAGCTCCACACCAGCTCTGGACGTGGCTCTTCTCCGGCTATGTGGAGTACTTCTTCGATTTGGCCAAGTCGCTAGATCGACTGAAGAATTCTAAAACGGGAGAATACGAAAGCAAGAACACGGCTGTTGTCTCCAAGTTGGAGAAAGAATTTTTATCTAAGGACAGGTGGATCTTTCCACTTTACAAGGTGAAGCTGTTCTTGCAGCTAGCCGTCGCGTCGGGAACACTCGCAATGACGTGGACCGTGTTACAGGACTTCACGGTGGTCTTCCAGTGTCCCCAGAATGGGTCTAAGCTCTGCTCCGGCCATCGTTGCTCGTTTGACGACTCGTGGCCCTCGACCATTGACTGTGCCTACATACCTCTCCAGCTGCTCTCTGTGCTCAGATATGTGGACGTGTCTCTGGTTAGCCTCCTCATACTCGTACTGCTGTATGGGGTAGCCTGGTGTTACCAGGGACACCCCACTGAGCTAGGTGCAGAGAAGATGGCTCAGTTTGCTTTCACTTCCTGTTTGCTTCCCGAAACGTACGTCTTTCCCAGCACATGGTCATCCATGAGAAGGCGGGGCTTGAAAGGAATAGGGCGAGGCCTGTTCTCTCCTGGCATCAAGAATGATCTGGACTTCTTGTTGCTGCAGCTGTTCCAAGCAGACTCAGGCCATGGGCAGGTGTTCAAGGAGATCCAGGTGGCCAAGGAGTATAGACGTCTGTACTCACGTGACCACGAGCTGCTCCACCTCTTTGTGAACCTCCAGCAGGACATGAGAGCAAAGAAAGGTCAGACAAGGGTCAGGGCACTGTGGTTAGAGGTCAATGAGGGGGTGGGTCCACTGGGTAGAGGTCAATGAGGGGGTGGGTCCACTGGGTAGAGGTCAATGAGGGGGTGGGTCCACTGGGTAGAGGTCAATGAGGGGGTGGGTCCACTGGGTAGAGGTCAATGAGGGGGTGGGTCCACTGGGTAGAGGTCAGTTGGGGGGACAGGTATAGATATCTTGCTTACATGATTTCAACAACATGTGCATACAAGAGGATAATTATTTGTATCATCATAATGCCAAAGAACACATGGATACAATCATACCCTGATAATGTTATAGTAGTACAACACACACCAGTTTGTGTGTTATAATATTACAATTATGCATATAAGATAAGATCGACTCAGAACAAGTGTAGGACGATTGAAATCAAAAGGTCTGAATACGAGACCAAAGCCACCACTCCCCGATTGATCCATTGCCAGGTAAAAGACACGAGTGCAAATGTTAGTACATGCGTATGTAGCATGGTTTTTGCCCAGATGAATTCAACCAATTGTATTTGTTTTTGAAAAAGCAGTACAAAAAACGCGTACCTTTTCACAGTAAGGGCTAGACCGCACGACTTCAAATAAATGCAGATTGCGATCAGCCATTGATATAATCCTGCAAATTGTGCTATATGCTATGCAGAGAGTTGTTTAAAAAGGCAATTTTTGCAGCAATGACTATTATTAGCTCTTAGGAGTTTGACAAAATGTGCTCAAATTTCACAGCTGCAGTGTTAAATTGTTTTATGCAACAATACGGTTACAGCTTGTAACATAATTACTGTATTTGAGAGTTGATTGCACACATGGTTGTAATTTATTATCATGTGGGTCTCTCAATGGTCTATACATATCGTTTATAGAGAAGCAGCAAAGACAGCCTATCAACAATGATATAGAGGTGGTGACACATCAGGACACACCCACACAGGGTGAGGAGGGTGTGGTCTCAGCACAGAATGACCACACCCCTAGGAGCTCCATGTGTGTGCCATGCTGTAAGAGGAAGAGGAAAGACTCTGGCAGTGATGACATGTCGGACAGCAGCTCCACTGATGAGGATATGTTCCAGACAAGAGGGATTGGTGGAAACAGGTCATCAGCTCGGAAGAGGAAGAGAGGAAGGAAGGAGCGTCTGAAAGACAAGACCATCACTGATCGCCAGCAAGCTGAGCTGAAAACATATTTCAGGAACGCTGGCTTTGATGGTGACCCAGAGAAGGTGGCCTACTTGAACTACAAACCAGATCTCGGTAACACCAAATGGGTATGTTGTGCATAATGGTATTGCTACATTAGATTCTAAAACTAAGTGCATGGTCTTGTATATTTGTTTTCTTAGGATAAATGACACAGGTGGTACAAATTTGATGCATGCTTTACTAATGCATCCTCCTGGACTGATCATATGCTCATCACATGCTCATCACATGCTCATCACATGCTCATCACATGCTCATCACAAACTCATCACATGCTCATTACATGCTCATCACATGCTCATCAATTGTCCTTCCACTCAGACTGACATTGAAAGCATTAGGAGCCGATTCTATGGGTTTGTGCAGTTTGCTCCGGACAATGATGTGGCCATGGACATATCCTTTGGATCTGTTGGGTACACCTTGGCCCTTGCAAGAGCCTTCAGAACTGTAAGCCCCCCAAATATACTCACATCACCAAATAGATCCAGGGTATATTCATTTAGTTTTTTTTTTGGAGGGGGGGGGAAGGGTTTGTGACTAAAGTATGTCTCTTGAACACATACCCTGTAGGCTATGTCTATCAACCTTCATGAATTCTATAAAGAGGATGAACCGAAGAAACAATCCTTCTATACTAACTACTACACATTCATGTTCCCCCAAGATGTGTTCTCTAGGAGCAACCTTGTGTTAAATAAGGTATGTAACTAAGTCCTTCATCTCACCTCAAATACACTCTCTATCGATTATAAGAGTTTTTCCACATGGGCGATTGCTGTGGCCACCACTGGTATGCTACATGCTGCCCTTTTATTACCACGTTACAGAGATTGTAATAGCTCAACCATCTACATCTGCTTTTTAGTTAGGTTTGAACTGAATTAGCATTTAGCCTGTGAACTGCATGTGCTGTAATTTAGCCATTAATGAAGGCAATATGGGTACGAATGGCAGTGAAACAAGGAGTAGCCCAGCGGTGGATGGAGTGTCCATCATGATCAGAACTCAGTTAAAGCAGCAGCCACTTCTGCTACATGCAGAGTGTTGAGATGCATGCTAATGGAGGAGTGGTGCAATGAAGAGGCTGCAGCAGCGCTCCACACTGGAGGGCGTCACTACAGCAGGTGTATATCAATCATTATATCGTTTAGTTACGATTATGGCTTTGCCTTATAATCTAACGGAGCGCTTTGAGCTGTGTGTAAGGGGAAATCAATTATTCCCTTTGACCCCCTCCCTCGCGAGGACCCCACCACTGTTCAGATGCCACCCTGGTACTCTTACATCATTTGTCTATTTTCACAGATGAATCAGTGTGTTTATGAAGAATTTGAAGGGAGGGAACACAAAATCAGTTTTATTGTTGTTGGTCCAATCGATGATCAATCCAAAATCACCACAGGTAAACCATCACATCACCTTAAAACTGATCTTCATGTATGTCTTATGTCACATCACAGTTAATCTACTGATCAATACATTTTATACGACCAAGTTCATTGAGGAGGGAGCCATCTTGCTGGCAGTCAGGCCACTTCAGATTGAGCATGAGGTGACTGCAGATAAATACTTCCGCTACAAACCCTCAAAGTCGTGAGTTCACTGTTTGCCACGTTCCTGTTTCAATGGATTTAAATTGCATTCCTTTTGCGAATGTAGATTGTTTGACCCCAAATTTCATCGTACTGATGTGAAACCAAAGTTGAAAGATGCAGATAGGAAACTGAAAGAAAATGGTTCCAGAGGGGGGCTCTTCCGGATGGTTAGAGTTGGCAAACAGAAGTACGAAGGTCTTCGTATTAGCTGTGCAGACACAGAATGTGTGTTTGAATTTAAGGCCTACAAATTCAACGCTGAAGGATATGACTCGGGGAAAAGGAGGCATCGAGCTCCAAGGAAAGCTGCCCCTCCAATAGTAGTAGCTCACCCTGCACCATCAGCGGTACCACAGTTGCAGTCCCAGTCTAGTACAGATGGGGAAGAGGCAACAGTACGGTCTGGAGGCTGCCCCCAGCCACTGCACATACCCTCCTCCACTCACAGGGGGCACAGTGCCCAGAGAGAAGATGAAGAGGACCAGAGGGTGCTGATGCTGTCAGAGGAGGAGGGAGTGGCCTCGCCACATGATTCCAATAAGTATGGGGGACCTACTACTGTTGAAACGAATTTGTAGACAAGCTTTTCATAGACGACTGTGGATGTGAATGTTGGATGTATAGATACTGAACGTTGGATGAGGTATTCATTTCCGCGTATTCCATGTATTAAAAATTAGTAAGGACGAGGCGCACGTACATGATTTGCACTTGCGCCTTAGTAACATTGTCTCGGTCCCAGACCATGACTCGTAGCGATGATGTATAATCTACGGACGTACAAAATCGCTCGAGTCATACAAATGACTCACATTAGGATATGGATCCTTTCCGCGAAAAGGGACCTAACCCGTGTTTTTTCTTGATCACCAGCACACGCGGAAGTTTTGCCACCGTGTACGCGTATTCTATCGTCTAATTGACGCCGTTGTAAAGGGATTGACGTGCCGTTTCAGTTGATGCTGTTAAACACATAATTATATAAGATGATCTATTTGGGTTTTACGTTCTTGTACAAGTATAAAACAATGATAGAGGTGGACTTGAAACTAAGTACTAATGTTATAACAGGGCATGTGAACCTACGAGCAACTAAGTCCCTTGGCGCTTCTGAACAGACTCCATTATAGCAAGGACACTTAATTAATTAAGTGTCCTTGATTATAGTCATCTGCAGTGGATTAGTTATGTGCTAGCCTTAGAATATTCTGCACCTTGCCTGCAACTGTTGCCTCTGCAAAAAGAAAAGATTTAGCCAGCCAAAAAGAATAATAAACGATACACTTTCCAGTATGACACAAGAGCGGTTGCACGGCCTGTCCTTACTTTGTATCGAGTCTTACTTAGCCAGAACTGTTAACTATGCATGACACGGAGATAAATTGGTTTGTTCCGAGAAAGAATCGAAAAGCACCTTTGTAGTATTTATTCCATGCATCATTTGCTCAATTATGCACTATTAATAAAACGAAATGGCTATCCATGTGCATGCAAGTTTGAGATGGTGATGAGACATGTTTTATGGGGCCTATGGGCCCCAAACGCTCTGTTACCCTGGGCCTCACTACGGCTCTCACTGGCCCTGCTTTGGTGGCGAAGTCTTATATGCATATGGTGATAAAGAATATACGAGACCCGTGCTTAGATTCTGCTGAGCCTGTTGCCATTCATGGTCGGGGAAGTCCACACTTGTTGTTAATTAACAATGGCCACATCAAATAAGGCGCTCAAGCTCATTATCACTGCCCACTCCATTAAACGCTCACCCATCAGTAGCCCCATTGCAGTTCCACAAGACAGAGACCACAGCAAGAGCTGCTTCTTGCCTCCAATCACAAGGGTCACAGTGCCCAGAGGCAGACAGTTCTCTTGCTGTCAGAGGAGCGACATGATTCTGATAGCTACTGCGGAAACTGCTTCGTAGAAATAGTTTCTACAGCAGCGAGTATCTGTTGCTGTCCAGAAGGAAGCGCAAGCCGCGTTAAAGCAGGACTGTGTTTGATGATGTCTTTTTTGTTTAGCCTTGTGTTTTATGCTTGTTTATATTTTGTATATAAATAAATAATTAATTAAACAATGCATAAACGATATCAAATAATTTTTTATCAACCTAATGACCCCAAAAGGCCTAAACTATAATTATTAAGCTTAAGGCCTTTGCATTGGCTCTGATATACACTATGAAAAGATTTGCTGTCAAATTATGCTTTAAATGAGTCGCCTGGGCTGGCGAGATTGATTCAGCTCAACTCAAGTCACTTTGACGTGGTGAGCATTATACCAATGTGATCTGTGACTGAATAACAAAAAGAAATTTTACTCTTCAAAGAAGTCGGGTCAATTCCGGAGTGGCTAATGGATGCGATGAAGCATGTGTTGGCATGCATATGGTGATAAAGACTACGTGACCCGGCGCTAGGATTCTGCTGAGCTTGTTGCCATTCATTGTCGGGGATGTCCACACTAGTTGTTTTCAGAAAACAGTGGCGAAATTTGTCATATCAAATACGGCTATAAGACTTCGCCACCAAAGAAGGGGGTGTGGCCATGGCCAAATGTACCAATTTACATAAGCTGACTTCTAGAACCATCCTCACCTGTTCAGAACTACAAGTGGCTCCAGTGTAATGTTCACCTCTGTCTGTGACGTATGTATTTGGTTGTATTTAAAAGTCTCTGTACTCCGCATGTAAATTCTCGGCTGCTATACCTAGTCAGCCTCTTGGCGCGAGCGCTTCATGATGTATGACTTAGACCGCCAGCAGAATGCCAACCTTTGCACGTCAGTAAGCCGAGATAACATTAGCGCTCATGTATGTACGCATCTACTGCAGTCTCAGACCTGCACGACACGTCATAGCAGAGGGGTGATTACATCAACACACTGTAGCGCAGTGGTGATTCGTGGTCTGGGACCGAGACAAGTGTTTCTTAGGCATATATAGAGCGGTCAACGAGAGCCTTCATTAATTCGCGGTTTGCGTAATCACGACATATTTCCGTAATCGTTCCATACACAATATGGGAAAGCATACCAAATCTAGATATGCGGCACATTTGGCAAGATTTTTAAACATGTCATCATATTTTTCCCGAATAAGGCCCCGACGAATCGATAAGTCGTTTCACGGATTCCCAGGTGTGCGGCGGCGGCAAAAAAAAAGAAAGAAAAAAAGTGAATATAGTTCTGCGGCGGGTTGATAACAAACTCATTCCGAGTTTCCCCTATGCAAAGAGATGTATACCGCAAACTTTCAAGTTTATTGTTCAATAGCGTTTATACTGCATGCACGGTTATACATTGCAGGTATTTTTTTATCGGTGTATATATTGTAACCTTTTTCATTCTATTTGATACATTTGGAAATTGCTCTGGAACCAGTCCATTCCAAGTGAAACGAAGTTTAACGGATCAGTGTGCATACACATATACAGTTGTATGAAACATAATGAAAAAACATAAGTCAGACATACATACGTGTAACGTGTTCATATCATACAGCTGGGCCAGACTTCTTTAGTTTCTTAGACACATTTGAAGGCTTGGGGCAGAAGGGTTTTTTCCCATCATGCATACAAACGAAACATATTAACATAACTGTGGCGTATTGCTTCTTCAATTCCTGTATCTCTTCATTGTTGACCAAGCACTCTTCACCTAAACCACAAAAATAGCAAATCGGTGGGAAGTGCACAAGCACTGAGCTATAGTATTTTGTTTCAATAACTGATGAACATAGCAGTCCCTCCCTAACCATGGTACAGTCATTACTTAAATATAGAGATGGGCCACAGGTATAAATACCTGACTCTCTTATGCGCTTCAGATCAATTTGCTAGTTTTAGCATAAATACAACGTGGCTTACAGCATTCCCCACAGGTGATGACACTTCTCACTTTGCCAGCGACAAGAAGTGACTTCCTTTGACAGTCTATTTCAGTATGTTTTTCTGTAGTAACATTTAATGATGGTTAATCTAAATTGGAGGGTGACTGTCCATACACATCACTAAATGGGTGATAATGGTCCTTATTTGTGGGATGAAGAAGTGGCAATGGTAAAAAATGTAAGCTCTCAAAGTCTTCAAGACTAAGCCGGATTGGATGTTTTGAGCAGTAGTAACATGCATTATCACAACATTTTTTTTACCTGAAATGAATATGCAGATAAGTGACAGTGTGCTTTCATAAAGGATTGCAGGGATACAGCATTTTGAAGATCCTTTTGAGAGAGTCTTTCTTTATTCAAGGTAGGATCAATGGACAAAACCCATTGAAACTGGGCCTCAATTTCAGGCTCCGTAGCAGGCACACCAAGTTTAACAGGAACATCCTTTATTTTCATTCCTAGAAATCTTTGCCCAACTTGAATCAATGGTGTTGCCATCAAATCTTTAACATCATCACCCAATTCAGAATCTAACTTTGTTGCTTCCCTAACATCATCCAGTATCTTTTTGTTACTCAAAAGAGCTTCAGCTCTCTCAGACATCTAAGTTAGATTATTTTTTTAGATCTTTACCAATTGCAATTCTGCACACAATACTACTTGGCCTGCGCAAATATGTCTTGAAAAAAAAAAAGATTCCCATATTATCTGCAAAGCAGAAAGAAGACATTCTTGCAAGGATATGAGCTTTTAACACCTCTGGGTTCCAGGTCAAAATGCATGGAAATGTTTGTGGATATTTCCAGTCTTGTTGTGGCCGGGACTTTAAAGCATGGTCTCAAATGGCCATGTTCATCTTTCCACCCTACTTGACTGAAATTGGTACTTCTGTATTATACCAAGATAATTAGACCATACAAGGTTCATGGCATTTTTAAATAACTGGCTCATGTTCACGACCGTGAAATCTATCGACCTGGAACACTGTGTTTTGTGAAGTTTTGTACTGTGGTGATTGTATCTTGTTTAATAGGTATGTTGCAACTCCCAAGCAATGCAATTGCAGAATATAGTTGTTTGAACTTCATGGCAGTGAACCCTGCCATCTCTCCACCCTCACTGTATCCTATGAACTATCCCTTCACATGTACAACCTGAGTAATGAAGTCATTGAGTACAGAGGCACTGTGTCTTGGGCAAAACAGATTGTCTGTTGTGGTGAATATGTAGAACTAGACAGCATCAGTCAGGTAAAACATGTAACAGTTGTTAGTGCTATTATGATACAGACTCATTGACCCATGCAGAATGTCAAGTTTGGAGTTATGCTTGTAGCCTGCAAACCAAAATACAGAGGAACTGCATTCTGTTTAATTCAGGCTTTTCAACCTCTCACTACTAGCCGTGAGGAAGCTGTACTCAATGACTGTGACTGTGCCCTGTTTGAGCTGTCAAACAAAGTCATAGCAACTGCAGCAACAAACATCAGAAGAACGGTTTCCTTTGTACACCAATGCTCAGCAACATGCCACTTTGAAGAGGGGCCAACACCTGCACAGATTGAAATAGAGCCGATGTCTCAAACAAATCTGCATTTTATACATGACTTTAGTAACAAAATGTATTGCTACAACACGTACTGTATATTGCCTACATCCCTAAGCAGAATTTAATAAAAGTTATTTACATCCGCCTTATCAATACTGATACAAGGTTATCAATACTGGTACAAGGTTCAGCAATAACAGTATTGATGAAAAAACGCGGTATTGATACATGATACAAGTTGATATCAATGCTGTTACTAGACTGCTGCATCGTGATTGTATCAACTTTGCCCGAAGTCATTGTAAACAGGATTGTGTATCAATGCTGATAACATCTTGTTATAAATACCGTATCAATGTCGCTGCAATAAGGCGATACCAAGTTGATTTCATGTTTCTCGGACAGTTGGACCAAAAAAAAGTGACCCGCCGGGGAAAAAAAAAAAGTTAAATGAATACCAATTACATGGTTGAATATGATATTAAACAATCCGCAAGCGCATGCGTACTACACAACACTTGCGCATGCAAAGGTTACATTTACATGGCATGTACACTGACACAAAAACAAACAACAAAACTGAAAACAATTCCGTTAAATTGACTGGTACTTTTGCCTTTTGGCCATATTTGATGGTTGCTTACAGTGGGGTTTCTTCCTATCGCTTAAACACAAGAAGCAAATGGGATAGACTAAAGCATAGCTTTTTTTCAGCTCTCGGATGGTGTCATCATTCACCAGTGCTTCCTCTGGAACTCCACACACTGGAGGAAAGTGTACTAGTACAGAGCTGTAGTACTGCGTTTCAATGCAACTAGAACACACAAGAGCTTCTCTGACCACAATTGTGTCAGTATAGGATGTGTCAGAAGCAAACAGAGAAGCACCACATGTATACAAATCAGACTCTACTTTAGACGTCAGCTGCAAATTATTTACGATGTCTCCAAACGTATCTTCAAATGAGCACTGCAAAACTTTTCGTGGAATGACAATAATACTACCACATTTCACTACAACACTGATCCATAAGAACGAGGACATACTGACGATACTCAGTAGACAAGGGCTGCAGCTAGCCAAGTATACAGTCGCTGTATTAGAGCAGTACACTTCTAACAATTGAAGTGGCACTATTGTGTATAGAAATGCATCACTGAGTACACGTATGTACAATAATTATAGATGACACACCCCTAATATGAATAACATTTATATTTTTTTTTGAATTTCATTTCAAATGACCCGCCGCGTCCGAGAAACATGAAATCAACTTGGTGTCACCTAATTGATTATTGGCTGTGTAGTCTGGGGACCTGAATTGTTTACTGCAGACGAAGCTTACTGCAGGACGTTGACTTGCGCGTTTGATTTCGACACACCTATAAGCCTGCCATTTTTACAGCTGTTTACTGCACTCTGGATTCCACTGTGGAATCCATTCCACAGCTGTGACTGGCCTTGTTGATAGTAATAGATATGAACTTTTCCCTCTGTTCTGCCATAGGGTCCATTACATACATGTAGCTGCCTGCCTTAGGTTTCGTTTGCTGTAGTCCTCATTCCACTGCTGTCTGCCGTAGGGTCCACTCCACAGTAGTTGCGTACTGCATGCAATTACTTTACTGTCTGCTCCACAGCTATCTGCCATACTCCACAGCTGTCCACATACTATGGGATCCACTACTCGTCTGCCTGCTCCACAGCTATCTGCCACCGATCGCTACCGCTCTCAAACTTCTTCGTCGGATTGATCTTATATCTTGTCGTCTTCGCACAAGTCAACGTCTAAAAGCCTGTAAACAATTCAGGTCCCCAAACTACTTAACTTTTACGTTATACGCAATAAAATCACGCGATGGTGGTTTATGAATATTCATGTACTATGGTACAACGGCGCGACGAACTTTGCACGGCTGTATCTCTGTAACGGATTGCACAAAAATTAACGAACAGAACAAATCGATAGGTATAGGACCTCTCTACCTACATACCGAATTTGAAGCGCTTTGATCTATTGGACACATATCACATCTAGAAAGAAACTACAGCGAGAAATACCTTATTTGGTTGCAAGTTCTATGGCCATCTAGCAAGTTCTAGCAAGTTCTTAATAAAATGTATAATTTTAGGGAGTATAAATACAGGCACTAAATTTATTTAGTGTTCCGCAGTTTAGTCGTTACTTACTTTGGCTAGTGAAGTTGTTTTTCTAAAAATGCCTTCGCGTAATCAAAAGAAGAGATCTAAGCAACGAGCGGAATACCTCCAAAAACGAGAAGATATTTTATCACAAGAGAACAAGGCTAAAGCCCGAGCGCGCTACAAGGCCGACCCTGAAAAGAAGAAGGCCTCTGTACGCGACACCAGTGCCAGGTTAACCGGGGCGCAAGTGGCGCAAAAGCGCCGGGCCCACCGAAGGCAGGGGGCCCATTTAGCCGCTATAATTAATAATTTTTTTCTTTATAATTATTGTATTGCGCGCGCAAGCTTTAATGACGCGATGTCTAGCGCTACTTGACGATCAAATGAAGTGACGATT
Organism: Ephydatia muelleri; assembly: GCA_013339895.1. Classification (NCBI taxonomy): domain Eukaryota; kingdom Metazoa; phylum Porifera; class Demospongiae; order Spongillida; family Spongillidae; genus Ephydatia; species Ephydatia muelleri. Next base: position 1,030,959 of record JABACO010000003.1, read on the forward strand.
AGTATTACTTATATCAAAACTTGCATGCCTATGCCTGCCATGCTGCATGGACATGCCTGTGCCTGCTGTTTCACACCTATCTGATAGCATTGTTGGTTTGTCTATCTATATAATAAAGGGTCTTTTTCTTATGCATCCATTTCCAATTCTATCTGTGTTCGTTGCAATAGAAGTGAATAAAGTTACCGTGCCATTCCGGCCTAAGTCAATCCCATCGCGTTCGAGATTTTCGCATGCTTAGATGTCTTCTATAAAAAAAGCATTTGAGTGGCTCTGAAAGGCGGCGGAGAAAAGCAGAAGTCGAAGTCTCTGCTTCAAAACATCCGAAAATCAGTTCATTTTTTTCAGCATCTAGCACTCCTTTGTCGGCTGCGATCAGTTTCCATCCGAGCCTTTTGAATCTTCATCTACTGCCGAGGATGCTGTAACAGTTGGCACTCATCATGTCGATGACGTTATTTCTGCCTCAGCACATACAGAGCCAACAACAGAGGCACCAACACCAACCACACCTGCTTGCATTGATGTTGCACCAGATGAATCTATTTCGATGGATGATCTGCTCACTGAAACAGTTCATCAGGTCGATCAGGAGAGTGCAGCATTCATCCATCAGATGGAAACCGACCCGCTTTGTGGTCTATTAGCGAGAAAATGGTGCAGTATTGGTTGCGAGTTGGTCCAGAGTTCGAATTCTACAAGGCAAGGAAAGTCAAACAGGTAAATTGCTCATTCAGTTTCATTGCACGCTCAGTAGATACATATTTAAAATTCATATTGAGAGCGCATGCACTAACTTGCAATATATATTTAGGCTGGCACACTATATGAAATTATTATTATTATTTTGCATATTATTAATTCATGTGCACTGATATATGCATGTAAATTGATGGCACAATGTCTCATGTAGGAAGTTAAATGATACAGCATTCACAGCACTGTCTCCGAATGGAGAAAAGATTACCAGAAACTGGCTGATGTATTCCCCGTCAACAGGATGCTTGTTTTGCTTTGTCTGCAAACGGTTCTCTATAATTAGTGCCAGCGGCAATTCTTCTAGTTTAGCAACAATAGGCTTTGATTCGTGGGATCATAGTGGTCGGCTTAATGATCATGAACGTCACCGAGAATCCCTTTCTAAGTATGCTATTCGCCTAGCAAAACACGAGACGATAGACTGTTGCATTGTACATGTAGATAGTTACGCGAGGGAAAACTCGTACTGGAAGGAGGCTTTGAGAAAATTAGTTCCGGTAGTTACGTTTCTTGTCACTCGTAGACTAGCTCTTCGTGGCAGCAATGAGGTCTTTGGATCAGGGCACAATGGAAATTACCTGGGATGCTTAGAGTTGCTGTCTGAGTATGATCCGCAACACATAGAGAAAAATGGTAATAGGGGACGTGGCAATCCATCGTATTTATCATCTACGATATGTGAAGAGTTTGTTTTGCTCATGGCAGAGGAAGTAAGGCGGAATGATTGTGTCAATTTGTGTGAAGGATTCGAGATGTCATATTATGATAAATCAGCGTATTACTGAATTCGGCTAATCTACTATGCGTCAAATGTTACGCTTGCACATAGCTTTTCACAATTCAAAGCTGTTGCGGGAAGACTTTTATTGCTATAGGGGCCCATTAATTTTTCCCTGCGCCAGGCCCATTAAATGGTTAATCCGGCACTGCGCGACACCTACAAGGCCGACCCAGAAAAGAAGAAGGTCTCTGTACGCGACACCTACAAGGCCGACCCAGAAAAGAAGAAGGCCTCTGTACGCGACACCTACAAGGCCGACCCAGAAAAGAAGAGGCCTCTGTACGCGATACCTACAAGGCCGACCCTGAAAAGAAGAAGGCCTCTGTACGCGACACCTACAAGGCCGACCCAGAAAAGAAGAAGGCCTCTGTCGCGACACCTACAACGCAAATGCTGTATCTAAGCGTGCTGCTAAAAGGCAGCGATATCAAGAGGGCGTCGAGGAGAACCGTGCTGCTAAAAGGCAGCGATATCAAGAGGGCGTCGAGGAGAACCGTGCTGCTAATAGGCGGATATACAGGGGCAATTCAGCTACCATTAAGGCAGCTAGAAGGAGTCGGTATTGGAAGGGTCGTAGAACTACACAGCGAGAAATCAATAATTGGACCAATATTGACGCATTATTGGATCAGGATGATATCATCCTTGGTAGGCAATATGGGTAACAGTATTGGTTCAATGATTTAGGGGAACATGACCCAAACATGTGTACGCAATATTGATACAACACTGATAAAGTGTTGATCCAACCATGATAGCAGTCTTGTGCCAAGCATGATATACCAAAGTATTGGCCAAATGCTGTTATTACAATATTGGCCCAAGACCATATTACCTTTTAAGGCATCAATAATACCTCCTTATTAGGCATTGAAATTTTATTTGAAACAATACAGATTGCATCACAATAAACTATTCTATTAAGTCCCTTGTTCTCTCTCCTTCTATTAGCACTGCGATCACCATATCCTCGAAGTACCAGAGCAATGGACGGATACTTTGCATCTAATCAACAGTCTCGATGGTCTGTGTACAACCCTGTGTTGGATAGCAGAAGCATTACCACCACATATGTTCACATACCTTGCAGTGTAACTGGTCGTTTGGAAAGCTGTATGACAAATCACCACCCTGCATGCATGGATATTTGCTAATACACACCGTTATTAATTTAACTCACATCCAAGTCACAACGACAACAGCAAGTCAGTGTACTGGTGTTTGGATATCCAAAAGAGTTAGCCTGTGTGGATTCCACAAAAATAAATGATGTTCTCAAGTCAACTCACGTAGCCACACGCATCCAAGTCGCAAGACTCCATACCGGTAAATGACAACACCAAGCGCACTGGTGTTTCGATATCCAAAAGAGTTAGCCTGTGTGAATTCCACAAAATAAATTACGTTCTCAAGTCAACTCACGTAGCCACACCAGAGATATACCGGTACCTCTGGTCAAACGAATCCAACTCAAAGACAACACCTCATCCTCATGTAAGCTGTCTATCTCCATCGCTTTCTCTTTTTCACCAATTCTCCACGGCACACCCAGATGCCCAGTGAAAAAATCTTGAGTAAGATCTTGAGCAAGATCTTGGCCCAAGATCTAGATAGCCAAGGTTATGGAGGCCAATTTCTTGGCATCTTGACCCAAGATCTTAGCCACAATCTTGCCTCATCTTGGCCATGATCTTGCCTCTATTCCCCTAGATCTTGGCCATGATCTTGCCTCCTTGCCCCTAGATCTTGGCCATGATCTTGCCTCATATCCCCCTAGATCTTGGCCATGATCTTGCCTCCTTGCCCTTAGATCTTGGCCATGATCTTGCCTCCTTGCCCCTAGATCTTGGCCATGATCTTGCCTCCTTGCCCCCTAGATCTTGGCCATGATCTTGCCTCCTTGCCCCCAGATCTTGGCCCTGATCTTGCTTCCTTGCCCCCAGATCTTGGCCATGATCTTGCCTCCTTGCCCCCTAGATCTTGGGCATGATCTAACATCCAACCCACAAACTGATCCTGCATCCTTGATTGACACAAGAAAATTGTAAATTTTAAGTATAATATACATTTTAACATTTTACAAAGAGATAATTATTAATTTAAACAATAAAGTACATAATAAATTTACTGCTCCTTCTTTGCTTTAGATTTGCCTCGGTCTCGGCATTTCTGACTGAATGCAATACATACATTGTGTGCTAACACATACACGTGTACTAACCTTAAACGGATCAATCCTCCTCAATGAGAACACATCATGCATCGCCAGTTGAGCCCCATCGGAGAGGTGGGCATCTATAAGAATGCAATACATACATTATCGGAGAGAGTGTGCTAGCACATACACATGTACTGACATTAAACAGATCAATCCTCCTCAATGGGAATACATCAAGCATCGCCAGTTGATCCCCATCGTAGAGGTGGGCATCTATAAGAATACAATACAGAGAGTGTGTGCTAACACATACACGTGTACTAACCTTAAACGGATCAATACCCCTCAATGAGAACACATTATGCATCGCCAGTTGAGCCCCATCAGAGAGGTGGGCATCTATAAGAATGCAATACATACATTATCGGAGAGTGTGTGCTAACACATACACATGTACTGACATTAAACAGATCAATCCTCCTCAATGGGAACAGATCACGCATTGCCAGTTGAGCCCCATCGGAGAGGTGGGCATCTATAAGAATACAATACATATATTATCAGAGAGTGTGTGCTAACACATACACGTGTACTAACCTTAAATGGATCAATCCTCCTCAATGAGAACACATCATGCATCGCCAGTTGAGCCCCATCGGAGAGGTGGGCATCTATAAGAATGCAATACATACATTATCAGAGAGTGTGTGCTAACACATACACGTGTACTAACCTTAACCTTAAACAGATCAATCCCCCTCAATGGGAACACATCAAGCATCGCAAGTTGATCCTCATCGGAGAGGTGGGCATCTATAAGAATGCAACGCATACATCATCTGAGGGTGTGTGCTAACACAACAGAACAAATCATCAATGGGAAAGGCATCTATAAGAATGCAATACATATGGGTGTGTGTGCTAACACATACGTGTGTACTGACACACACGTATACACGTGTGCAGCTCTCTTGCATCTGCGACAAAAAAAGGCAGCTCCAATATCACCATCAACGGAAAATAGGCGGGAGGCTAGTCGGGCGTAGAAGCCCGACTAGGGGGAGGGGTACGGACTTCTTTATTAGTACAGTAGAGAGTTGACTGTATCGCACATGGAGATCACTACCTACACCTAACGTACCCTATCGGAAACAAAGTATTAACAGCTGACTTGTTACAGCGGACTTCGACTTGATAAACGCAGCTAAACTTATAAAATGACGTAGAGATATACGGTAAGCTGCAGGAAAAAATAAAGCGTGTCGCTTAGATTTTCACTCAATAGAGGCGGTTGGTGCTAATAATGCATTAAGTGCCTTTCACTCGATTCTATTGGTAAACCTTCAGTTAAAAATCAAAAATTAGAAAACAGATGAAGCTTAATAAATAGATACATTTACAAGGTACGAAAACTATCATTGTCAAATACTGTAGCATGGGCGTCGGAACCGGTCCGGCAGGTCCGGCGGCCGCCGGACCAATATTTTCCTAAAATAAATATTATTATGATGAATTAACAGATAAGAGCATGACTCCCTTTCGCTTGCATCTAATTATTTCCTGTTACGTCTGTCATTGTGCAAGCACGAATAATGAAGTGTTAACTTGCAATGAGTATAACAATGTTGGGGGTCATCTGATATCTAATACACAAATGGATACCGCCCGTTCGATATTATTGCCCGTCCCTTGGTCTGCAGTAGAAATTTCATCCATCTAAGTCGTTTCCCTTTCCAAACCGTTCGCTTGGATCGAAGGGTGAAACGCGCTCGTTTAGAGCAGAGTGGTGTGCAAAGCACAGCTGATCATGAATGTTATTGCAGAAGAGTTTGTTCGAGGTAACGAACACCGCCTGAGCCAGTTTGGTCATTTTATGCATATATATAATATGTATGCAAGTGTTTGAAGCATTTCAAATGTACCAATCGCAATTTCGAATTCATAGCATGATTTTTGGGCGGCGAACTCAGGAAATTCCTTATGGTTTAGGGCGTTAATAATGCATAATTTGTCAAGCTTCTGGGCTCCGCCCCAGACCCCGATAGGGGAGCTTACAGCGCTCCCCCATACCCCCTTCCTGGGCGGGAGGGGGTGTAACCCCCTCCCGCACCCACCCCCTTCATTATTTATTCATTTGCCGGACCAATGTTTTGTACCTTCCGACGCCCATGTGTAGTAGCCTTCCCAGTTACTTCTATCCTTCAACAATGTGTACACGTACCTGTGAAGCACTCTGAAACTGATTTTACTATATTGCAGCCCAATCCTTTTGAACATCATTAATGTGTATTCGTCATTTTTACTGCGTGACATAGTATCGTATGCAGTAATATGCAGAGTTTGCCCACGCCATGGTATGCAAATACATATCCAGACATGCACGTGTGCGGACCGATATACATACTCATGTCAATGTCCAGTGCAGCTAGTGTGCAGATGGGTATTGTTGGGGCTAAGTATCGGGTGTCGCGAGCAGCAGTTTAGCCCGTAAATTACGATAGTGCGCAATAAATAGGAATATAGGCCGTTTTAACCACACCCATGAAAACGCATTCATATGAGTGTGGCTACTATAATTACCTCGACCGAGTCGCGTACTCACAGGTAAGTTATTGGATCCCTATAATCATTGTAAACTTCTGATACCTACATCTGTGACTATTTCTAGCGGGTGTAGCCTGTAGGCCTATTTGAGTAATTAATTTTGATATCATTATCTGCGCATGCTCGGTTTTAAGTTTTGCACGTGTTGGTCATTACACAGCCAAAAGCTTACATTTATGTAACAGACATGATGAAATATCAGATCTGTACCAAGGAGGCTATCATATATGGTACTGTATTGTTACATGTCAGATAGATTGTCAGATTTGGTACATAATGATGGCATATTCTGATTCAGTATGTTACCTACAATCTGTTCCAAAACAACATTATGTACCAGAACAGTGTAACATTATGTACCAGAACAATTATCAATATGTACCAGACCATTTACATACATGTAACAATGTTTTTTTTTTTATAGCACATCTCACAACAACCAAATCAGCAGTATAGTATAGATATAAATAGAATGATCATATGATTGTGGCAAAGAAATTTGTTCACGACTTGGACTTGGACCCTCAGAAGGCCGTGGTGGCTGAGATTGTGGTGTTGAACACGTATTCGACATCGCGCGCAAATCGCGTTGCAACAAAACATGTGCTGTGATTCTAATTAATGCACTGACCACAAAAAGAAATCAATGGCCACAAAACGTAAGTGCATGGTACTACATGTATAAACTGCCTTCGTTAATTACTAATGTGTACGCCGCTCGATTGTATAGGTTCTTACTGTGTACCTTGTAAAGAGGGTTTTGATTACCCATCAAAGTACCGGCAGCACATCGCTAGCCGATCTCATATATTGTTTGTTGAGAGCCTTCACATTCGGCAGTCAATGGCCAATTACACCCAGCCTACTGCTGACAATGAAGTAAGCGCATATGTTTATGGGTGAATACGTGTAGATTCTATACAATAATATATTATTATCTCGTAGCAACATACTAGTAGCGAAGATGAATTTGAAAGACCTTTACCGGTACATACTGACGAATCGAAGGATGAAGAAATGGATTTTGGAGAAGAATCTGAACTTGAAGATCTCATTGAGGAAATCCGAGAGCAGAGCAATGAAAGCTATTACCCCTTTCCATCCAAGATCTTCGCACTACTCTACTTGCTTGTAAACAGCCATCATCCTATTTATGAGTAAGTGCTAATGCTAGTCGTCACAGTCACATTTTATCTCTGTCACAGTGTGGCTCAGCACCTGTTTATTTTTTTCTGTCAGTGATAGCCTTCCCGTAGAAGTTCTCCACACACTCTACTCGGAGCTTGCAAATATCTGTTGAAGGAAACCATGCCCACTCTCAGACCATGGCAGAAACGGGAGATCCTTGCAAGAGTCAGGGCTTTCAACACATCAGGTTTCAGGGTGAAGATGTATGGTAATGTGTGCCAGTACTACCAATCTTTTTTGGGAAGAGACTTTAAAGCTTGGGCACAGATGGCCATCTTCATCTTGAAGCCATACTTGAATGAAGGACAGGCAGCAGTGTGGCTGAGTTTCTCTAAGGTATGCTAAGTCTGTTTTTCACATTGAGAGATTCTCATATCTGGGCAGTTATTTCAGATAGCAATCTGTGTTGATGCAAGCAAGGCAGCTGAGTGGCAGAGTGTGTGTCAAGGATTCATAGACGCAGTTAAGCAGCATATGCCTTCCCTGCTTCAAAAGCCAAAGACACATATGATCCTTCATCTCATTCAGTGTATGAAGGATATAGGACCATCATCTGCTTTCAGTGCTGAGAGGTGAGCCAATGAAATATTGTCTCATAGTTTACATACATTGTTTCCAGATTTGAGTCTTTCAACTCTAACATTAGAGCATACAATATTTTTGCAAATCGGCGTGCACCAAGCCGTGACATAGCTAACCGTTTTTCAATCTTACAACAACTGCGATACATTTGCCACAAGGGTATCTTTCCCGATCACAAACAAAGGTGCCCAACAGTTTTTTGTGTGTACATGTTACACATTGCCCTTTATTACTGCAGTTGCGGAGATGCACTTCAAGAACTCTTTTCATGCAAGTACATGAGTCACATAATGCGTGGGATTCCAATTAAAGAGCTCCAAGGGAACAAAGGCATATATCAACCCGGATCACCCAGAAAGGTGAGTGGTACATAGAAAGATGTTTTCCATTTTCTAATTCAAATTTTAGGCATGGCACCAGCGGCATAGTTTGCAGTCATTGCCTTTTTCCATGTGAAGGCAATTGTAATGCCACCATTGAGAACCTGCAAGTGTTCACGGTTGCACTTAATGGCACTGCTGCTACTGAAGAAGTTGTAGGTTATGGTGCAATAGTATCACAGGACTCATCTCTCGTGAATTGTGGTGACTACATTCAGCTAGTAACTCAAAGCTCTCAGGTACAATATACATCCCACATTGTTTTATGATTAAGTTATTTGTATTTTGCACTAGATACAATATGGAATTCTGCTTGCAGTACTGCGTACATCGAGTGGCACTGTCCTTTGCTTAGTGCAGGGGTTCGATTCATTGTAGGCACCTGGGGGGCAGACCATGCTCAATGAATATGACTGTCCTCTCCTTGAACTGAGCAAAAGAATCTTTACCACCTCATGTCACAGCATCCAGAGTCCTGTCTCAGTGGTTCATGAGTGCTCTCTACTGGTACAACAGGGTTCTTCAGCTGAATCCGTGGAAAGAGAGGAGGTGATTGTCTCTGATGGACTGGTTTTCTGTCATGATTGGACAAACAGAATGTATTGTTACAATGTGTTTTGTGTTTGATGCATAACTATAACTAATATTAATTTTACAGTATATACTGTTAAAGAACAAATAATCACATATGATACATACATGTATCAGATTAGAATCTCCTCTGATACAGAATGATGCTTTATTTGGTACAGAATGATGTATCATTCCGTACCAAATCACTGCTGATCATATATGTAACATATTATGTTATCACATTTGTGTCAGATATGATATCATTCCGTATCAGGTATGATTCAGTTCCGTAACAGTTCAAAGTTTTTGGCTGTGTAGTGGAGGTGACGACGCACGATCGAGCAAAGGAAACAAAAATAGGCAACTTGGTTTAGTTCCCAACGAAATAGGAGGAAAGGAAAATTGGACTACTGGGCTATCTGTGGAGACAGTACTAATGGAGCCGTTCCCAACCTCAGAGAAATTGGATTGTTGATTTTGATCACTATATAGCTGACGAATCAGTGAGGTGCAACTGTGCAAGATAAAGAGTTTCGGACAACGCGGGTGACAGGCGGAGGTTATAAAGGCATACCAAACGGATTTAAGCAGTCTAGGCCTGGTAAGTTGTGCGTGTTTACACTGTACACTATACGGTGTTGCTTATGTCAAACCAGGACAAGTGTGTGATTCAGTAGATGCAGTTAGGCGGCGTTTCAAGTTGTCACAAAGGTTTACATGCTTACGTCATGTTTGTTCTCTTCAGCACAGTGCCGACCAATAGAACGCCATTACGCGAAGAGCATAGTACGTTGTATATGTGCATGTGGATTATGTGCGTGTGCCAATAACTTCAGGGTCAGGATATATTTAAGCGAGTACATCGAGACTGAAATGGTGGAAGTGACCAACCCCGGCAACAGAAGAAACGCAGGTACAGAGTAGGCATGCTATGACTTTCCTTTCTGACCACAGCTCTTGAGCCGACGCCAGGGTGTACTACGGCCAAATGAAAACGTTTCGCTGCATGGCCAACCAAGGGGATGACGACGATAGCATTGTAAAGCATAAGCTAGCTATCACCGAGGTCAGAGAGTAAGTAAATGCTGAGTTCTTTGTGCATAACCTCTGTAATATTTTAGCGTGTGCTTGTAAGGAAACCGTCGACAAGTGCCGCGAGAGTAGTAGAGGCTCGTGCTCGCCTTCCAAGAGGCCTAGCTCTGCTAGGCGGAGAGTGCCCTTCTAACTACATCAGCAGGATGTGATGGAGACTTTGATCGCCAGCTTGGAACTATACATACCTGTTTATTTTTTGACCAAGTTGTATTTCAGCTGTAATTTGATTAAAGTTTGCCGTTAAATTCTGAATTATTGCTGGCGTGGTTCAGGGTTTAAGCACTAGCCTTCAAGTATGCAGAACAGAAAATGGATTTGAAACGATTCGAATACATGACGTGTACAGAGTCTGCACGCGTTCATCTGAAGTATGCATACAGGTGATGACGAATATACTGAATCCATATGCAGACCGCGATATCATACGTATAAGCGAAGTGTTCGTTCTGAGACGTATACATGGCGCCGCATTCGTGACGTATGAAAAACTGCCCACGTGTCGAGTGCAGACGAGTATCGATTAGTATGGGTGCAATATACAAGGCTGCATACGGTACACTACTGTAAATTGTGCAACTCTCTTTATGAAGCATTTTGTATCTTGTGTATCATGTGTATGTATGTATGTATTACTGTATTACACTGCATGGATGCCATCTAATACTGATTCCAATATGAACTATTCAGTATTTAATCTGCATGCATAACCTACAAATTGATGTTAATCAAAACCTGGACGACTGGTCTGGTGATGAATTATTTGTTATTATCAATTGAAAAGTATTATTCTTCCAAAATCAGTAAGGAGCCCAGTGGAAGCAAGAACCGTTATGGGGCTATAGGAGGCATGATCAGAGATGTTACCTCTGGCATGATCGCGTGGCCAAGATGTAGGGGGCTAGAAGTCAAGATCATGGCCAAGATCTAGGGGGATATGAGGCAAGATCATGGCCAAGATCTAGAGGGATATGAGGCAAGATCATGGCCAAGATCTAGGGGGATATGAGGCAAGATGATGACCAAGATCTACGAGGATATGAGGCAAGATCATGGCCAAGATCTAGAGGGATATGAGGCAAGATCAAGGCCAAGATCTAGGGGGATATGAGGCAAGATGATGACCAAGATCTAAGGGACAGATCGTGCAAGATCATACGCATAAGAAGGCAAGATCGTTCTAATATTCCTGCATGGAATCTTGAACAAGATTCCATACAAGAATCTTAACCGTGATCTTGGGTAAGATCAAGTGTCTACTTTGATTTTGTTAAGAATGTCTTGTATTTTGACACAATGGCTCAAATCGCTATAGCTGTGGGGTTTCTTTTGACCAATAACGTGAAGAAGTTTATGAGCAAGATCTTAGCCATCCTGGCTAAGAATCTTGATTCTTGGCCAGGATCCACTTTATCTTGGTCACGATTGCCAAGATCATGGCCAAGATCGATAAGATTTTTTCGCTGGGTGCGCTCTAATAAGAGGTACAATATGAGAGAATTCCAATAATAACTTGGCATCTAAATACCACTAAAACGAAAAGGGACCGATACAATCACTCGCTTACCGATTCACACAGAACAGCGCGATATAGTCACTAACAACAAATCCGTGAAACGGCTCCACGTCTAGAAGCTTCCAACAATTTTCACCGTGTGTAGCTATAGTCACTTTAATAGAAGCTTTCACTAGAGACCATATCAGTATGTACATAACGATGGCAGGGCATTCACTGACTTTACACACTTGCTGCTGACGGAGGAACGGCTGTCAAATTTTTAGGCATTCAAACAATAATTATTAAAACAATACAGATTATTTGAATAATCCGTGAACAAATACTTTTTTGTTAACTCCAACTTTCTCTCTTTCTATTGGCACTGTAGTTACCATTTCCTCAAAGTGGCACCCTTCACTAAAGCAGTCGTGGACGAAGGACACGGCTTTTAACACTTTGCATCCTTCAACTGCTTCGATATTTCGCGAAAGTTCAAACATGGGGCAGTCTGTATCACTGAGTAAAGGTTCACCAATCCTGATGAACTTCTGCTCTACATGTGTGCACCAACATTTAGCCACGTGCAGAACAGCATATTGTACGCATGCATGGCATTGAAAAGTACGACATATAGTGTCTCATCTCACCGCGTGTATGCAAATTAAAGCCACGAACACGTTGCTTTGCATGTTGAAATTTTCACCTGAACTAACTGTAACCACAGTTGTGCGTTTGGCTGGAGCTCTGGCAGAGGTCATATTGACGATTGAAGCGCATGCAAGCTAGCACGTGTACTTACAGTGCCAAATAAATGTTCACTTACCTCATAGTTTCACACATATGATTCCAAAGTGAGGCTCATTCATTAGAAATCAGACTCGCGAAAATGTTTTCAAAATGTTTGGAAACAAACACACGTTTATGAGGACCACCAGACATCTTTAGCACAATGATTCCAAATACACGCTGGAGAAAACATTTTCGCGAGTCTGATTTCTAATGAATGAGCACCTTTATATGCATGTGAATTTATAGCGACAGAAAGTGCACAGGCAGCTACATCAAGCTGTCTACTGTAGCCTCACTTTGGAATCATATGTGTGAAACTATGAGGTAAGTGAACATTTATTTGGCACTGTAAGTACACGTGCTAGCTTGCGCTTCAATCGTCAATATGACCTCTGCCAGAGCTCCAGCCAAACGCACAACTGTGGTTACAGTTAGTTCAGGTGAAAATTTCAGCATGCAAAGCAACGTGTTCGTGGCTTTAATTTGCATACACGCGGTGAGATGAGACACTATATGTCGTACTTTTCAATGCCATGCATGCGTACAATATGCTGTTCTGCACGTGGCTAAATGTTGGTGCACACATGTAGAGCTATGCACGAGTGTGTATGGTTCCTACACATACAAAAAAAAGCAGCATTACATGTAGCTTAATCCCAGTGGCAGCAGCCTAACCTGATCGTACTCCACAGACATTTGTCGCAACGTCCATCTGCCAATCAAAGAGCAGAGACCTTAACGCAATTGATCTGTGTTCTCTGTACGCATGGTTGGCAAAACGGTCTAATAATAAAGCAGTTTCTGATATCCCATTTTATGACATGTAATGCTGCAGCAAACAAAGCAAGTTGAAGCTCTTATTCTGACTACGAACTGAGCGTGCAGGGTATTTACGTACACGACATGCATATGTAATTAAAGGCAGGACGGCGGAGAAGGAAATGAAATACTTATTGAGCGGTGAATGTGGGTTTGCTAAGTACACCAACAGTTATGCAATCCAGTCGCTATCTTAATCTTTTCCCATCAGCAACGTCTAACCGCGTTTACTTTTGCAATTGGATCAGGGAGCCTAAAATAACAATGAATGATGTCAAAAGTCCACTGTTCAGAGGTGAGAAAGTCCACTGTTCCGAGCCGCCCCTGTAGTACAAGCATAGATAGTATACTATCTATGGTACAAGTCAGTCATGCGCATCCACCCCTTGCTGCAGCTGGGTTTAATTGTTATCAGATGTACAGTAAGGCTTCCCACAAGTAAAAGTTCCCCCATGTACATGTAAAGGGTTGTTATCACGGCTGTTTGCGGCCATACATTTTGTGGACACTAGGTTAGTTACCCGAAATATTGAAATGATTACGTAGTGCCTTACGTAGTGCCTTAGCAACGCCCATGACAACCCCAAGGTAGAACAAAAACGTGAGCCAGCACAAACAGGTTGGTTATTGTCGCCATTTGAAAACACGAAATAAAGCCAGCATCTTTGTTCTATTTATAGTCATTACCTCATGGTACACTTTCGTTGCCACGGCGCGTTATAGCTCGTGAAAGCGGGTAACTCTCGATGTACCTCTCCTGTTGGAAGCGAATTATCTATGTTCCCAACCGATAGAAAGTCGAAACCAAAGCTGAATCTTAAAGGAGTTAGAAGGTACTACCTTATAGTTGTATTTGCTAAAAGCCAACCTTTTTTTTTGCCAGTGATTTTTAATACCAAAGTTACGCGAGAATAGCGATCATGTCATTGCTTGATTCGCTTGTTAGGAGGGGGGATCGCTGCCACATTTTGTGGAGCCACGGAGAGGAGATGCTCCTTTACCATTAGCACCAATTGTTGAACCTTGTCAGGTACTGAGTGGTACGTCCTTTGTAGACTGTTGAACCTTGCATGTATGGATTCAGCCCCCTGTTCTCCCAGGAGGCCAAATCCAACATGCGTTTTCCTGGCCCATGGCGCTGTGTGCTCTTCAAGCATGTGCATTTTAACTGGTATGGAGGAGTCAGGGAATGAAGACCTGAAGTCCTCCATAAAGTGTGCTATTAGAGTTTCTGTGATACATTGTACATTGTACATATTACAGGCAGTATCATTTTGAATACATTTATTCACTTACCCAGCTCATTACATTGGGATTCATCAATGTAATTTTGATCATAAATCTGGTGGCACTGCCCTAGTAGGGATAGAGATCGCCTAAACCTTGTCTGCTCCCTGGTAGCAGAGGCTACTAGGGCAGGGCACTTTGCTTTAGCCACCTCCACCATGCAGCTGCTTAAACACTCAACGCTTGAAGGCTAATGAGAATGTAGTTGGTAAAAAAAACAACTGTATTTAATTACAATTCGAACCTTGAGTGCCTTGTGAATGTGGTTTCCAACAAATGTGCCCCCCAAAGTATTGTTGTCTATGGACACCAAATGACTGGAGGGCATTGTCCAGACCTTGCACAAATGGACCATCATGAGCAGCAAACTCTTTGTTTGTGACTTTGGTGGTGTTGTGCATAAATGTGAGGGGCTAATGCGGTACGTACATGTGTATTATTATGATGTCATGGAATTGATAATATGCTTAACTGTTCCTCCAGTGGGAATCGTAATTGACTGAGAGGGAGTGCGGGAAGCCAACCTTCTGAGCACACGAAATGCTGTCTGCAGGTCAGCCTTCGTTGATTCACCATTGCACTGGTGTGTGCCATACTCGCAAGCCTTAATGTCCTTCCTACAGGTTTGACACTGGAGTACTATGTCCCTCAACAGTGTCTGGATCAATAGTGGTGCTGCCTTTAGCTGGGGTGCAGTTATTAGAGTGTCATGGAAGCAGCATGGACACTTGACCCCACTACAATTGAACACTTTGAACCACTCGACCAGACAGGCAGTGCACACCAGTGCCCTACATGGGAGCTCCAGAGGCTGGTGTAAAATCTTCAGGCATATGGGACACTGCAGTTGCTCCAGGATTGCTGGATTGTTGGAGCTGCCCAGTAAGTGGTCATCCTGTAAGGATTCAGTGGGAGGGCTATTGCTCGAATGCCTGCAATGATCTTCTGTGGGCTGTGTGTGGCTGGGCGACCACAAGGTGGTGATGTTTTATCCCTTAGTGGGTTAGGATGGCAGAGCTGAATGTAATTAAGAAAAAAAAAGTGAACAGGAATGTTTTAATGTGTATTTATTCACTACTATACCCCACAGTCAACTGCAGTGTGTGGCTTCCACTCTAAAGGGACTATGCTTCTGAATGGTGTGAGCTGCTGCTGATCTTGTGCTACATGTAGCAGGCATTTATCCAGCACCAGTTTGCAATGGTAGCAGAAGCAAGGAGGGTGAGTGTTAACTATGTCATTGCTGGTGTTAATAGTAAAAACAGTGTACATATCAGCTGCAAACTCTTGGCAGATGTATGAGCTCCTTGTTTTCTTTTCCCTAGCCTCCACCAAGAAGCGATCACACACTCTGCAACGCTCCTTGACTTTCGTTATGTGGTGCTCCATCCAAAGCCACACCTATTATTCATAAAAATACTCATGTCCAATTCGGTGTTTAAAAAAAAGGTTGGCTAGTTCTGAACATCATATATATGCTCTCCCATGTGTGTTGTTGAGTGTTCTTGCTTACCGTCTTGTTCTGTCGGTTAGTTTGGTCATACACAAAGCTTGAAGTAGACCCGCCAAAATTACATGGGCTTAAAAACGGGCTGCGCATAACTATTAATCAAATCAAGTACAGTTGCGCGTTGATCGTTTTGTTTAATAGACTGGTAGGGTGTGTTCGGGAGCTATTTGTTTTAATGGAATTGCTTACAAAATGTGTGATATATAGCTCGCCAAAAAATACATCTGTAATGAGGTACGAACATTACAGCTTTAGTGGCTTATACCGTATTATCTAATTATAAACCTAGTGTCCAGCCGCAAACAGCCGTGTTATAAAGGTCCACTACACGTGTGTACAGAAGTGTTACCCAAAACTGAGTTGCATGAAAATGAAATAATTCATGTAATGCGCAATTGGTGAAATGTTTTGATACATGTATAACAGGCATAATGTATGGTAAAATAAAAGTACTGCAACCCTATCTTCTCCCATATAGTTACTCCCTGTTTGAGCCCAACTCTCGCACACTAGCAGAGTATGGAGTGAGGCTTGAAAAAGCAATTCTTAGGGATAGTGAGCTTCTGAGTGAAGTAAACAATGCTTTTTGCAATAGCCATCCATTGCTAGCTCAAAAGGTTGTTACAAGATCTGCCCGTGCAGCAGTAAGTAAGATTAGTGCAGATGCATTACTTGCTAAAGCAATAAGTGTACGAAGATCACAGGCAGGGTCACTGCTAAAAACTATCCGTAAGGTTAATGCAAAGAAGTTGCAAGAGAGTGATATTTTAGTCGGGCATAGGTTTCATACTGCTGGGGCTGAACCTTACTTCTTAGATAATTCAAAGAGCGTCGAGGAGAACCGTGCTGCTAAAAGGCAGCGATATCAAGAGGACGTCGAGGAGAACCGTGCTGCTAAAAGGCAGCGATATCAAGAGGACGTCGAGGAGAACCGTGCTGCTAAAAGGCAGCGATATCAAGAGGATGTCGAGGAGAACCGCGCTGCTAAAAGGCAGAAATACGAGGACAATTCGGCTGCCATTAAGGCATCTGAAAGGAATCGGTATTGGAATGACCCCGCTGTCCGATTGGCTAAACGTGCTGCCGAGAGGAAGCGGTATCGCAGGGGTCACCGAACTACCACTACCACCCAAAGGTATGTCATGGCATGTTGTATTGCACTAGCATTAAAAAGCTATAGGAAGATGTGCATGCAACATGCATGTGTACAGCACGCATGTAAGGGATCTGCACAAAACCATTCACTTCACATGTAAAGCATGCATGGTGACCCAACTGTTGTGTACAGTACATGTAGTCCTTTCTCCTTTGTGACCTGTCTATTGAATATTGGGGTGTCATCCTTAATCTGATGTACAAAAAGGCTTCCTTATCTGATGTACAACGGTAGCCCGCCTGCAACTGTGTATGAATTTAATTGCATTTGCTAGGGTTGAGCAGTAGACCTCAATGGTAGGTGTGTAGTGGCAGAGAAGATAGGGGACAGAGATAAGGATACCATGCACCCCTTGAAATAGAAATGTACAAATGAGTGTCGCAAGCTCACTAGTGAAGAAGTAGCATTTGTGTTGAGAACAAAGTCACTGTTCCAAATGTCCATTCATCATTGGAGGGGAGGTCATTCCCATGTAAACATTGTTAACACCTTTTAATTTGGAGCATGAACAACTTCCTCCAATTTTCTGCACAATGGCACCTTTGGGGGGTCATGAGTTATGCAGACCAATCCAGTGAATAGTGATAAAATTGGACCAATAGAATTTTAGCACAGCTGGCAACACACACACACACACACGCACACACACACACACACACACACACAACCACTCCCCCTTATCTGTGAGGTCATGAATATGTAGACCAATTGGTGATGTACCAATGAAATTGGACCAATAGAATTATAGCACAGCCGGCACACATTTCGTGTATAAAAGCGACTCACCTGCAGCCAAATAGTGCACTTTGCTTGCTGAGAATGAAAAAGGTAAAAACTAAATCCTTGCACTTTGTTTCTATACTCTCTGTCAGATGCAGTGCTGCCCCCCTACCGTCTGCTGCCAGCAGTAGCAGCGCTGCCCCCACCACCACCAGCAGCAGCAGCAGCGCTGCCCACACCGCCAGCAGCAGGAGCAGAAGCAGCAGGAGCACCGCTACAGTATTGGCACCAGTGCCCCCACCACCACTTCGCCTGCTGCCACCCTGGCCACTGCCACCACCCACCCGCATGGCTCCCATGGCCTGAACCAGGCTGCCGAGGTCAGAGACAAGGCTTGGGGAGAGGAAGAAGACAAGCCAGGGGAACCGTACAGTACATTAAAAAATCATATACTTATAATTTCAATTATTACATTGTTTAACCTCCCTCCCTTCGAAAATAAATATGAATTTGTGACATTTAAAGACGCGCTACTACGACAGGGGAAAAAACTAATGAAACAAGTAAATAAAAAATTCTCTAACGATAAAGTTGTTGGTACATAGGATTGACTAATGGTGGTGTAAAAAGCACGGAAACAAGAGTGACAAAAATTTGACTGGAAAATTGAAATAGGCCTATATTTAGCACACTAACGTTATAACAGTACATGCCTGAGTAATGGGCTAAATATAGGCCTATTTCAATTTTCCAGTCAAATTTTTGTCACTCTTGTTTCCGTGCTTTTTACACCACCATTAGTCAATCCTATATACCAACAACTTTATCGTTAGATGGGTCAGTTTCCGAGAAAATGAGCCTTCGCTATATATATATATATATAAGTTATAAAAATCATTCACGTTTGAATCGCTATAACTTCCGAACGGTACACCCCAGCAAGAAGTTCTTGGCCAAGAATCTTGGGCAAGGTAATGTTCTTGGCCAAGAATCTTGGGCAAAATCTTGGCAAGATCTTGTGCAAGATCATTAAAGATCTTGGGCAAGTGTCTTGCCCATGTGCCAAGATTATGGCGGCCAAGATCTGGTCATGATCTTGCCCAAGTTCATGGCATGATCTTACCCAAGTTCATGGCATGATCTTGGCCATGGCCATGTTCTTGCCCATATCTTGCCCATGATCTTGCCCATATATCTTGCCCATGGCCATGCTGATATCTTGAATTGCATCCATTTATATATACATAGCACATGCCTACGTATAAATTATCATACATTGTGATATAGCTGATATGATACTGATAACATATGTATATAAGATCGAGGACCGGATACATACAATGAGATAATGCATACATACAATGAGATAATGCATACATACAGAAAATCGAAAGTTTCACATGACGAAGAAAAGTTTAGTCAGTTGGGGTCTCTGTGCACAGGACAAGCATATATGTCATGCATGCATTTATGTTATTGTATTTTACCTTTTTAACTGGTCTGCTAATTTCCTGTGTTTGTCCCTGCATTTTTGGTTCAGAGATGTTCTTATTTTATCTTTACTTGCAGCCATTGCAACTGCTCCAAACTTTTTTTCAATGCATTCTGAATAATTTGTGTTTCATTCTATTATGAAGTAGTAATCACGTTTAACTTCTTACCTTCTAGTGTCTTCACCCTTCCTGGTGACATTGGTGGTTTTGCTGACACACTGGAACTGTTCGATTTTCCTGACACTTTGTAGCAATGTGTTGCTTGCTCTTCATCCGTAAAAAGTGCGTCCAATAAGGCAAGGCCATATTTTACAATGTCTGTTGAGTCTATCTTTAGCAATTCTATACCACCTTTCTAAGAAGGAATTACTGTTAGGTGACATTCTGTAACAATAATGCACATACATACAGATATGAAACGTTTTTCATCTTGGACAGTTGTACCTATTTGATGCACATACATGTAGATCAAAAGCACATACATTACAAGCTTTATTCATGTTTCTTACCTTCAGCACCAAGTACACTAACACTGCATGTAGCAAGACCATCAACGTGACTGGACTGTGAAATAGCATCGACAATTAGTGCCCCAGCACCAGAGAGTGGTGCAGTACCACCAACACTAGCTGCCACTCCAGTGCCCTGGTTTTGCAAAATATCTGCAATGCTTAAAAGTGTTCGATTAAGGGAATCAAATCCATTTTTTACAATTTCCTGCAGCTTCAACCCATTGGTGGAAGGGAGAACGTTAACAATAATACAGGCATAAACTTAGGCATCTATACCTTAGCATGAGGGTCTGTTTTGAGTTTTTTCTTATACAAAAATATAAATGCAGACAATAAATGTGCAATAGTGGTGCTAAGAGTTGTATGTGTACCTGCAATCGTCCCAAGTCAGTCTGTTCATTTTCCCCCAATCTCTTTTTACTGACCACCTGAAATATATATGATCACAGTAAACCCAAACACAGCTATCAGTTTGATCCATAATATATGCAAACACAGATTCACTACAGACACCTAGCTCTTTAGTATTAAATACCATGGTATTATAAGTGTATAAAAGGAATGCCCAGCTGTATAATTAGAGTAATGATAAACAGGTACCTCAGTTGAGCACATATCGATACAAATCATAAAAAGTAATGCTATATGGATTCCTTGTATGTAAATCATTTAGGATTTTATAACAATGATAATAATAATAGTATAGCTTACAATAAATCACTTACACTTACAACTTCATCATTTTCATTGTTTTGCGGGTAGAGAGAGGCCTGCCGTTTGAGTTGAGATTTCTGTGTAAATAGTGTCCATGAAAATCAGAGAGCAATTGCAAAGGCACCTTTGGTCCTGTCCTTTTTCCTTTCCCTTTTACCTGAGAAAATAAACATAATCTAGTACGTATAACAGTCCTATTTTTTAATTACGTCTTTTTCATCCTCTTCTTCACTTGTACAGGCGGGGCTCTCGGAATCTTCAGGATACTGTGGTCTTGAATTTGACGACGGTTCCGCAGTACCTGTTTGTGTTAAACAAATTGCGCGCATTTATTCCTATTTGTCAATGAACAGTATAGTACGTAATTATTGTATATTACTGAGTATACCTTTGAAGCGTTTGAATTCCACAGTGTAATTCTTGCCTTTGTATTTCCAAATCAATTGATTTCCTGGTGTTAGGTCACTCTTGGAGACATAGTCTCTAGCTTCAGTCGACAAAGATGTGGTCTTGCACGTGTATTCCTTGCTGTCTTCGTAGCAAAGTACTACACATTGTGCTGGGTAATCATTAACATATATTATGTGGGACAGTTTCCGCGAAAATTGCCCCACGGTTAAAATGTTATAAAAAATGCATCGCGTTTGAATCGCTATAACGTCCCAACGGATAACGCTATCGACTTCCTATTTTCAACACTTCATACTACACCATTTCACTATGAAGTGTTGAAAATAGCGTAATCCGTTGGGAAGTTATAGCGATTCAAACGCGATGCATTTTTGTAACATTTTAACCGTGGGGCAATTTTCGCGGAAACTGTCCCATATATATAATATCTCAAACCACGCGTATACAGCTGTAGCGGCTCGAACATAGCGACAATTAGCATATCCCACATTTGGAAAGTATGCCCCATTCATAGTGATGTTAGGCTAGGTGTTTCCGTTTCTATAGCTGACATTATAAACCACCTTCTAATGCCGTGAATCTGATTCGCGATATGATTGAAGCGATCGATAGGAACGCAAACCCCTAGCCTAACATCACTATGAATGGGGCTTACTTTCCATATGTGGGATATGCAAATTGTCGCTATATATGTGCGAGCCACTACTGTACGCGCACGCGCGTGCATGTACATGCAGTTACATTATATGCGTACATTCTCAGTTTAGTATACCCACAAGCACTCGCTTACTATTTTCAGCCTCCTTTTCATCCATTTCCAGTAAAATGTCATCATTTTTGAATTTTGATGGTAGCTTTACAGTGCGCTTGCTTTTCGCCATGATTAACGCACACGTGGTGAGAATTTTTTACGTGTCAACTATTAATTGCTTGCGCAAAATTTGTGTTCAAACATGAGTGGCAAAAATAAGCGAAAACGGTACAAAGAATACCTGAGGAGTTGTAGTGTGGGTGTTCCAGAAAGGACTGCATCACGGCGCCGCAAACAACGCAGTACAAGTGAATTAGGTAGGCTGCTAGCTTATGTTAATACTTATTTTCGCTCAAAGATACATATGCATGACGCAGATTAGGTCCTGTGCTAATATCTTACGAGAAGCCCTTTGGCAGCAGGCTAAAATATTATGTATATACATGAACAGGGTTAGGGGCCAAGTAAACAAGGGGCTTGCGTTGCACAATGCAATACAATTCGTAACCATTTCACTCTGGATTTTTACAAATATACAGCCAGAACAGCCACATGTAAATCTCTTTGCATCGACATAGTTTTAGGGGTGGAGATGAGGATGCGGGCGCCATAGGGTGGGGTGCCCCTGGCCACGCTCCTCCTCCGGCCACCTGTGTTGAATTAATTTGTATACATCGGTGGCGGTTAAAGTAATTGTTGCAAACATGTGCTTTTCCCAGCTTCGGTTTGCAATAATGAACAATGGTCATGTAGTTGTCGATTAATCTATTTAAAATTGATTGATGCTTATTACTCAGTATTTGGCATGTATTTTTCAGGCCACAAAAGAAAGAGATACTGCTCTGATCCAAGGATACCAATCCCTAGCAGCACTAAACGTCGATGGATGAAAAAAGCCAGTAGGTTGTATACTGTTATTTATTGATCTTTTGTGAGTGATATGATTTATTTTTTAAGACATAGAGGGTAGTACTAGAACTGCAACTGATTCAGAGAATGACAGTAGTAATAGGAGGGACAATAAGTGTCCTGATACCGATGCGTATGTTGGTAGTAGTGCTCATGGTAATAATGTTGATAGTGATGACATTGAAGGTGGTAGCCATGTTGGTAGTGATTGCAATGATGCTGTTAGTGATTACAGCGATGATGAGGATGGTAATGATGATGAAATTGGTATAGGTGATGGAGATGGTGATCAAGATGACGATGCCAATGGTGATGGTGATGAGATTGGTCGAGGTAGTGATGGTGGTGGTGATGATGAGATTGGTGGAGGTAATGATGGTGATGATGATGAGATTGGTGATGGTGGTGATGATGAGATTGGTGGAGGTAGTGATGGTGGTGATGATGAGATTGGTGGAGGTAGTGATGGTGGTGGTGATAATGATGAATTGGAGGTAGTGATGGTGGTGATGATGAGATTGGTGGAGGTAGTGATGGTGGTGGTGATGATGATGAAATTGGAGGTAGTGATGGGGGTGATGATGAAATTGGAGGTAGCGATGGTAGTGGTGATGATGAGATTGGTGGAGATAGTGATGGTGGTGGTGATGATGATGAAATTGGTAGTGATGGTGGTGATGATGATGAAATTGGAGGTAGTGATGGTAGTGGTGATGATGAGATTGGGGGTGATGATGATGACGTCAATGGTGGTGATGATGATGATGATGTTGATGATGGAGGTGAGGCAGAGGAACAGGAGGAGGTTGAGGATGAAGATGATGATTGTAGTTGTGATCAAATTGAGAAAAATGACAATGAGGAAACAGATTTGTTGCTTCCTGCTTCACTGAAACAAACCAGCAAGCTATCTACAGTACCATTATTTGAAGGAGCACCACTTAGCATGAAAGCAAGCTGGCTGGCATGTGAACATTTTGCACTATCTAACCATCTAAGTGATGCAGCTACGCAACAACTGACAGAACTGATCAAAATGCATTGCCCTTCTGATGAGCATTGTGCAAAATCTACTTATCAGCTTAGAAATCAAATGAAATTTAATTTAGAAGTAGAATCAAAAACGTTCTGCTCTCTTTGTAAAGAGGAAATTAATGAAGTTGGCAAAATGTGCTCAAAGAGCAAGTGTAAGAGTAAAAACAGTGGAGTTTGTTATTTAGCAGTCCTTCCATTTCATAGTCATTTGCATACAATTTTTACAGGTAAGATTTTTATGCTTTGTTGCATTATATTAAGTTGTTTTTTTACAGAAAAGTGGCAGGAAATATGCACACACTTTGAATCTTTACAACATGAAAGAACAACAATAAAGGACATTCACAATGGGGAAGTATTTAGATCCTTGAGAGGAGAAGGTATAAGTTTCTATGTGTTCCAGAACATACTGGGCTTATTCTATCATGTGATGGAGTTCCAGCATTCAAGTCCTCAGGTATGCCATATACAATGTGTTAAATATGTTTATTTATGTAACCCCTACAACAGGTCAATCGTTTTGGCCAGTGCTATTAACAGTAACATCCTTACCGCCGGATATACGATACAATGCTGAGTATACAATGACTGCAGCATTGTGGCTTGGTCCATGCAAACCTCCAATGAAATTAATCCTACCACCAGTATTATCAATCATTTCTAAACTTGAAAATAATGGTATGGAGTTGTTAACACCACAAGGACCCAAGATACTTAAAGCAAAGTTATTAGTAGGTGTGTTTGATTTCCCTGCTAAAGCAATGGCACTGAATATAGTGCAATTCAATGGTTACTATGGCTGTCCCTATTGTTTAGATAGAGGTGTATACAGATCACATCGTTTGTTGTATTTACCGAATGATAATCACCAACTTCGCAAACAACAGGAGATAATAAATTGGGCAATGCAAGCTCAGAGAAGGAATGAACCAGTATATGGCATTAAAGGTGTATCTATATTAGCCAAACATATACCCCAAAAGCGTGTCCCAACTGATTATATGCATGCTGTATGTGAGGGTACAACAAAGCAGTTTCTAAAATGCTGGACAGATGCAAAAAATAAGCATTTAAAGTTTTATATTGGAAACAGGGTGAAAGAAATTGATAAAATGCTACTCAGAATCAAGCCACCCCATGAATTTCAACGATCTCCTCGCCCAATTTCCGTCTCACATTTTTGGAAAGCATCTGAATTCAGAAGTTGGCTACTGTATTATTCATTGCCCATTCTTAAAGACATTCTGCCACCAGACTATGTTCATCATTTTGCACTCCTTGTAAGTTCTATGCATATTCTGCTGGGCACCAACCTCTCAGTAGAGTTAATAAATGATGCAGAAAGGATGCTGCTTGAATTTTACAATCTTATGCCAGAATTGTACCCAGAAAGTATGTGTACTCCTAATGTGCACAGTCTCATACATTTATGTGCATCTGTGCGGCAGTTAGGCCCACTTTGGGCATACTCATGTTTTGGATTTGAAAATATGAATGGCATGATTAAAAGGGGCCAGCATGGCTGCAGAAACTTCTTGCCTAGTCTCACCAATGCAATTTGTATGAAAATTAGCTTGTCATTGCACAAAAATGCAGTAATGACATCAAATCAAGAAAGTGACAAGACCAAAAGGTTTTTTGAAAAAAACATCTCACTATTTTGAAGATGGACCTGTTGGAAAAATCAAAACTATCGCATTGGATGAGAGTGAAAAGCAAATCCTTAGAAATGCAGGGCTCACAATTCCAGAAAATGGACTCAAATCATGTAATTCATATATGCTTAAACATACATCATACCAAGCTAGAAAGAATCCAATGAAATTAAGAGACAGTTCAGTATGTATATTTCAAGTAGGACCCAATACAATGATGGGGTCCATCAGAAAATTTGTTTTATTGAATGAAGAACCAAATGCAATTATTGACAAATTTGAAACTGTAGAAGAAAATTTACTTCAAGCTGTACATGTCAGAGCAAGAAGACCA
>JABACO010000003.1:1061668-1086668 GCA_013339895.1 Ephydatia muelleri
GATGTGTTCAGTTCGTTAATTTTTACTCTATCCGTCACGGAGATACAGCTGTGCAAAATTAATGCACATTTCCCGCTCGATTGCACCATTTTTGCATGCAACCCGTGTTCCATTCTCCCAATCCACAATAAATTTTGATAACTTCTTTGTTCCGCCCATTTCTCCCTTAAACTAAGCTAGCCGTTCCCAACTGTTTTTGTCTCACTCAGGCAGTGAGTTTATGCGGGAAAGTTAAAAGAAGAAGAACACTGCTCAGTTCCAGACGATCGTACCAAATTAACGGACCCAAGTGAATGGTTGCAGTATAACCTTGCGCCTCCCACGTCGCCGGCAGTATTCAAAACGGCACGCGTAAGGCTATTTGCTACGCACTCACATCATCCTCTAGTCGTGTAATAAAGCTTTCCTATTTGCCATCATCTTGCTAAAATCATCGTCTTATATCTGCCACGCCCACTCGGCTACGATTTCGGTCTCGCAAAACTTTCAGCTCACACATAGTACATGAACTCATGCTGGCTCCCACTTGTGCGCACACTTGCATTGTTGCGTACATGGCCCTGTACACTATCGTATGGCGTATTTTCTTATACACAACCACACACACGCACGCACACACACACACAACACACACACACACACACACACACACACACACACACACTCATGTACAGCGTACTTGCACACATACATGTGGCAAACAATACACCTGTCTGATGATGGTACAAACACTCTCACTCACATTGTCACATGCACGTGTATTCTATTCAATTCAACTGATTGCATTTCAATGTGTGTACCAAGCTTGCATAACACACACATGCACACACACACACACACACACACACACATGACATACACACACAGACACACAAATGCACACACAGACACACTAACGCACACACACACATGACATACGCGCACAGACACACAAATGCACACACAGACACTAACGCACACACACACACACAGACACATGACATACACACACAGACACACTAACGCGTGCACACACACACACAGGCACACACAGACACATGACATACACACACAGACACACTAACGCACACACACACAGGCACACACAGACACATGACATACACACACAGGCACACTAACGCACACACACACAAACGCACACAGACACACACATGACATACACAGACGCATAAAAACACACACACAGACACACTAACGCGCACACACACACAGACACACACATGACATACACACAGACACATACAAAAACACACACACACTAACGCACACACACACAAACGCACACACAGACACACACATGATATACACACAGATGCATACAAACACACACACAGATACACAGACACACACATGGACACAGAAAACACACGACACACATATGACAAACACACACACACAGATACACAGACACACACATGGACACAACAAAACACACGACACACATATGACAAACACACACACGCACACACATACACATGCATGAAATACACACTAGCACACACAGGCACACACAGACACACTAACGCACACGCACACAAATACACAGACACACACATGACATACACACAGACGCATACAAAAACACACACACAGCACACACACACACAGACACACACATGACATACACACAGACACACTAACGCACACAGACACACACAGACATACACACAGACACATACAAAAATACACACACAGACACACTAACGCACACACACACACATGACATACACACAGACACATACAAAAACACACACACAGACACACTAACGCACACACACACACATGACATACACACAGACACACTAACGCACACACACACACATGACATACACACAGACACATACAAAAACACACACACAGACACACTAACGCACACACACACATGACATACACACAGAAGCATACAAACACACACACACAGATACACAGACACACACATGGACACACAAAACACACGACACACATATGACAAACACACACACACAGATACACAGACACACACATGGACACACAAAACACATATGACAAACACACACACACACGCACACACACGTACACACACACACGGAAATACACACTAGCACACACAGACACACATGCACACACACATACATGAAATACACACTAGCACACACATGCACACACAGGCACACATGCATACACACAGATGCATACAAACACACACAGACACACTAACGCACACACACACATAAACGCACACACAGACACACACATACACAGACACATACAAACACACACACGCACACAGAAACACATGGACACACAAAACACATGACACACACATATGACAAACACATACACACACACATGCACACACACACATGCGCACACACATGCATGAAATACACACTAGCACACACACAGGCACACACAGACACACATGCATACACAGGGCACACACGAAATACACAGACACACACAGGAACATACAGACACACACACACACACGGACACACAGACATACACACCAAATATATAGACACTCACGAAATACACAGACACACACACACAGAAACACACAGACACGCAGACTTGCACACAGACTCGCACACACAAAATACACATGCACAGACACAACAGACACACACTCACAGATACACACACACAGATATACAGACGCACACACAGACTCGCACATGTGCACAGACACGTGACACGCAAAGCACACACTGTTCATGTGGAAAAAACAGTAGTGCTCTCTGATAATGATGGTACACACATTTTCTCTCACTGAATGCCTTCTCTGCACATGCGTTCATTGAACAGCTCATGAGACCATGAGACATGTCTACACATGTAGGTATGTAGTGTCATAGGACTGGTCCTTTATGCATACATTGTGTCCTTATTCCCCTGACACAAATAGGGAGATATGCCATGGTTAGCAAACAAACTCAAGAGGCTTCTGTTTTTCCTTTGAGTGCTCATGGAATGATGAATATCGCTATCCATTGTGTCTGTGTAAACTAACCACGGGCCCTGACCTACCGCAATCAGCAATGATAGGGTAATTCATCGCCAGGCAGAACCATCGCCTTTCAAAAAAACTGCGTTTTTCATCAAGAAGAGGCAGCACAGTGTTGCGTGTCGCACTGTACTAATTTGTATGCAGTAAATGAAATGACTACTCGTAGAAGGTAGCAAGCCACAGTACGTACTTTGTACTTATGGTGGGAACAGCAATCTGAGTTCATGTACACTCGTTTAATTCGCTGCATTCAATTAGTGCGACATGGGGGACACACAACATTGTGCTGATGGAGACAGTAGACCTGCGATGAAATTATTGTACCTCCCTTATCGTTGCAGATCGTGGTAGGTCAGGGTTACACATACATATCGATTGCAAGCTAGTAACGATATTCATATTATACTGTACTCAGAAAAGGCTTTTACAGGTCAGACGAGCGCTTGTACAGAGTGCTAGATGAGAGAAGAGTATACGTCTGCTTGCAACAATACAGAGGAAACTGGTGTGTGTGTGTGTGTGTGTGTGTGTGTGTTTGTTTGTGTGGGTGTGTGGGTTTGTGTTTGCGTGTGTGTGTGTGTGTGTGTGTGTGTGTGTGTGTGTGTGTTGTGCTTAGGATGTACAGACGCATTTGCACAACATATACACATGCATCAGGGTGTGTGAACCAACATGAGGGCATGTTCATGTACTCTGCGTGAACTAAATATTGTATGGGCAAAGAGAGACTCAAGTCCCTGCAACTGGTACACAAGCCACATAGCTGAGTAGTGGAGGCATAAAGAATGATAAGAAGTTGTTCAAGGATCAAGGATTTGGCCAAACAGGAAAGCTTTATTACAGAATTGTACTTAACTACATAAAGATGGATGTGAGTATGTAAGAACTTAAAGTCTTACGCATGCTGCAGGGACCCTCCACACACACACCACAATTTTTTGGCCAACTGTATAAATTCATCAAGGAATGATAGCCGACAACAACTTTTTCGATGACAACATCATACACATCATGATTAAAAATAAATTCGTGCATCTCTACATGTAGACTTGTATATTTAATTATTCATTTTGCTCAAAAGAAATCAGCCCCCCCCCCCCCCCCCCCCCCGCCCACACATACTTTTTAATATTGTACCATGGGCCCAGTGCTGTGGTGAATACAGTGATATACTTTGCCACATGCATACAGTGGTACGGGACACCAATCCTATGGGGGCTGAGGACCAATTCTTTGGGAGTATGATGCATGTACATGACCTAGAGCTCAGTCTCACTTTAGAGACGGTACATACACGTAGGTACATGCATGTAGCTACATGTGTGTCTGTATATGTGTGTGTCTGTTTGTATGTCGAGTGTGTATCTGTGTGTCCATGTGTGTGCATGTGTGTCTGCATGTGTGTGTATGTGTATTTTGTGTGCGTGTCTATATGTATTGTTGGGTATGAGTCTGTGTGCATGTACATGTACTGTATGTCTGCATGTCTGTGTATTTCATGTGTGTGTCTGTAGGTGTGTTTGTGTATTTCGTGCGTGTGTCTTTGTGTGCTTGTGTGTCTGTTGTGTGTGTATGGCATGTGTGTATCTTGTGTGTGCGTGTGTGTGTGTGTCTGTGCATGTGTGTGTCTATGCTTGTGTGTCCATGTGTGCCTGCGTCTGTGTGTCTGTCTATCGTGTGTCTGTGCATGTGTGTGTCTGGGAATTTCATGTGTGTGAGTCCGTGTCCATGTGTGTCTGTGTGTATGTCATGTGTGTGTCTGTGTGTGTGTGTCTGTGTATGTGTCTGTGTGTGTGTGTGTTGTGTGTGTCTATGTGTGTGTGTCTATGTGTGTGTGTCTGTGTGTGTGTCTGTGTGTGTCTGTGTGTGTCTGTGTGTGTGTTGTGCGTGTGTCTATGTGTATTTCATGTGTACCTGTGTGTCTGTGCCTTTGTGAGTGTGTCCGTGTCCGTATGTGTGTGTGTGTGTGTGTGTGTGTGTGTGTGTATCTATATGTTGTGTGTGAGCGTTTTTGTGTGTGCATTTATACAGTGGTGTGTGTGTTATGCAAGTGTGCAATGTTTGTGTACATGTAGAGGACCAGATGGGGACACAATGTATTCAATCCTTGGAGACACGATACATGTACAGAAAGCTTGGTACACAAATTTACATAGAATCAGTGGTCTGTACAAACATGCACAAGTACAGTTGAATTGAATAGAATACATGTGCGTGTGACAAATTTTGTGAGTGAGAGTGTTTGTACCATCATCAGACAGGTATTGTTTGCCACATGTTTAACTGGTGTGTGCAAGTACGATGTACATGAGTGTGTGTGTGTGTGTGTGTATGTGTGTGTGTGTGTATGTGTGTGTGTGTATGTGTGTGTGTGTGTGTGTGTGTGTGTGTGCGTGTGTGTGGTTGTGTATAAGAAAATACGCCATACGATAGTGTACAGGGCCATGTACGCAACAATGCAAGTGTGCGCACAAGTGGGAGCCAGCATGAGTTCATGTACTATGTGTGAGCTGAAAGTTTTGCGAGACCGAAATCGTAGCCGAGTGGGCGTGGCAGATATAAGACGATGATTTTAGCAAGATGATGGCAAATAGGAAAGCTTTATTACACGACTAGAGGATGATGTGAGTGCGTAGCAAATAGCCTTACGCGTGCCGTTTTGAATACTGCCGGCGACGTGGGAGGCGCAAGGTTATACTGCAACCATTCACTTGGGTCCATTAATTTGGTACGATCGTCTGGAACTGAGCAGTGTTCTTCTTCTTTTAACTTTCCCGCATAAACTCACTGCCTGAGTGAGACAAAAACAGTTGGGAACGGCTAGCTTAGTTTAAGGGAGAAATGGGCGGAACAAAGAAGTTATCAAAATTTATTGTGGATTGGGAGAATGGAACACGGGTTGCATGCAAAAATGGTGCAATCGAGCGGGAAATGTGCATTAACTTTGCACAGCTGTATCTCCGTGACGGATAGATTAAAATTTAACGAACTGAACACATCAATAGCAACAGGACCCTAGTACGTACATACTGAATTTGAAGCGATTTGAATGCTCCTACCTGAAGATGTGGCGGTTTTGAACCCCATGGGGTATCGGACTTCGTAGCATCAGCAAGGAACTAGTGCAAGGCCCCAAAATACGTTTTCCCGTAGTGAAATGGTGTAGTATGAAGTGTTGAAAATAGGAAGTCTATAGCGTTAACCGTTGGGAAGTTATAGCGATTCACCCGCGATGCATTTTTATAACATTTTATAATATATCCGTGGGGCAATTTTCGCGGAAACTGTCCCAAGTGGCTATATATATAAAAAGTTATAAAAATGCTTCACGTTTGAATCGCTAAAACTCCATAACGGTTTAAGCAATCAACTTCCTATTTCGAACACTTCGTGCCACACCACTTCTCTCTACGTAAATATATTTTGGTGTCTTACCCTTGCTCCTTGCCGACGTTACAAGGCACAGTACCCCGAGGGGTTCAAAATCCAGGTAGCCCCCTGCAGGAATGTCCAAATCGCTTCAAAATCGAAATGCACGTAAAGGAGTCCTGTCACTATTGATTTCTGCAGATCGTTGATTTTTACCTTATCCGTTATGGAGATACAGCAATGCAAAGTAAAGTCCACGTTTCCCGCTCGAATCGCGCCTTTCTCAGTCCCACTCGGGAGAATGGAAGCGGTTCAAGGACTACACCATTTCACTATGAAGTGTTGAAAATAGGAAGTCGATAGCGTTATCCGTTGGGAAGTTATAGCGATTCAAACGCGATGCATCTTCATAACATTTTAACCGTGGGGCAATTTTCGCGGAAACTGTCCCATATATGTACTTCAAAAAATTATTCCATTAACCATTCTTTAACTAAAATCAAGACAAAACCATATCCGTTAAGTAATTAATTCGCGGTTTGCGAATCAACGACACTACAAATGTAGTGTTCTAACAATCCTTCATGGCAAATGCTGAGAAAAATCTGGCGTGCTTGGTATTGAAGTACCCCATACATGTATACGGGAAGATATACGGGAATATTCGTTGATTCGCAAACCGCGACTTCTGACTTTATGCGAATGGGACTGATATGAGATATGGGCGGGTCTCCATGTACACAGCATGTTCAACTAGCATATGGAACGTTCTATACGAAAATGGGTCTTGTGGATTTTATTTAATAACATAAAATGTAAATCGATATATGGAACGTACTATACGAAAATGGGTCTTGTGGATTTCATTTTATAACATAAATTTTAAATCGATATAGCTTCCGTAATATTAACGCTATCGGGTTCCTATTTTTAACACAGCATACCACACCATTACTATATGTGAAAATCGATTTTGGTGTCTTACTCATGCGGGGTACCGACGTTACAAGGTCCGATACCCCGTAGGGTTTAAAACGGCCACATCTTCAGGTAGGAGTGTCCAAATCGGTTCAAAATAGTTACCTATGTAGAAGGGTCCTAGGCCTACCTCTATTGATTTGTTCTGTTCGTTAATTTTTGCTTTATCTGTTATGGAGATACAAGTGTGCAAAGAAATTGCATATTTCCCGGGCGTTACGCGCCATTAACGTATTACGACTGGCTTCGAGGACGTCCTCGTAATACGTTAATGGCGCGTAATGCCCGGGAAATATACAATTTCTTTGCACACTTGTATCTCCATAACGGATAAAGCAAAACTTAACGAACAGAACAAATCAATAGCGGTAGGACCCTTCTACATAGGTACCTATTTTGAACCGATTTGGACACTCCTACCTGAAGATGTGGCCGTTTTGAACCCTACGGGGTATCGGACCTTGTAACGTCGGTACCCCGCATGTGTAAGACACCAAAATGGATTTTCACATATAGTAATGGTGTGGTATGTTGTGTTAAAAATAGGAACCCGATAGCGTTAATACTACGGAAGCTATATCGATTTAAATTTTATGTTATAAAATGAAATCCACAAGACCCATTTTCGTATAGAACGTTCCATATCTTCCGAAATATTAACGCTATCGGGTTCTTATTTTTAACACAACATACCACACCATTACTATATGTGAAAATCCATTTTGGTGTCTTACACATGCGGGGTACTGACGTTACAAGGTCCGATACCCCGTAGGGTTCAAAACGGCCACATCTTCAGGTAGGAGTGTCCATATATCGGTTCAAAATAGGTACCTACGTAGAAGGGTCCTACCGCTATTGATTTGTTCTGTGCGTTTATTTCGTTATGGAGATACAAGTGTGCAAAGAAATTGCATATTTCCCGGGCGTTACGCGCCATTAACGTATTACGACTGGCTTCCGAGGACGTCCTCGTAATACGTTAATGGCGCGTAACGCCCGGGAAATATGCACACTTGTATCTCCATAACGGATAAAGCAAAAAATTAACGAACAGAACAAATCAATAGCGGTAGGACCCTTCTACATAGGTACCTATTTTGAACCGATTTGGACACTCCTACCTGAAGATGTGGCCGTTTTGAACCCTACGGGGTATCGGACCTTGTAACGTCGGTACCCCGCATGTGTAAGACACCAAAATGGATTTTCACATATAGTAATGGTGTGGTATGTTGTGTTAAAAATAGGAACCCGATAGCGTTAATACTACGGAAGCTATATCGATTTAAATTTTATGTTATAAAATGAAATCCACAAGACCCATTGTCGTATAGAACGTTCCATATCTTCCGAAATATTAACGCTATCGGGTTCTTATTTTTAACACAACATACCACACCATTACTATATGTGAAAATCTATTTTGGTGTCTTACACATGCGGGGTACTGACGTTACAAGGTCCGATACCCCGTAGGGTTCAAAACGGCCACATCTTCAGGTAGGAGTGTCCATATCGGTTCAAAATAAGTACCTACGTAGAAGGGTCCTACCGCTATTGATTTGTTCTGTTCGTTAATTTTTGCTTTATCCGTTATGGAGATACAAGTGTGCAAAGAAATTGCATATTTCCCGGGCGTTACGCGCCATTAACGTATTACGACTGGCTTCCGAGGACGTCCTCGTAATACGTTAATGGCGCGTAACGCCCGGGAAATATGCAATTTCTTTGCACACTTGTATCTCCATAACGGATAAAGCAAAAAATTAACGAACAGAACAAATCAATAGCGGTAGGACCCTTCTACAGGTACCTATTTTGAACCGATTTGGACACTCCTACCTGAAGATGTGGCCGTTTTGAACCCTACGGGGTATCGGACCTTGAAACGTCGGTACCCCGCATGTTTAAGACACGAAAATGGATTTTCACATATAGTAATGGTGTAGTATGTTGTGTTAAAAATAGGAACCCGATAGCGTTAATATTTCGGAAGATATATCGATTTACATTTTATGTTATAAAGTAGAATCCACAAGACCCATTTTCGTATAGAACGTTCCATATATTATATATATAAAACAACATACATTCCTAATACAGTCATTGAACACCTATGAAACACTACTCCTAAGCTATAGGCTTGTGGTGGCATTCAGCAATCTTCCTTCCCAATGCTGGGTTATTTCCTCCAGCAGGTTTGAATATGGCTTGGCACAACATCCTCCAAGATGGCAGACCAAACGTATTGGTATCGTAGCGTTGTTGAAGCCATGCAAGAAGCATATCTCTGAGACATTTGGTTGGGTCAGTGTTGTTCTTTGAGGAAATGGTATCCAGCTCTGCAACCTTAAGTCTAAGGGCTAATCCAAGGAACTGCCATTGTGGAGCCACTTCAATCACCTCTTCTATCACATCCACAAGGTCATCCAAACCTAGAACAACAGAATATGGTTTATTACCCATACCATCAGATGGTGTGTACCAACATACCAAGTTCATCTCCAGACACATCTAAGAATTCATTTCCTTCGCCTCCTAATCCCTCTCCACTCTGTCTTTGGTAACTTCTCATATCTCCATTTGGAGCCCCGCCACTGCCACCTGCTGCAGTAAATGCATTCACTATTACTCCACTGTCACACAATAATACAATAGGGTAGGAGTGGGAATCGTTTACCACTACCACTTGTGAAAGATCTAAGTGAGTGATGCTTTCCACTTAGTGCTCTATTTTAGAGTGTGGAAGCCACTAAATATAATTCCTGTTGTGTGCACATAAAATGAACATAAGCTCATCACTTCTATGCCTGCCACTTTATACCACTGCCTGGTGGAGAGAATGCTCAGGGAATAAATTATGTACAGTTTGACCTTCCGAGGCATTATAGTGTTGTGCCTCAAACACATGGCCCACATACATGTGTCTAATAGTGTATACAACCAAATAGATATTACTTAATGAAACTGCACGCCATACACTAGTCTGGCAATGAGTTTGCCATATGAGAAAAACAGGTATATGTGCATGCATGCATGCAAACTGTATGCTGCACTGACCTGCAACACACTCCACAGTTATGGAAAACGGTTTTTTGGTTCCATGAAGTTGAATCTTTTCAAGGTGCTTGGTGGGTTTTAAATCACCTCTGGTCCAATGTGCACTAAAAATGCATCGAGGAAGTCGCTTTCCTCTTCCGAATTCATCAACTTCCTCTTTCGTTATCTGTAGTGAAATTTTACATTCAGTTTAAGTGCAAAGAACTTTAACACATCACAGAATCACCAAAGACATTATGTAATCGCGCATTTATGTACTTAAAAAAGGCTATAATCACTTGCCTCTGTTGGCTCTGCAGCTGGTACAAGCTCCCATCCAGCGCCAATGTTCCCCTTGGGAAGCTCTAGAAGTGCATTTGGCTCACTAAACTCAATTCTCATGTCAACAGCAGCCTTAAATGGAATTTCTTCTGCGATCAGCTGAAAGGAATGAGCAACTATTTATCTGATGCACTGTTTCAAAATCATTTTGCAGTGTTACCTCTTGAAAGTAAACTATTATTGAACAACCCTTTTATCATCTGATGCATTATTTTCAAACTTTTCTAAACTAGTTTTCTGTCTAGTTTACCACTTGCAGTTAATTGCAAATACATTCAGTTCTTATTCTATAGACAAACACGTTACTATTCAGAAATTTCTTATATGTTTTGTACTCATTTCAGTGTTACATTTACCAACATACATACATGCACATATGAGTGATGATTTCCGTCATTCATATTCTTTGTGTTAGTTTTGGCTAATCATAAGTATTAAATTTAGATTCAGATAGTTCCTAAATATAGTACATTACTGCCAATTATACATATCAAAGGTCCTACAGTATAAATAATAAAGGTACAGTTAAATTAAAAAAGGACACATGCTTGAGTCAAAGAAGGTGCTCAATGAATTTGACCTCTTACATTTTTGGCTAACTGCAGATCCTTGGTGATTACAAAGTGGAAAGTTCGATTTGATTCAGAGTCATCATAATAAACTCTTCCACAATATGCAATAGGTTTTGTGAACCATTCCCAAACTGTCATCCATTCCCAAACTGTAGCCCAGGTGGAGAAACTACTGACACTTATTTTCCCGACCATCCTGCCAGTTTTAGGATCTATCTCAAATCTTCCTCCTTCCATGTATTCAAATTTTTGTTGGTTGTTATCCTTTGCAACCACAAAATGAAGATTAGAAATGTCATTAACACAACGCTCCATAGAAATTTCCACTGGTTGGTTGAGCTGATCAATTAATGGCTTTGTTTTAATACAATAGACTCCACTCACCAGTAGTGAACCAGATGGCAAAGGTATATCAGTAGTTAAATCAGCTGATATTCGAAGTTCACATTCCTTCATTGTTGGAGGCAAACTATCACTTTGAAATGAAATGGTCATTCCATATTCCTCTAAATCAAATACATCAGCTTGTCCATTGATTATGGTAAAACGCTTGCATTTGTCTGAAACAAATAGCATGGTTGTTAAAAGCAGTGATCATAATACCATTTAGGTAATAAACACTGAATTATTTTTAAACTTCCCGGCTCAGTTGCCACTAAATGGCAACGCAGCTGAAATTGATACATTTGTCAATCAGTCACTGCACTGGACGAAACATCATGCTCGATGTGATAGTTGAAACAAAACTAAATCATCACAGGGTTTTTTTCAGAAGGAATCTGTAGTATGCCTTTGACACTTGTATTTAGCATTATCAATACTGTGATTTTAACATATTCTTATGGAATAATTAAGTATGCAGGCCTCTGGCTATTATTGATTCATTAGATAATAGTGAGGTCATAGTACTGGGAAGAGGGGGGGGGGGGGGGGGAGGTTGCTAAAGCTTACCCCTGCCACCACCCCTCGTGCTTTTTGTACTTACGGGGGGATGAGAGTAATGTTGGTTTGTAACAATGAAGGAATGGAGTTCTAAAATGCAACAACACAAGCTGTGGTTAGGGAACTTATAACCTGATAGTGATATCATTGTACAACAATGAATCATATAATATAATCCTCTGTATTTGCACAATGTTATGTGGAAGTAGATAATTAACCAGGGGGTTGGTGTACCATTTCCCCCACATCTAGTGGTATTGGGGAGGACTACAAGGTCCCACATGGTGCCATGGAAGAGCCCTACCTACAGTGTAGTTGCTAGCTAAACCATGATAAATGATGATCACAAATAATTGAAAACTCACATGTTCTTCTTCAATTCAATTTACTGTTAGGGATATCAAACTTACATTAATTTAAAATTACAAGTCAATTAAGTACATCATCCAAATGAGACCATATTAGCAGGAGTGAAGGATAACACTCTGAACAAACTTTATTCAGTTCAAACTAGTATGGCAATGAGTTATGTGCTAAGTTGGGACAGAAAATGGGTGACCACAGAGGTAAACTACTTCAAGCCAATATATATTAGAAGGGAGTCATTACCAGCTTACACCATGACAGAAGAAACATGAATATTATATTGACTTCTTACCACGATCCGGCAACCCAGTCCATGTGAACCTCTGGTTATGATGATCATCAGGTGTAGGAGGATGAGCATCAAGTGGAGGAGGATGAGCATCAGGTGGAGGAGGATGAGCATCAGGTGGTGGAGGATGAGCATCAGGTGGAGGAGGATGAGCATCAAGTGGAGGAGGATAAGCATCATGTGGAGGATGAACATCAGGTGGTGGAGGATGAGCATCAGGTGGAGGAGGATGAGCATCAGGTGGAGGAGGATGAGCATCAGGTGGAGGATGAGCATCAGGTGGAGGAGGATGAGCATCAAGTGGAGGAGGATGAGCATCAGGTGGAGTGGAATGAGCATCAGGTGGAGGAGGATGAGCATCAGGTGGTGGAGGATGAGCATCAGGTGGAGGAGGATGAGCATCAGGTGGAGGATGAGCATCAGGTGGTGGAGGATAAGCATCAGGTGGAGGAGGATGAGCATCAGGTGGAGGAGGATGAGCATCAGGTGGAGAAGGATGAGCATCAGGTGGAGGAGGATGAGCATCAGGTGGAGGATAATGAGCATCAGGTGGAGGAGGATGAGCATCAGGTGGAGGAGGATGAGCTTCAGGTGAAACAGTCACATCTCGTGGTGGTGTCACCACAACAGGAGGTCTGGGTATGTCCTTGCTTGATATTGATACCTTCAGTGATGAACTGATCTGGACTTCCTCCCTGCTGTGGGAGGGTATGGCTGATGAGGGGGCGTGATGTACGGGGATGTCCCTGGTCGTTACCCCTCCAGTGAAGGTGCGCACAGCTCCCATTCCCTGCCACACATGGGGCCAAGGTACAGTCTCCGCAAAGAGCTCCTTCCATGAGGTCACATCTGGGATCAGCAGTCCCATTGGTGACAGTGAGCTAATGCCCAGAGGCATCTGTGGATTGAGGTGTTGGAACAGCAGATCATGGTCATCCGAGATTTGGAGTGTCCGTGTTTCAGTTATGTCCTGAATAGATCCTTTCACTGTTTCTAAGGCACTGGTGTCTGTGATCTCCATTGAGGTGTTTGCGGAATATGACACAGGGCTGTTGTTATGTACAGTCCACGTACCTGCTTCATGTGATTGAAGTACTATTGGGTGTTCCTCTTTCATGGATGTCAGCATCTTCTTTAGATGGTCAGATGTTGGCTGTTTGGTGACAGGGATTGATGCAGAGGGGCGTTGGCTCTTGGTACAATTCTGCATCCATGACTCATTCACTTTCACTCCTCTCTTCTTCATCCACTCCACTGCAACAATCATCTTGATGATTTCCTTCATCTGAAGAAATAGTGGTTCATCGTGGTACGCCACACTATCGAAGTAATGTGTGATGTACTTGCTGTAGAGCTTATTCGATTGGTCCACTATCTTCATCTTCGGCTCATCGACAAATAACAGTTCCGTTTCTGTCTCGTGCACTCTCGCTGACTCGCAAGACATGATGATCGAAGTACCCATTGGGCGCTCGTCTGGCGGGAAATCCATCCATGTGGCGAGCCCTGTCAGCTCACCTTTGTTGCTCCACGCTTCAAACTTCAGCTTCAAGTCATCGCTTCTTACACCGACATGCAAACACTTCATCTTCCAGCCCACCTCGGCCAGAATGTCACCCAGGGGTGTGCCTCGTAGCCACTGTGGCTCATACTGCATGTATTGTCTGCCGTGGTAGGGATGGCCAGGTGGTATGGGTATGTAGTAAAACTCCGGCCTCTTCTTGTCCACGTACACCAGCCGCATCACGGCAGCCACCAGCTGTTCCGTCAGTGTGGGCACCTTGCATGCCGGGCGAAACACCAGCTTTATGCAACCTGCTAAGATAAGGATGCGACTGAGCGCGAGGCCTTCCTTGGGTAGCTTGAAGTGAAACGCCACGTCTCCTTCACGCTTAGCTTTAAACTGAGCTTTAACGTTTCTTGTACTTTGAATCATTGCTGCTAAAAGTATAGAATAACACTATAAACTGATGTCTGGAATTCAAGTTATTAACACATCGTTACACGTTGACCCTGAAAACATTTCATTATTGCGATTATTCCTCTGGTTTATGTACTTCTGATTACAAAGATAGCATTATTACTCCATGTCCTAAATTCTAAGCCTAATAGGCAGCAAGACATGCCCTAATGAGCTCATAACAACATCTATATAATAAAGACCACCGGGTATGCATTAGATGTTTACAATATGGTGTACAAGTTTAGAGTTAGAACATAAGGTAGTAAATGACATGCACTACAGTTGTTTTTTTGTGGGCACATTGTCATATTAACAGTAAGATTACTTATAAAGAGTGAATCAAGACTAGTTGAGCTATTCACTAAGTGGTCTTGAAATACCAAAGCATCTTATCGGCACTCACCACTGATTCTAAAATCAGTCTTATTGTATTCTATTCAACGTTACTTACAACACGAGTAACCACAACATAACAGTTACCACCTCAAATCTTCCAACTACTCACCTCCTTCCCTCCTCACAAGCCTGGTCACCTCCTCAGCAGTTTCCTTGTACCCCAGTCCCTCCATTATCTCTACCAGATGCTTGTATGTGGCCCTGAACCCTTCTTGTTGCAGCCATGTTAACAACATCAATTTCCTCTTCTTCTCCTCATCACATTTTTCACGCTCGATGTCAGTGACACACTGACCACCTATGAGATGTCGTCCAATTCTCCTCCAAACAAATGGAAGCTGGGCTATTTTAAAAATCTCATCATTGGTGCACACAGCATCCAAGATGGATTCAGAAGTCTGGGAACCTGTAGTACATGGGGTGAGGAACACACCATAGACCAGTACATGGGGTGAGGAAAACACCTTAGACCAGTGCATGGGGTGAGGAACACACCATAGACCAGTACATGGGGTGAGGAAAACACCTTAGACCAGTACATGGGGTGAGGAAACACACCATAGACCAGTACATGGGGTGAGGAACACACCATAGACCAGTACATGGGGTGAGGAACACACCATAGACCAGTACATGGGGTGAGGAACACACCATAGACCAGTACATGGGGTGAGGAACACACCATAGACCAGTACATGGGGTGAGGAAAACACCTTAGACCAGTACATGGGGTGAGGAACACACCACAGACCAGTACATGGGGTGAGGAACACACCACAGACCAGTAGAAGGGATGTGGAACACACCATAGACCAGTACATGGGGTGAGGAACACACCATAGACCAGTACATGGGGTGAGGAACACACCATAGACCAGTACATGGGGTGAGGAAAACACCTTAGACCAGTACATGGGGTGAGGAACACACCACAGACCAGTACATGGGGTGAGGAACACACCACAGACCAGTAGAAGGGATGTGGAACACACCATAGACCAGTACATGGGGTGAGGAACACATCATAGACCAGTACATGGGGTGAGGAACACACCATAGACCAGTACATAGGGTGAAGAACACACCATAGACCAGTACATGAGGTGAGGAACACACACCATATACCAGTACATGGGTGAGGTACACACAACAGACCAGTACATGGGGTGAGGAACACACCATAGACCAGTACATGGGGTGAGGAACACACCATAGACGATTACAAGGGTGAGGAACACAAAATGGTCATCAGCCACATCAGCTAAGTCAGCAAATTGTTGTGTGATCCCAAGTAACCAAACCATGTGTATGATATCAATGTGATATTCATTTAGCACAGACATCATGGCAATACTTGGGGAGTACTTAAATTAAGCGAGGCGTATATATGTTGTGCGTTATCATGAGGATGGTTTGCACCATATCATTACAGTAACAACTAGTCACCTCTAAGAATCTCATGACAGCACAACACTTACCAGTTAGTTCCTCTCCTCGTAGTTCTAAATCATAGGCCACACTTTCCATCCCTACTGCACGCATGGCAGCTACCAATGCACTAAGAGTAGGGGGACTGCGATTGGGTGGTGCCCAGTCCAACCATTTCCTCAGCATGATTGCATAATGGTCTTCATTGCCATAATACATTTCATCACGATAATAACGGCCTTTATCATATGAGTGCCTCCTAGACGTTGGTAGCATATCATCCAGCTCATAATTTTTAAACCCTAGCTCCATTCCAATGGCCAACCATCTGTCAGCAGCCTTCCTTGTTAATTCAAGCAGCTGGGTATGGTGCTTGCCACTTAGCACCTGGAATGCAGGAGATGGAGCCTTTCCTACTGAAGGTGGAGCCTCTGATGATGAGTAAGAAGCTGGTACTGAAGGTGGGAGGGTTAGAGATAAGAGAAGTACATACATTCCATTTTGGGGTGAGGAACACACCATAGATCAGTACATGGGGTGAGGAACACGCCATAGACCAGTACATGGGGTGAGGAACACACCATAGACCAGTACATAGGGTGAAGAACACACCATAGACCAGTACATGAGGTGAGGAACACACACCACAGACCAGTACATGGGGTGAGGTACACACATCAGACCAGTACATGGGGTGAGGAACACACCATAGACCAGTACATGGGGTGAGGAACACACCTTAGACCAGTGCATGGGGTGACCATACCAGTACATGGGGTGAGGAACACACCATAGACGATTACAAGGGTGAGGAACACAAAATGGTCATCAGCCACATCAGCTAAGTCAGCAAATTGTTGTGTGATTCCAAGTAACCAAACCATGTGTATGGTATCAATGTGATACTCATTTAGCACGGACATCCTGGCATTACTTGGGGAGTACTTAAATTAAGCGCGGCATATGTTGTGCCTTATCATGAGGATGGTTTGCACCATATCATTACAGTAACAACTAGTCACCTCTAAGAATCTCATGACAGCACAACACTTACGAGTTAGTTCCATTCCTCGTAGTTCTAAATCATAGGCCACACTTTCCATCCGTACTGCACGCATGGCAGCTACCAATGCACTAAGAGTAGGGGAACTGTGATCGGGTGGTTCCCAGTCCAACCATCTCCTCAGCATTGCTGCATAACAGTCTTCATTGCCATAATACATTACATCGCCATAATACATTTCATTACGATAATAATGGCCATTATCATATAAGTGCCTCCTAGAAGTTGGTAGCATATCATCCAGCTCATAATTTTTAAACCCTAGCTCCATTCCAATGGCCAACCATCTGTCAGCAGCCTTCCTTGTTATTTCAAGCAGCTGGGTATGGTGCTTGCCACTTAGCACCTGGAATGCAGGAGATGGAGCCTTTCCTACTGAAAGTGGAGCCTCTGATGATGACTTCGAGGCTGGTACTGAAGGTGGGAGGGTTAGAGATAAGAGAAGTACATAT
Source organism: Ephydatia muelleri (assembly GCA_013339895.1). Lineage (NCBI taxonomy): Eukaryota > Metazoa > Porifera > Demospongiae > Spongillida > Spongillidae > Ephydatia > Ephydatia muelleri. The sequence goes on from JABACO010000003.1 coordinate 1,079,860, forward strand.
AATCCTTTGTGGGGTAAGGAACACACCATAGATCAGTATACATGGGTGAGGAACACACCATAGACCAATACATGGGGTGTAGAACTCAAAACAGACCAGTACATGGGGTGAAGAACACACCATAGACCAGTACATGGGGTGAGGAACACACCATAGACCATTACATGGGGTGAGGTACACATCATAGACCAGTACATAGGAATGAGGAACACACCACAGACCAGTACATGGGGTGAGGAACACACCATAGACGATTACAAGGGTGAGGAACACAAAATGGTCATCAGCCACATCAGCTAAGTCAGCAAATTGTTGTGTGATCCCAAGTAACCAAACCATGTGTATGATATCAATGTGATATTCATTTAGCACATACATCATGGCAATACTTGGGGAGTACTTAAATTAAGCGAGGCGTATATATGTTGTGCGTTATCATGAGGATGGTTTGCACCATATCATTACAGTAACAACTAGTCACCTCTAAGAATCTCATGACAGCACAACACTTACCAGTTAGTTCCTCTCCTCGTAGTTCTAAATCATAGGCCACACTTTCCATCCCTACTGCACGCATGGCAGCTACCAATGCACTAAGAGTAGGGGGACTGCGATTGGGTGGTGCCCAGTCCAACCATTTCCTCAGCATGGTTGCATAATGGTCTTCATTGCCATAATACATTTCATCACGATAATAACGGCCTTTATCATATGAGTGCCTCCTAGACGTTGGTAGCATATCATCCAGCTCATAATTTTTAAACCCTAGCTCCATTCCAATGGCCAACCATCTGTCAGCAGCCTTCCTTGTTATTTCAAGCAGCTGGGTATGGTGCTTGCCACTTAGCACCTGGAATGCAGGAGATGGAGCCTTTCCTACTGAAGGTGGAGCCTCTGATGATGAGTAAGAAGCTGGTACTGAAGGTGGGAGGGTTAGAGATAAGAGAAGTACATACATTCCATTTTGGGGTGAGGAACACACCATAGATCAGTACATGGGGTGAGGAACACGCCATAGACCAGTACATGGGGTGAGGAACACACCATAGACCAGTACATAGGGTGAAGAACACACCATTGACCAGTACATGAGGTGAGGAACACACACCATATACCAGTACATGGGGTGAGGTACACACATCAGACCAGTACATGGGGTGAGGAACACACCATAGACCAGTACATGGGGTGAGGAACACACCTTAGACCAGTGCATGGGGTGACCATACCAGTACATGGGGTGAGGAACACACCATAGACGATTACAAGGGTGAGGAACACAAAATGGTCATCAGCCACATCAGCTAAGTCAGCAAATTGTTGTGTGATTCCAAGTAACCAAACCATGTGTATGGTATCAATGTGATACTCATTTAGCACGGACATCCTGGCATTACTTGGGGAGTACTTAAATTAAGCGCGGCATATGTTGTGCCTTATCATGAGGATGGTTTGCACCATATCATTACAGTAACAACTAGTCACCTCTAAGAATCTCATGACAGCACAACACTTACCAGTTAGTTCCATTCCTCGTAGTTCTAAATCATAGGCCACACTTTCCATCCGTACTGCACGCATGGCAGCTACCAATGCACTAAGAGTAGGGGGACTGTGATCGGGTGGTTCCCAGTCCAACCATCTCCTCAGCATTGCTGCATAACAGTCTTCATTGCCATAATACATTACATCGCCATAATACATTTCATTACGATAATAACGGCCTTTATCATATAAGTGCCTCCTAGAAGTTGGTAGCATATCATCCAGCTCATAATTGTTAAACCCTAGCTCCATTCCAATGGCCAACCATCTGTCAGCAGCCTTCCTTGTTATTTCAAGCAGCTGGGTATGGTGCTTGCCACTTAGCACCTGGAATGCAGGAGATGGAGCCTTTCCTACTGAAGGTGGAGCCTCTGATGATGACTTCGAGGCTGGTACTGAAGGTGGGAGGGTTAGAGATAAGAGAAGTACATATAATCCTTTTTGGGGTAAGGAACACACCATAGATCAGTATACATGGGTGAGGAACACACCATAGACCAATACATGGGGTGTAGAACTCAAAACAGACCAGTACATGGGGTGAAGAACACACCATAGACCAGTACATGGGGTGAGGAACACACCATAGACCATTACATGGGGTGAGGTACACATCATAGACCAGTACATAGGAATGAGGAACACACCACAGACCAGTACATGGGGTGAGGAACACACCATAGACCAGTACATGGGGTGAGAAACACACCATAGATCATTACATGGGGTGAGGAACACATCATAGACCAGTACATAGGAATGAGGCACACACCATAGACCAGTACATGGGGTGAGGAACACACCATAGACCAGTACATGGGGTGAGGAACACACCATAGACCAGTACATGGGGTGAGGAACCACACCATAGACCAGTACATGGGATGAGGAACACACCATAGACCAGTACATGGGATGAGGAACACACCATAGACCAGTACATGGGATGAGGAACACACCATAGACCAGTACATGGGATGAGGAACACACCATAGATCAGTACATGGGGTGAGGAACACACCATAGACCAGTACATGGGGTGAGGAACACACCATAGACCATTACATGGGGTGAGGAACACATCATAGACCAGTACATAGGAATGAGGAACACACCATAGACCAGTACATGGGGTGAGGAACACACCATAGACCAGTACATGGGGTGAGGAACACACCATAGACCAGTACATGGGGTGAGGAACCACACCATAGACCAGTACATGGGATGAGGAACACACCATAGACCAGTACATGGGATGAGGAACACACCATAGACCAGTACATGGGATGAGGAACACACCATAGACCAGTACATGATGGTATTGACATAAATTTGAAGATCTCCATTAACCAACTCTAATGCTGCACATTAAAACTTGCTATCACAAAAAGTATTTGCATAAATAACATATGCAACATTTTTTTGTGCATGTTGATAAGTTTTTGTAATACATTTTGTCACATCTATTTCATTACATGTTGTCAGTTATAAACACTGATGGGTCTGAATCATTTCACACATTTCAACTGAGGTCACCTTAACAATGACACAGACCACACACCCTGCTTCATTACAAAGACTAGCTATGTACAGCTGTGTGATGGTGCAGCCATTCATTGACAAACCTGAGTTGCTCCTTACCTCTCAGTGCAGACATGTTGTAGTGGGGATATCCTCTATGCCTAGCATAATATGACACTGGATGAAATAGAAACCAGTAATCAGGTGATATTGTACCACAACATATTAAAAATGGTCACCAGCCACATCAACCAAGTCAGCAAATTGTTGTGTGATTCCTAGGATCCAAACCAGGTGTATGATATCAATGTGATACTCATTTAGCACAGATTACTTGGGGAGTACTTAAATTAAGTGAGGCATATGTTGTGCGTTATCATGAGGATGGTTTGCACCATATCATTACAGTAACAACTAGTCACCTCCAAGAATCTCATGACAGCACAACACTTACCAGTTAGTTCCTTTCCTTGTAGTTCTAAATCATAGGCCACACTTTCCATCCCTACTGCACGCATGGCAGCTACCAATGCGCTAAGAGTAGGGGGACTGTGATTGGGTGGTGCCCAGTCCAACCATCTCCTCAACATGGCAGCATAACGGTCTTCATTGCCATAATACATTTCATCACGATAATAACGACCTTTATCATATAAGTGCCTCCTAGACATTGGTAGCATAACATCCAGCTCGTATTTTTTAAACCCTAGCTCCATTCCAATGGCCAACCAACTGTCAGCAGCCTTCCTTGTTATTTCAAGCAGCTGGGTATGGTGCTTGCCACTTAGCACCTGGAATGCAGAAGATGGAGCCTTTCCTACTGAAGGTGGAGCCTCTGATGATGAGTAAGAGGCTGGTACTGAAGGTGGTAGGGTTAGAGATAAGAGAAGTACATACATGTATATTCCATTTTGGGGTGAGGAACACACCATAGATCAGTACATGGGGTGAGGAACACACCATAGATCAGTACATGGGGTGAGGAACACACCATAGACCAGTACATGGGGTGAGGAACACACCATAAAACCAGTACATGGGGTGAGGAACACACCATAGATCAGTACATGGGGTGAGGAACACACCATAGACCATTACATGGGGTGAGGAACACACCATAGATCAGTACATGGGGTGAGGAACACACCATAGACCAGTACATGGGGTGATGAACACACCATAGACCAGTACATGGTCTGAGGAACACACCATAGACCAGTACATGGGGTAAGGAACGCACAGTATATGGGGTAGGGAAAACGCCATAGACAAATACATGGGGTGAGGAACACATCAAGATTAGCACATGAGATGACCAGTACACGGGGTTCCCCGCCACACTTCTTATCACTCACCCTCTTTCCTCCCCAGCTCCCTCACTTCCTGAGCCTTCACATATTGAGAAATGCCCTCCAATGCAGCTGCTAATCTCTTCCATGATGCTGAAGTGTCAGAGGTGACCCAGAACTCCACCATGGCTTGTCGACAATCACTAACCATCCCATGGCAGTTTTGCTCTATCTCGTCCAGTGTGGCTGGGTCAAGATTCAGCTTAATTCCGAGATATTTCCATTCCACCACATCACTTAGCTCCCGTGTAATGTTCTTGACAGTGAATCGATAAGGTTCTATGATATAATGGATGTCAAAACCTTGATCAGATGTTTCCCACAATACACCATCCCCAGCTCATCACTATCACATCATCATGAATATCAGCCACACCCATCACCACAGACCTCCTCTGCAGGACAACAACTATTGTATTGATATAAAGTACATGTATATGCAGAACACAATTTCTATTCTGAAGTGGTTTTGATGTAAGATTGGGTGTTGAATAGTGGGGCTTGATACTGATGAGATGATACAGTGTATGATACATCAAATGACTCTCTACTCATAATAAAGACAAGGTTCCTTATATGACATGTCTTTGTCTGGCTGTCAGTTAGGCTGAACCTAGAATTGGGCCCTCAGCTTAAAACCTGGTAGTGTAGAAACAATTAACTCCACTCTGGTGATGGCTCCCTCACTCCACACTGGTGATGGTTCCCTCACTCCACACCGGTGATGGTTCCCTCACTCCACACTGGTGATGGTTCCCTCACTCCACACTGGTGATGGTTCCCTCACTCCACACTGGTAATGGTTCCCTTGCTCCAAACTGGTGATGGTTCCCTTGCTCCACACTGGTGATGGTTCCCATATCCAGAAATGTGCGGTCAAAGGGAATTGACAATTGTTTGTACATTTGAACAAAAAACAACTGCTTTGTATTGAAAATTGTTGTAGTTTTTATGAAAACAGCACTTTCCATAGAGATGTATGGAAAATTAACTTTTTCACACGTAATTAATGTATTCTGCAGCTCATAATTCTTACACCAGTGTAGATTCAGATTTTGTGGGCCCCCAGAATAAGAGATCATGCAGTTGTATAATTTTTAGAGATATTAAAACTTTTTTACTAGTATAGATTTTGGCCATTTGAATTTTAAATTGTTTTAGGTCACAAGGACTAGGATTCAATTAGCGCCATCTTGTACAGTGTTTTTAATGTAGCTTCCATGGATACGGATATATGGCACATGCAACGCAATTAATTAACTGGCACGTTAGCATATAAAGTATAGGTTACTTAGCTAGCTTAGCGTATACGTACACGCTATAGTTAGGCTACCTAGTATAAGCTGGCTCGAGCTCGAGTCCAGGACATATTCGCTGGCTAGTTAACCCCCCCCCCCCCCCCCCCCCCCCAATTGAAATCACTTAACAACTTATTAACACCTTTCCTGTGTAACTAATTTTATATTCATGATTTGAATGAGTACACTTACTAGGCCAACGTTAGACATCTGTTTCTATAGGTTTGCACTCGTCGGTGGTATGGAACGGCCGAGGTATTGCTTTGCAATCAAATAGAACAATAGAACAATACTAGAATAGCAGGCCCGTAGGCTGGTCGGGAGATGGGGGGATTCGGGAAACAATGAGGGTGGAACTAACTAGCGGGGGAGGGGCCTTCCCTGCATGGGGTATGGGGGAGCGCTGTAAGCCCCCCGCCCCAGCAGCTTTGCAACTTTTACAATGTTGAAGTCACAAAAACATCGCATAATTGCGTAGAAACATGCCAAAAACAGAGACAAGAATTACTGTTTTGCTTCCAGAGTCTAGCTCGCAAGTGCGAGACTACGGAAGCAAGCGTATCTGGCTTGCGAGTTAACGAGACTGAGTCTAACTTTCCTATCTACGGATAGATCAGGAAAGTTAACTCGAAAGCCAGACCTACTTCGTATTCGAACGGCACAATGCCATTGTAAATTAATCTGTTGGCCGTTGTGCAGTTCAATATCGAAGTAGGTCTGGGCGTCTGGCTCAAGCCGGACCTATACTTCGCAAAGTATCATTAATGAACCATATACCGGCATGTACTTGAAGTGCCCCGGATCCGCCACTCCGACTGCAGTTTGTTACGGGCCATGGGCGCCCTATATTACCTCACGCTCGCATTTGTATAACGCCATTCATGTAAAATAATTAATTAATTCATTGGCAAAGAATAATTCATGTAAGCGGAAAGAAGCGGAACCAGCTACGGCAAGCGGGACCAAGCTGGGCAGGCGGAACCAGCTTGGGCAAGCGGAACTAGCTTGGACGGGCGGGGGGGGGGGGGGGGGGGGGGGGGGGGGGGGTTCGACCGAACCCACCGACCCCCCCCCCCAGCCTACGGGCCTGAAT
>JABACO010000003.1:1091668-1183420 GCA_013339895.1 Ephydatia muelleri
TATTTGCTCGGTCCTGACGAGTCTGGATCAAATGTAATATCTGACCCTACTCAAATCAGGGACCGTTGGAGATCTCATTTTAACCGTGTCTTGAATACTACTGCCTCCTCCTATGATGACAGTGTGTTTAACATCATCCCACAACAGCCTATTATGGAGGAACTGGCCAGACCCCCTACAGTAGAAGAAGTTAGATGTGCTTTGTCACAGGTAAAGTGTAATCGAGCTGCTGGAAAGGATGGAATCCCTGCTGAGTTGTTGATCTATGGTGGTGAGCAAGCACTTACTTTTCTTCATACAATCTGTACTGAGGTATGGTCATCTGAATTGATTCCGAAGGAATGGGTGGATTCTATCATCATTCCATTACCCCAAAAAGGTAACCTCCAACTTTGTGATAATTGGAGGGGCATCTCACTCTTAAGTGTTGCAGGGAAGGTCTTTGCACATGTCCTTGCAAACCGCATTACTCCTGTTGCAGAGTCAATCCTTGATGAGACACAATGTGGCTTCCGAAAATGTCGTGGGACCATTGATATGATTTTTGTTGCACGACAGCTGCAAGAGAAGGCAAGAGAGCAGATGTGTCAGCTGTATATGTGTTTCTTTGATTTGAAGAAAGCCTATGATTCTGTACCTAGACATGCCCTGTGGTTACTACTAGCACGTTTGGGCTTCCCATCAAAGTTAGTACACATTTTAAGAGGCCTTCATATAAATATGGAAGCCTCAGTTCGTGTTGATGGTGTTCTATCGGATCCTTATCAGGTTACAACTGGTCTCAAACAGGGATGTGTACTAGCACCTTTCCTGTTTAACCTATACTTCAATACGGTCATGCATCAAGTCTTAAGCGAGTTTAATGATGGTGTTGAAATTAAGTATAGGCTGGATGGTAAGCTTTTTAGACGGTCTGGCACTAAACTACCAATGTCAGTTCGCATTTGTGACCTCCGTTTTGCGGATGATGTGATGACAGGATGCCTTGATAGTGCTGCTCTTCAAAGATTCATTGATTGATTCACCCATGTGGCTCCCTCCTGGGGTCTAAGTGTTAGCACTGACAAAACAAAGGTCATAACTCAATCCGCTACAAGCAGTTCCCCCTTCAACATTCATGGAACCACAATTGAAACTGTTACGGCTTTTCAGTATCTGGGCAGTGTTCTGTCCTCTGATGTCTCCTTAGACAATGAAATTAAATCCAGACTTTCTAAAGCTGCTAAACTTTTTAGTGCATTGAAAGGTAAGGTATGGCATCTTATCTAAACACACCAAGCTTGCTGTTTTCAATGCAACAGTCATACCTGCACTATTTTATGGTGCAGAAACCTGGTCCACTACATCATACCTTGTGCGTCGTATTCATTCATTTTTGTTGTCATGTCCAGGCTTTAAATGTTAATCCTTTTCATCATATTCCTGACACTACTGTTCTTGTAAGATCTCACCTCCAACATGCCTCTACACTTATTTCCATGGCTAGACTACGATGGCTCGGTCATGTATATAGAATGGAGGATAACAGACTCCCAAAACAAATTCTATTTGGCGAAATTTCATCTGCAAAGCGCCCGCAACACAAACCGAAACTTAGATGGAGGGATTGTGTTTCTAAAGATCTATCCTTGTTTGGCATATCCAGCAACTGGCGCACCATTGCAGTATTGAGGTCACAATGGAGAACCTCACTTTTTAGCAGTGCAGCTTAGTGGAAGAAAATCTTCATGAGAAGGCTAGGACGTTACGAGACTGCCACAAGGGTGCATCTTCCCTCCCAAACAACAACTATTGTCTTATTTGCAATAAACATTTCACTAGTGAGAAATATCTGAAAAGCCATAACACACAAAAACATGGTCAGTGCGCAAAATCTCCCCACCCGCCAAATGACTTCTCATGCCCTTTCCCTCTTGTTCCTTTACTTCCAAATCTCAAAAAGGCATTAAGATACATCAACACCACAAACACAAGAGCCAATCTGATGAACCGTCTCCAAATGATTGTGAACTTTCTGTGTCGTGCCCAGCTACGGATTGCCAATTCAAGTCTACTTGCATTAAGGGAGTTAAAATACATCTTCGCAAAACACATCACTGGTCCAAATTAGATGTTGATGTTGTAGAACTTTGAGTGTTAGCTTGATGACTTGTTTGTTTCCGAACTGTGTCTGGTCTCTTCCTCCAAACGTGTTATACTTGTATAATGCGATGGCATATTATTATTATATTATGTATGTATGTATGTGGAACGTTGTATATGAAAATGGGTCTTGTGGATTTTATTTAATAACATAAAATTTAAATCGATATATCTTCCGAAATATTAACGCTATCGGGTTCCTATTTTTAACACAACATACCACATCATTACTATATGTCAAATTCCATTTTGGTGTCTTACACATGCGGGGTACCGACGTTTCAAGGTCCGATACCCCGTAAGGTTCAAAACAGCCACATCTTCAGGTAGGAGTGTCCAAATCGGTTCAAAATAGGCCAGTAGCGGATCTAGGGGGGGTTTAACCCCCCCCCAACCCGCCATTATGAATAATATTATTGGCCAGACTGACTGGGTGCCCGCAAATTAGCACATTGTCAGTATTGTACTCGATCACGAGCGACATATCTCAGCCAAGAAATAAGATGAAGCAAATGGTGTTGACAGTGGCGGCGGGAGGGGGGGGGCAGGGGGGGGCAATTGCCCCCGGGCGCCGGGACAAGGGGGGCGCCTGCTAAGGCCAATAAAAAAAGGCTAGGCCTACTAAACAAAGGGAAAACAATGATTCCATACAAGTTTAACTTAAGCTTGATCATGACAGGTAGACCTACATGTAAGCCTAAGTATGCCTGTAGGCTACTATAAGCGCAAACCTAAGTGACGTCATATTGGAGAACGTGACGCACGTGGCAAGTATGCATGACGTCACTTCTTCTAACCACGCCACGCCAACCGCTGACCCTAATTAGGCCCTAACACAGTTGTTTACAAGTTGTTGTAAAAAACTCTCCGCATAATGAGCAGCACAGGAAAACTGAGTGGAGCGCAGCGCCGAAAGCGAAAAGCAAAGGCAGCTGAAGAAGCACGCAAGTCTAGCAAGTTATTAGCTGCATTTTTAAAGGTTGACAAAGAAGCAGAGCACGATGATCTTGGTTCAAAAAGTGCTAATGAGGAAAGTGAGGCAAATAGAATGGAAAGTGAAGTCACCAGTGACAATATTAATGATAGTGATGAAACCAGTGATGAGAGTGAGGTAGTGGCAGGGCAAGAAGATCCAAAACCAGGCCCGTCTCAACTGATTTACCATAATAATCCCATAATTACTTTCGGGGATATTGGATTCATGAGTTTCACAGCAGCTGCAAGACCATGCATTGATGATGCTACAAAGGAACTCCTGGTAAAAACTGGCCCTGATGCATTTCGAAATGAAGATGCAACTCTGCCTAGAACACTGTCTGGTACTAAGGCTGTGGCAAGAGGAATGACCAAAAACTGGTGGCAAGCTGTGAGAGATCCTTCAGTAAGCTGAAGATAATCAAAACCTATCTGAGGTCTACTATGGCACAAGAACGGTTGGGTAATCTTGCAATTCTTTCAATAGAGAAAGAAGTATTCAACAGTGTTGACTTTGATCAGATTATCGACCAATTCGCTGCCAGCTTTTAAATTAATGACTAATCTAAAAATAAATCATTTCTTTCAATCACATGTATGACCATAGACTAAATTAGTTTACTTGCACTGATATGAAGAATACTGTTAATATAACTATAATCTAGAGCTGCACTAGACCGTAATTTTGCCTTAATTTTGTCAAAGTTCTGCGTTTATCTAAGATTTGAAAATACTAAAACAAAACAAAAGAAATTTAGGCCTAGGCCTAATGATCATATGATAGCCAAGCCTCGACTTCAAAGTGTTAATACCGCAAATACCGCTATAGGTTATCTCCACTGTCGGGACCTCCACAATTAAGGATAGCAATTAAGACTGCACGGATGCGGGGGGGGGGGGGGGGGGGCGCCATATCATAATCTGCCCCCGGGCGCCAGAGACCCTCGCGCCGCCACTGGGTGTTGAACGAATTCTTTAGGTATAATATACCCGTATACACAGTGTCATGCATGGGTATGTGACTGTATTTCATACTACGACATGCTTGATTGAAGGGCCCTTGGTTCACCCCCAATCTTGGGCATTATGTACATAAAGCACACTGAATTTATATTGGACGCACCCTTTGGCCCCCCCCAATCCTGTTTACGTTCCTCCTACATGTACGCTTCTGTTAATGAGGCGCAGTTTACCGTTAAGCAATGGTGCCGTACTTATTCACAGCTGTTTCTTATTCATTACGCTGCAGACATATTAATAGTAGAGATATTCCCATGTGCTTCGTCCGTGGCTATTCTATACGTACCTTTCATGTAACTCTCCTAAAAGACAAAGATTCTTGGAGTTGGTGCTTGATGTATATATTTCTGAGCCTCATGTAAAAAATAAATAAAAGGCCTTTGTAAGACCAGATGGGTCGAGAGGCATGACTGTTTGGAAAGGTTTTACAATCTCTATGGTTATGTATTTGCATGTCTTGATGCCATGACCAATCCAACTGGGTACCCCAACCTACAAAAGGCAGGTGTGCTCCATGATGCTGGTGTTGGGATACACCCACTAGAATAAAGGCAGAAGGTCCAAAACAATCACTTGCTACAAGTAAGAACATTCTTTCATTGATAGTATTACTTCATGGCCTTGACCCTCTCAAAGGAGTATGCATCAAACTTCAGAAGCATGATGCTGACATTGTAACTGCTTACAGTCATATTGACCTTGCTATTGAAGAAGTATCTTACATGAGAGATTTTGATAGTGTAAGGAGTGAGTGGTTTGGAGAGGCTCAATCATTGGCTACTGGACATAGGAGCAGTATTTACAATTCCTATAGGATTTGTAAGTATCTACAGCATCGTTCAAATGTTCCAGCCGATTCACCAAGTGAATATTATAAGAGATGTTTAGGTATTCCATTCTTATATAGTTTATTAAGTCAGATGAATGAATGAAAATCGAGTTGTGCAATCACTGATGTCTCTATGCCCTTCAATTATCTGCATATTATGCACGACTGAAGGATTCAGACGATCTGGCAAAGCAGCTGCTATTTTGGGAAGTTGATATGCCAGGCACTGCTTGTCTAAAGCAAAAGCTAGTTCGCTGGAAACTCTTTTGGAATGAAGGCAGACGTGAAGACAAACCAGAGGATTTGATGGATGCATTGCCATATGCAGATGAAGACACTTGCACAAATCGTGGTACAACAGTTTCCGTTTGTAACGACAAGCGGAAACTGTTATTAAAACGACAAACACTCGGCATGGTGCGGGATAGACATCATGGTTAGACATTGTTGAACGTAAGTGTGATTTTATTCGTATCAAAACTGAAAAAGACCTTTCTGCCTGAAAAGTTCCAATCGGTGTCGTACATCCAATTAAAATTAGTTGGCGAATGTTTGGAAAAAGAGAAAAACCTAGGCGTTTGTTTTGCAAATCTATTTTGTTTGATGAGTCAGAAGCTTAGACTGGTTCTTTTCATGTGTGTAATTATAAAGCGGTGTAGATTCAAAATTGTATCGGGCCCGAAAATCTACAATGTGTTAAAAAAAGCGGCGGCATCTTTAGTTTCTTGGAAAAAGTACTACATTTAAAAAGCGGCTGGGGCTACGCACCAGACCCCTTTAGGGAGGGACCTACCCACTCTCTACACCCTCCCCTTTTAAACCCCCCCCCCCCCCCCCCAATATAAATTCGTACGTCCGCCCCTGATAGGTACCTATGTAGAAGGGTCCTACCGCTATTGATTTGTTCTGTTCGTTCTGTTTCTTAATTTTTGCTTTATCCGTTATAAGTGTGCAAAGAAATTGCATATGTCCCGGGCGTTACGCGCCATTAACGTATTAAAACTGGCTTCGAGGACGTCCTTGTAATACGTTAATGGCGCGTAACGCCCGGGAAATATGCAATTTCTTCGCATACTTGTATCTCCATAACGGATAAAGCAAAAATTAACGAACAGAACAAGTCAATAGCGGTAGGACCCTTCTACATAGGTACCTATGTACATGTAGTTACATTGTAGGTCCAGGGTGGTACAGGTGGTGATGAACACGTAGGCAAAGATGAGGAGAGTGAAGATGAGGATAACTATTCAGATGGAATTGAAGTTGACTAAAACCTACAAACACCTGGACCTTTGCACAAGTACATACATGCATACATGTACTGAATTACAATTGTATGGAAGATTATATTCTTTATATGGTATGCTGCTATGTAAACTGTAGTTAGCTAATCTGATGTTAGGCTGCCTGGTAGGTGTTGAGTTCTAAGAGAACAAACTGTGTACCTGTACATGACTGTGCATGTATGTCTTAAAAGCACACACTATATATGTGTAGCACCTATATACATACCACACATTGTGTGCAGCGATGGTGATGGCATGCATGGGAGCATTAGTCCTGATGCCATAAACTTCACAATCAAGTACATGATGGGAGGGGGTGAGTGGCCTGATGCATAGCCTTTGGCCTAGTGGTAGAGGCATTTTAGTCTGTTGCATAATATCCTGGTACTTTGTTGTTCTACAGGGTTCAATAAGAGAGCTCTGTTTTAAAAGTCTGTTTGGGACTGTTTCTATGGAGATGAGACGACATGACAATCCTGTATCTATTTTTATGTACTGGTGAAGAACAGCAGGGTCCAGGAACCCTATGTTGAGACTGACCATCTGGAGTCATCCACCTCAGGCTCAGTGAATTTACTCAAGAATCGGAGTTTTGACCCTAGGTTCCAACCTACCAGGCAAGATGTCAGCTGGTCCGGTGGGCATGCACTTCTTCATCACATGGTCCAAAACCAACCAGATGGGCAGGTGTGTTCAGCGTACCAAAGGCAGGCACACGTGTCCAGTTCCAGCAATGGAGGCCTACAGAGAAATGCTGTCACTGTTCCACTCACTCCTCACATCAAAGATGGGAGAACACATAGCTTCCGCTCCACTTTTCGATCCCTGGTATGGTGGAGCTATGTGGCTACAATCCAGCCAAATACAACACCCACATTGGAGCAGCCATGTACTGACACCATTTGGAACCTCGGAAGAGGTGAACAGACATACGTATTGGTGCAGCCACAGTACATGTAAACTCTAACTGCTAACTAGCAATAGCACAAATTGTGTATGTTTTAACTTCACATTACATGTATCTATGTTCACGCAAACCACACACTGTGTGCAGAGACAGGGGTTGGGCCTGATGCCATAACATGGGAGGGGGGTGGAGTGTGCTTTGACCCTGATGCAGGGCTTTGGCCTAGTGGTAGACTGCTCAGCGCCCCGATGTGTAGACAAAGCTTTCCTTAATGTAAGTATATATTGTGATAGCGCTCTTCCATTGGCGAAGTCCCAGAGGGTGCTTCGCAGTTAAGAGCTTTACGTGTATTGATCAACGCTCCAGCCGCACACATGCAGACAAATATTGAACATGCGGCACATGCAGACTTGATGTTAATCGATCTAGGTAAGACTGAGAAGCCTACGTAGGTCGTAGCTGTACTGGGAAGTGCTAACTAATCTTTTTTTTTTTCCTGCGTGTAATCGTATCAGTGCACGTGCCTAGCCTACGCGCTTCATTCATCGAGTTGCATGCAGGCTAAACGAACACTATTTACAATAAACTTCAAGTGAAAACAACCCGTCAAAAGTGTCCATGACGACGTTTTGTATATAATAAAATTTATATAATAGCCTTCACCATAATGCATTAGCAGTGATGTAGGGTGGGTGGGTGTCCCTCTAGCTGGTGGGAGGAGGCTCAGGGAAAAGGTTACCACTTTGCTACCTGGCTTGCTATTGGCTCAGATCATCAAAATCCAGCAGCCTTGTTAATCTTCAGCTGAGTTAACTTAATGTGCACATTAATTAGACAATTATTGCCAATATTTATAAATAATTTTGTCAAATGACGCAATGGCACCGGTAGAAATTAATTTTTTTTGTCTTGATTTTAGTTAAAGAATGGTTAATGGAATAATTTTTCGAATTACATATATCATAATCAGACCGATGTATAGTACATTATAAACTTGTTTAAAATTCAATTTGAAATAAAAAGCAAGATAACCGCCTATGTACATGTATGGGCCATTTCTGGATATGGGCCTCACTTCAGTAACATTACCATGTATTATGCTCTTAGTGCTTTCTCCTTCACTGGTTGGGGCCTTCGATGTAGATGGAGAGGCAGTTGCTGGAGGTGAGACGAGAGATGTACATCTGGTAAGAACAAAGTACATGTACAGGAGATGAATAAGCCCAGTACACTTAACTAAGTCATTGTAATTAGATTCATTGTTACGTTAGCGCATGTGACATTTTTCAGGCCGAAAATGTATTCTTTGACTCGGTAGTGAATTTGTGTACAAGTACAGCTACCAGCGTCCATTCTCGATATATAGAAATATCGTCTGTTTGACTTGCGATTGATCACACACGGAAAACAAATCAGCGCGTATGCGAGTTTGAAAAGCATTTATGTACTTATTTGCAGCCTGCTGTAATTACAGAATATTAGGTTTGTCTAGTTTGCCTATAGCTATCAGCTACAATGCAAGTGGTAAACGAGTAGTAATCACATCGGGTAACACTTTCAGGTGGAAGGTTTTGGCGTTGATGCATACCAATGTCTTCACCATTCACCCAATCTTCTGCTTCTCCATCAGGGTGGTCAACCATTATTACTCGCACTTCATTCCTCAACCTCATAATGATGAGATGTGGTACTACCAGGTCAACGACCTTGCATGTAAATCATACTGAATTGACATCTTATGGTATCGTGTGGAAGACATGAGCAGCCTGAGGAAGCAGGTTGTTTTAGCTGGGAATCCATGCTTAGTCTCTGAAAGAGTCATAGGTGTGGCTGTTTTCTGATGAAGCCAAAACCTTTTCCAAACTTCTGCTTTCCGATGCTGGATTGTCCAAAGCATTGCCTGTACCATTGCTTGATTCTTCAGCAATAGCAATACTTTCCATGTCGTTTCTTGCTTTCCTTGGCAAATTGTTTTATTTATTTGATACACTACTCCAAATCCCAAGAAGCAAACCTTTGTTTAAAGCCCCCCATAGATTGTTCTTTCTCGAATTTTGAAACGACGTCAGACAAATTACAGCTCGCTCCATTACTTGAAGGCACTTGCATGATTAATTTGATCGCGTGTGAGCCTTCTTGGCTTTCTCGTACGCGAAATACAAATCTCGATTGTTAACTCTTTCTACGAGATTATTAATAAATGATACACTTGATTAAATTTAATATTTAATAACGTATCGCGCTAATATATACCATGTCCTCTATAGTCACGTTAGCCCGATATACCTTCATAACGACATGCATACATATGGTCCGCGTGATTTGTGGAACTCCCTAATTTTGAAAGCAAATAAGCGCTTATTGTCTGACTCATTTCGTAAACCTTGCTGTTGTAAAGAACTAGTCTCGTACCCAGACCTTATTCCCACAGCGGATGGATTACATCACCGCTAGGGTCTGGCGCATAGATTTTGGTTCTGACTTGTTATTATTATTGTGTCGTCATAAGTGTCGTCATCGTGTAATCAATAGCATTCCATAGCAATGAGTCAAGCAGCGATTAGAATGTCGGGGACTAACTCGGCTAGACGCCGTTATTATTCGTGCATCCCAAAGACTTGGATATTCCAGCGTCCGTGACAAGCAGCTACTGGCTATCAGGACCTTTATGAAAGGCAATGACGTATTTCTGTGTCCTGTAGCTTTGAATAGAGGTAAAAAAATTCTTCCAACAAGGCAGGACACGGCTGCCATCCACCTCCCTTATGGCATCCTTAAATTCAAGCAGCAACAGATCATGTCTCCTTTGCGTATTCTAGGACCATAATAACACGATGACGACACTTATGACGACACAATAATTGGCATAACATTCAAAACAAGCCAGAACCAAAAAGTTCGATCTATGCGCCAGACCACGTAGCGGTGATGTAATCCATCCGCAGCTGTGGGAATAAGGGTCTGGGTACGAGAGTAGTAACGAACAGCAGTGGGCAATTCCCGCCCCAGGCCCAATAAATTGCCTTATCAACATGCATAAATTAAGCCTGAAATGCAAAATAGAAAAAGCGGTGCATGATAAACTTTTCAGTTGATAAGATACACACAATTTGGCCGCTAGACGTAGTTAGTGGCGGGGGCAGGGAGGGGGAGGGGATATGCTCCCCTTTCCATTCCGAGCCGCTAGTTATTTTTTCATGATACAGTAGTTTTATGAATAATCCGCGCTATTCGGTACGTAGGCTCATGGATTACCACAGAGAGAATGTTCAGGAGCTCTGTAGATGAGTGTTGGTGGCTAAGGAAAGAGACACAATGCATGATCAATGGTCATATCAGTGCACAGTGTTTTCAGAACATCTCAAAAGTGTCTTTGGGATTGATATTACTAATGATGTCCCTGACATTCACCACCTGCTATTTTGCTATCGGTGCAAGCGAGTGATAGACAAATCTGTACATGATCAACATCATCGTGCTCCATATAAAAGCTCGTGTTCAAGTGGGAGGCCCATGACGAAAAAGAATGTCCGTTGCATATGTGTGTACATGTACATGGATATTATTATTGTTACATTATACCATCCAGATATGTCATCCCAAGAATAAAATGTACACATCCAAGAGGTCGTTCTATAGGCTGTTCAATTATTGAGTACATTAGGGAATTGCAACACCAAGCTGCATACCCCACTAGCCAATAGAAATTATGCAGTGGTCCTGGAACAACTTCAGTGCCCGCTCTGCCTAGACACTTTGAGCAGACCCCTGGAGCTCCCATGCAGAGCACTGGTGTGTACCATTTGCACTGTGAAGTTGTTCATCATGTTCAACTGCCAGTGTCAACAGATTTAATTAAAGCGGCCAATTAAGTTAATAATTTAACAAATGCTCAAAAATAATTACAAGGGAAAAACTACTAAAGTGCTTATCCACTAGACGCTCAAGGTATAGTATATATTTACCTTAACCTTTTCCATTGATACCAGCCAACAAATACTAACAAGCTGTGCTCATCTATGATAGATGTAGCACAGGAAAAGCTTGTTGCCTATGTCGTCTGTGATTTCCAAAATCTACGCGCACAGTGCCACAGCATTTACAGCCAATTTGTTTATAAAATCATGGAATTAGGTATGTTAAAGTAAAGTACTCTAAACGATTCTATGCTCACCTTGTACTTGTTTAACAGAACTTGCAATATCATGGTTTATGGTTCATTTCCGGACATCATTCCCCAAGTGTTCTACCTCGCTTAAAATGAACCTCCTGAAGACCATGTAATGCCATGGGCAAGACGCACCCATGCACGATTCGGTCTACTCGGAGAGCAAGGGGCGGAATCAATCCTAAGTTAATACCTCCCATACCCGACAAGACGAAAAGACTGTTGTCAATACTTAAAGAACATCTAATATCAATTGCACCACACAGCGTTGCAGCCATCCCCTAGCCATGTAAAATTAAAAAACAAGGTCCACCATGAAGCTCTACATGTGTATACCTGCAAAATACTAGCGCCAACAAACAACAATAGAAGTAGTAAGTACCACTTGTTGCCTTAAGTTTTCAGCTTTCATTTCGGTCTCAAATATTGCTCTTGGGGGAGAAAGAGCCCGCCGTAGTGAAGACGTCCTTCGAAAGGCGGCCGCTTTCGAATGCTATACCTATAAGAACTAACGCATCTGACTCAGGCCTTAAATAGAAAAAAAGTGCTTCTATTGTTGTATGCATATGGCTTATAAAATTTGCTTTGTTCATATATAGTTCAAGTGCCAAGGTGTTGCTAGGGCATTACATAATGTTTTCAATACTTTTGGAAGGAGTCTAGAATTTCAATGACCGCAAACTACAGTGCACTGTGCGCTTGCATGAATGATAAATCAAACTTGTGGCCAGCACCGGAATTCATTGTGTTTTTGGACCCACGAGACTATCTAGGTAACACCATTTCACACTCTCCCCAAGTGATGTAATTACGTCACTATGCATGTAAACTGCTATTGAATGATAGTATTTATAACTCATCAAGTAACAAAACTACACTAAATAACTGACATGATACCAAGTGGGGTGAGGAACACACCATAGACCAGTACATGGGGTGAGGAACACACCATAGACCAGTACATGGGGAGAGGAACACACCATAGACCAGTACATGGGGTGAGGAACACACCATAGACCAGTACATGGGGTGAGGAACACACCATAGACCAGTACATGGGGTGAGGAACACACCATAGACCAGTACAT
This sequence comes from Ephydatia muelleri, assembly GCA_013339895.1. Taxonomy (NCBI): domain Eukaryota; kingdom Metazoa; phylum Porifera; class Demospongiae; order Spongillida; family Spongillidae; genus Ephydatia; species Ephydatia muelleri. The sequence continues at coordinate 1,104,084 of JABACO010000003.1, forward strand.
GGGGTGAGGAACACACCATAGACCAGTACATGGGGTGAGGAACACACCATAGACCAGTACATGGGGTCAGGAACACACCATGCAGTTGAAATCGTGATACTTGAGCATAAAATCGTTTTCAGCACTTCGGCATTAGTTTTGGGAAAAATGGTGAATATCACAAATCTGATTGCATATTATGTTGATAAACTATATGACAACGTATATCGAAAGTGTGAAGTTGTCACGTGACTTTGTAATTTTTTAACAGCTTCGTTTGTGCAGCCTGTTCAATAAGCACGTTTGATTGGCCTGAATCTTGCTGGCTCAATCGATCGTTCGAGATGTAGGGATCAGCGGCGGCGCGAGGGTTATCAGCGCCCGAGGGCAGGACAATGAAATTTTCGTCCATACAAATACACGTGAAATCTTTTTACCCCGAAGATGATAGCTAGAGCCTCTTTCTCTATCTGTGCATAATTTTGTTCTGCATCCGACCACGTCCGCGACGCGAACGCTATTGGCTTTTCCGTTCCTTCTTCACTTACTTGCGTTAACACCGCCCCTACACCATAACTTGCAATTGATGCATCTGTAGCCAGTCTCAAAGACAACTTGAGATTATAAATTGCTAGAAACTTGGAAGATGTCAACATGCCTTTGGCTGCTAAAAAGGCTTGACTACATTCTTCGGACCACCGCCATCTATTATTCTTCTTCAGCAATGCGTATAATGGGGAAGTAATTGTCGACAGGCTGGGCAGAAATAATAATTAACCATTCCTATAAAACGATTTTAATTCTGCCACATTCCTAGGCTGTGGAACGTTCACCATAGCTTCTATTTTGCTTTCAAGCGGGTGCAAACCTTCTGCGTCTATCCTATGCCCCAAGAATTCAACAGAGTTGGCCATGCATATGAACACACACTTAGTAATGCCATGGGTTTTCAGACGCTCCATGCAACACTAGCTCCAGATTCATCAGGTGTTCGCCTTCACTACCTCCTGCTACCAATGTAGCAAACCGTTCTTGGTACGCCTTGTAACACGGAATGTCAATCCATGAGTTTCTGGAAAATGGCGGGAGCCGATGCAACTCCGAACGGTAATCGGGAATACTGATACAGACCCTTGTGTGTATTAATAGTGCATCTTGATTCCTTATCCAGAGGAAGTTGTTGATACGCGTTAGACAGGTCAAGACTCGTCTACATGTTCTTCTGGTCTACTGGTCTACATGCAGGGCAGAATTCACCGTTACTTTATAATCCCCACATATTCTTATACTTCGGTCTGGCTTTGGAATTGGTACGATGGGTGTTGCCCATTCACTGTGATTGACTGGACAGATAACTCCTGTTTTCTCAAGACGCTCCAGCTCCGTTTCGATTTGTTCTTTCATTGCAAAGGATACCGACCTAGGTCTACAAAAAATGGGCTGGGCTCCCTCTTTCAGGACTAGCCTTGCTTTAAATTGATGTATCTCACCTAGGTTAAACACTTCTGGAAAACCATTTACCAAAGCTTATCTGCTACTCCTTTATTCTCTGTAATTCCCTTGCTGTTAATTGTGGGCGGGGTTACAAGTGCGCTTTTTAGATGCCATTGTATTCTAAACATACTTTAACCAATCTCTGCCCAGCAAACTAGGACCTTTTCCAGCCACCACAACTAATCTATATGCCTTTCCTGCTTTCCCAGCCTGACCCTTACCCCAACTTCTCCTCATACCTGTATTCTCTGAGTTATATAAGTGGCAAGCTTTAGTGTAGACTCTTTCAGCAGTAGTTTGAAAACTTTTTCCTATAGATGATAGTCGCTGCGGCCCCCCGTGTCTATTTCCATCATCAGAATTTCTCTGTTGACATCCATCTTCACCATGTATGCACTCGTTTCCGAGGTGCCCTGTGACTTAAACAATGAGCCCATTGTTCCCTCACACAATGTATCAATTACACGGATGATACCCGTGACCTTCTTCACCTTGTTTATCCACCCATTTCAGCTCTTCTTTGTCCTGTCTTGTCTTACAGCTTGCTTCAATGTGGCCCTTCTTGTGGCACCTATAACATACTGCATTTTTAAAACGACAATGCTCAGATTGATGCCCCTTTTTCCCACAATGCCAACACACCCGCCCCCGTTGTGCCGGACTACTACCGTAATCTTGAACCTTCTGTACCGGTACTTCTGAGACTTTAACCTCCTGACTGCTCTCCTGCGCTGCTTCCATGCCTCGAGCTATTTGCACTGCCTTCTCAAAATCTAGGTTCGCTTCTGACAGTAGCCTCCTTTGTATACCTTCATTTGCCAGTCCGCATACGAAACGGTCCCTCAACGCCTCTACCAAAAATGCTCCAAACTCACATGTACCCGCTAATCGTTTAAGCTCTGCTACATACTCCAAAACCGACTCTCCATTACCTTGGTTATGCCGGTTGAAATGGAAACGTTCGACTATGACCAGACGCTTCGGTTCAAAGTGTTCCTGAAGGGCTGTCACCAGCTGTTCATACGTCTTATCTCCAGGTACTTCAGGATGCAGCAAACTCCTGAGCAATGTATACATCCTACTGCCAATCACGCTGAGAAGCACTGCCCCTTGTCTCACTGTTGGTATCCCGTTAGCAATGAAAAACTGCGAAAGTCTTTCCAAATACACCGTGACAGACTCCAGTTCCGACTGAAACTCTGATATTTGGCCTACGGATACAGCAGCCATACCACCCTCGTCGCCAATATGACATACCCACGTAGGCCTATCGTTGAGTCTGACGAAATGAGTATATCAACTGATAACCACTCGATATCACACTATTAAGTACTCTGAATCACGCATGCGCAGCATACACAGAATAGTTCCATATACTACAAGGAACACACCATAGACCAGTACATGGGGTGAGGAACACACCGTAGACCAGTACATGGGGTGAGGAACACACCATAGACCAGTACATGGAGCGAAGAACACACCATAGACCAGTACATGGGGTGCGGAACACCATAGACCAGTACATGGAGTGAGGAACACACCATAGACCAGTACATGGGGTCAGAAACACACTATAGACCAGTACATGGGGTGAGGAACACACCATAGACCAGTACACTGGGTACCCTCGCCACACCTCTTGTCACTCACCCTCCTTCCTCCCCAGCTCCCTCACTTCCTGGGCCTTTGCATATTGAGAAATGCCCTCCAATGCAGCTGCTAATCTCTTCCATGATGCTGAGGTGTCAGAGGTGACCCAGAACCCAACCATGGCTTTTTGACAATCACCAGCCATCCCATGGCAGTTTTGCTCTATCTCGTCCAACTTTGTTTGATCAAGATTCAGTTCAACCCCAAGAAACTTCCAGTCAACAACACCACTTATCTGCAGTAGAATGTTCTTGACATTGAAGCTATAACGTTCTGTGATGTAAACTGACATCATTACTATAACCTATACAACATAGTAACCACACCCATCACCACACCCATCTCCCCATCATGAAAAAAACTCTTGAACTGGTACATCATCAGTACTTAGTAAACAAGAAATTATCTATCCAGGTTTAGATGAAGGATTGGGTGATATTCGGTTCACACGCCACATAAGGATGTGGGTGCAGGGGCTGTACTGTTGGACAGGTTTTCCACATGCTTTTGTGGGGGGAATTTCATCGTTGTACTCGTACCATAGGCTTTATTTATATTTTTATGAGTAGTACTAAAGTTGAAATGTGTCACTATGTGGTTTTTTCCTTCACCTCGTGCTTTTAGTCTGAATTACGAATTTGTGAAAATATGGGTGGAAGAAAATTTAACTTGGACGTGCAATGAAGAACGCGTAAAGAAAGAAACCGAAGCCTTAATTTTGAATCTCGTTGTATCCATTCCTCGGAATTTGTTGCACATTCATGTTTGTCCTGAACTTAATCTTTCTCTGTGCTCTGAAGAACCATCTGTTGATGACCCACATCTATCTGTGTATCTGCGTTTGTAAATGTCATGTCAGATCTCTTCAGCAACTTACATCCCGTGTGTCCTCGCTTACAGTGTCACTCCCGTGAGGATGTTTGTTGTTTTCTGAGATTCGCCTGCTTGTCTACATGTATTATGATTCATTTGTTAGTTGTACATGGTTATTGCTTTCATAGGGCCTGTATACGAGCACTTACATGGTTTCTGTGGTTCTCACTCGCATTGCCCGTGAGACTTGGCGTTAATTACTAGTGTTGCCAATCCCCTACTCTATTATCTATGCCGACATGAAGGAATTCTTATCACGATAAAAGAGTCCTAACCTTTACTACTTTTGTGGTCTAGGCAATAATGTGACTTCCAAGAGATACAGTTCAGCCAGAGTAGCATTACATGCTTGGTAGGGACATTAAGTATACTTTGCATGCTCTCAACTGAATTATTCACTTTTGGTGAACAGATACAGTGTTATGGTACAACATATCAAGAAAGAATCATATCCAGGTTTAGATGAAGGATTGGGTGATATTTGGTTCACACGCCACATAAGGATGTGGGTGCAGGGGCTGTACTGTTGGACACATGCATGGTACATCGTAAGGTGCTATACAACTAAGCATCATTGCTGATATGATGAAAAAAGGCAGACTTAAGTACTTAACATAAATCACATAAACGGTATTTTTAATAAAATTTACAGGATACTAAATCATGTCTTCCACCTGTATGGAAAAGTCTTGTACAAAAATACCAAAAAGAATTTGACTACGCAAAAATTTAATAAACATTGCGCTCTGTATGCATGGCATCATGCATCATCAAACAGGAGGTATTTGAAGTCGGATATGTTCGCGGCAGTGAGGCAAGGTGCCACAATAGGAAGGCATTCCATGTGGATCTAACAACTGGGCATATGGGTATCAAGAGTACTTCCCATCGTGGTTGTTTTGAAAGGTACAATAAAGGATATCTAGTAGAAAGGTAATCAGATTTTAATAACATAGCTCATATCTGCCTAACTTCCATATCCTTAAATTCACTTAAATTAGCGATCTTAGTAAGAAAGTATAACTGTTGCCTTCATTTTCAAAAACCTGGTATGATTATGTTACTTTTACAGGATACTAAATCATGTAATGACAAACTAATTGAGTACAGTACTCTACACTATATTGGATGCGACATTTGTGAGTACCGTAAGATGGCTTCTCAGGGTTTTGTGCTGAAGCAACAGTTGTCCTACACAGAGGGCAGACATGGTGTTCCTGCGGTAGACGCAACATGATTATTATGTAACATACCTGATTTCTTACCTTGAACCACTGATCAATACATTCCTGATGGAACACATGTCCACACTTTATTGCCTGAATATCTCTACCATTCTTAATGTCATCATAGCACACTACACAGCTGAGTAATATACATTTGGTGTCCATGTAATCACTGCACCACTCCAAAACCCTTACTTGTTTTCAGAGGTTGTTGAAGATGTTGGGGATGGTGCCCTCATTGCTCCACACATGGTTTCCTGGTTTACAACCCGTCCTTTGCATTGAACAGTTCTTGTCACTGAAGCTGGTACTGATGCAGTCTGCTGTACAAGTGATCCACTGGGTGTGTACTGACAGCTTGCTCCAATCCCATCTACATATCCAACTCTTCTTCCCGAGACCATTCTCTCATTTAATGCTCTTTCATTGGTCCTGACAGTCACATCACTTGGTGGTATAACCACAACAGGAGGTCTGGTGTGGTCTAGGCAATAATGTAACTTCCCTGAAACACCTTCTTATCCACCTTCTATCTCCCTCACCCACCATTCGTGCCACATGACCTTATAACTCCATTCCTCACACATCACACATGCACCCCAACACACAAACTCCACCCATCACCCCACCTCTTACCTCCGATATACGAAAAGTGGGGGGGGGGGGGGGGGGGGGGGGTCCACTTCAGGTCCGATATACGAGAAGTAGGGGGGAGGGGGGGGGGGGGGCAGTCCGCTTCAGGTCCGATACCTTTGTTTGGCACACAGAAAATACTTTATCGTTGATTATAAACGGTTACAATTTTGACCAAGGGAGGTGCTCAAGCACTTCACACGCACGCGCGAATGAACTTAATTGTCTTTTTTAATTGTATTCATTCTTGAGACGGAGGGGGGTGCCCGAGCCCCCTGAGCCCCCCCCCCCCCCCTAAATACGCCACTGATTCTGTAGTTGACTTCGGACACTGGCTGTAGGCTATCACTCAACCATTCTGCTCTAGGATGGCACCCAATCCTGCCAGGTTGGCATCTGTTTGGAGGACCAATGGGCTTGCCTCTTGGATATGCTAGGATACGTGCCACTGTTAGCTTTGTCTGTAAGTTCCTAAAGGCTTGTTCACATTCTTCAGTCCATCGGTATTGGTATCTTTTTGTGTCAACTAGTGGAGGGGTCTTGCAATGTCTGCGAAGTGCTAAATCAATGTTCAATAATATAGGATGCAAAGCCTATGAAGTGCCCTACTGTTGCATCTCTGGGCCTGGGCCAATCTTGGACTGCCTGAACCTTGCTGTTGTCTGGAGTCATTCCTTCTGCAGAGAAAACATGTCCCAGGTAGACGATTTGTGCTCCAATCTGGGGAGTAGAGGAGTACATCGTCTTGGTAGGTGGTTACGAATGGTAGCCCCATCATTACACTCCTTGGAGGAAAATGTGCTTGTGGTCCCACTGTGTTGATGTGATGAGTGGCAGCCGTGGACACACTGTACAAATGAATGGAGCCCAGATGAATGGAGAGCAGATCACTGAATTCTTTAACCACAATATTGAAGCGTGGCCTGACATATGCCTGGGCTTCTATGTCTGTGTGCAGGGTTGCTGTAGGCCAGCCAGGGGTCTGGCCTGAGGCCGGCCGGCCTGACTGCCTGGCCTGATAGGCCGACCTGTCAGGCCAATCAATTATAAATTATTCGGTGTTCAATTAATTGATACGCATGCAACGTGATTTTGCCTCCGCTATGTCGATCGACAATTCTCCTGCATGGTCCATCATCTTTAAACACTCCTCTGCCTTCCACTCGTCACCTCAAACCTTGTCCTAACCCCGATCTGAGGGAATACGTGTATTTTCAAGAGCCAAGTTGATCCAGGAGTGTCAACGATGGAATCTACTTCCCCAACGGCTGGAAGCATCAATTATGCATAATGCATGGCTGCTTCGAATGCATTAAGCCAATATTACGTACACTCTTGCTCAGTCGCTACACTCTTGCTCAGTCGCTACACATGTTATACAATGTATTTGAAATTCTGCTGCTTTTTGTCAGTTATTAAATATGAATGATTTACAATCGTGCATTTGGTGAATGTGTAAAGTCATTTCAGTACTTCGTATTTATTGGTTGCACCAAATCCTCCGTAATAAGATATTATAATACTTGTGTATACTGAATATGATTGCAGTTGACAAAATATAAACATGTAATTAGGAATGAAGGATTTGTATGCCGTCAATAAAAAGTAATAAACAGTTGATGATTGAGTTTTCAATGAGAAGCCCGCCTAACATATTGCATGATGCTTAGGGTGGGCGTGGTCCGGCCTGATAGGCTAGACCCCTGGCCTGACAGGCCTGACAGGCCGGCTGGCCTTCGGCAACCCTGTCTGTGTGATCTCCAGATGCCAGTATGGTGCATTCTGCCACGATGTTGGTGTTCGTGACATTGCAAGCTTGATCCCTCTTCTTGACCTGTCTGCCCATATCCTTTCTAGATCGGAGTGGCCATCATACATAATGTGGCTTTTTCTGCATTTGGTGGGGAAGCACTGTGACCAGAGTTGTTCGAAAGCCTACCTGCAGTTCTTGTTGTCATAAAACGTCAATGCCAAGTATTGCAGCAGCAACTACGTTTTCAACAACTTGGAAATCACGTACGCGGTCTACCATATTTAACTTCACCCGGACAGTTACATGGTCTAATATGGGGAGGCAGCCGTCACTACTCGTACATTCTGTGGTGGCTGGACTTTCACGACCTTGTGCATTCTTATTAGTGCTTCTTTACGGATCAGCGACACTGAGGACTCTGAATCCAACATGATGTCCAGTTCTTTGTCTCCTATTATTCCAATTATTCACTTTTAGAGCAGCTATGACAATGGGTTTACGTGGGCTTAAAGGTTTACGGGTGGCTAGCTGCTTCCCGCTGCAGACATCCCGCTAAAATTTCCCTGTTGATTCCTTGCCTCCGGCTACGGTCGAAGGTAGCGACAATTTCGCCGAATGTGTCCAGGTTTTCCGCTATTCAGTAAAGCATAGTATGGGTCTGAAGTCAGGCTGCTGGTTTCTGTGGCGAGTACTCAGAGCTTCCACTGCTTTGAGACAGCAGCGACTTGAGCTGTTCCATGACATGATTTTCGCTGACCGTAGGGTTTTTCTGCAGGTGTACCTAAGGTTGCCGCCGTTAGCTCATCCTCCAGGGACATTAGCAGCTTCGCTCGGTCAAATTGAGTCTGAGGATTACGAATGAGCTTTCTCTGTCGGAACTGTTCAATCACTATGAACGTCGGTGTTTGCGAGACAAGCTTTTCTTTGACCTTCCCATATAGTTCTTTCTTTCTTCGGCGATCAGGTCCAGCCAAACGAAGAGTTGCCTTTATTCGCGCGCTGGCATAAAATCAATAAAAAATTACACGTCAAATATGTACACATCGTTACACGGTGCCATTTTAGTGTAGTGACAATTCGGCAACCATTTAATTGGTTCTCCTTCACTTCATCACGTGTAACTTGTCATAGGAACATCGTTTGAAGACCAAATTGTAGCATTTAAAAACAAAGGTTCCTTTGAATTAAAAAAAAGTGCAAACATCAGCCGATGAAGATCATAAACGAAAAAGGCGTGCGTGGGCGTAACTTTGTGCCAACTTATTGACACTTGCTATGCATGCACGTAGGAAGCGAAAGAATGCTCGAAAAACTTTGTTTCCAGTCGAAGAAATCGATTCCTCACGTTACAGGTGCAAACTCATTCACGGTTGCCTAACTAAACGCACACGACTGGAGAGCATAACAGATATTCAGATGACCTATTCGTTTCCTTCCATGTGTGACCTGATGGCGTCAAGCAATTTGATTGGGGCGCACGATTTCGTGCGCCACGGAACAATAAAGTTACTTCCTTACTTTTTGTAGCCATTATACATTATGCGATAATGCTTACGTACATGAGTCTGGGAAAGAGACCTGTCTTCGCGCACCGTACTTATTCATTCATTAACTACGCACAATTTGACGTCACAAGCGTATAAAGCAAACGTTACGAGCGAGGTAAAGAGCATGGCTCGTTATCAAAGAGAACTAATGTATCATAATGCAAAAGGCTAAGATAACATTTGAATGCCTTCTTTAAAATGAATTCAAAGACAAGGGTGCTGATGGCAATGTTTAGAAATCAATGAGACCAGACATGAGGATCTAGAGGCTTATCTCTTTATCTGTAATTTGGGATATTGGACTCCATTAATCAATGGACTCATATACTGATAAATGGAGAAATGCACATTGGTTATTTGAATATGGTACTTTCACAAACCAGTTATGCTAATAAAATATCAGAACAAGTAAAAAACAGTCAGTTCTGAAAAACCTAAAAGCCAGTACCACACCCTCAGAGTGTGGAGAACCCATACCTCATACCAATGTAATGTGCATATAAAGGTACCATCTGTCATCATCGCACAAATCAAAAGTTAGTAAAGCTGGTGCCTCCAATATTGGATTGAAGTTGATTATGTTTTTAAGAGAGGCTGAAGATGGTACATGTACATCAATGAAGATGTAGTATTGTCATTTATTGTGTAATTGTAATTGCCTAGTTTAACCCTTGAGAACATTCTAGAAGATTTATCGGAGGTACTTAAAGCTACCGCTGAGCAGAGGAAGACCAGATCATTTGGAGGCTAGCATACCTTACGGATGGACGAAGGCGCGAACTGATGTTATTTGTGTGCCTATAGCTGTGTGATTCTTATCGCTACTCTAAGCTGATATTGATTCCTAAACAGGCTGTCATTGGGTCACGAGCGCGGGTATTCCAGTACTTCACAGAAGACATGATCACTTTCCTTATCACCATTCTGCACATTCTGATGTGATTTGTGAGGAGGTATGTATGTGTCAAGATTACAATCCCCTCAGTTAACAGACTGTCTAAGAACAGCTTGATATGGTACATCATCAGGTAGCATATGTGAGGGTTCAATGTAAATCAGTGACCATCTATCACATCAACCCTTTTGCGGAGAAAGCCAATTATTACGTTTATTCCACAGGAAAACGTACTTAGCAAAGTGTATGACCTGGAAACAACTGATCCAAATGCTGTTGACTTACAAAGTTTAGATAAACAGAGTGGCTTTAGTATATATAGTATCTGAGGCACAATTATGGTCTGTTGCCCGTGAAAGAGTGTAGCGCATATCAGTAAACTCTGTAGCCACCAGATAACTAACGTAGTATTGGATGAATAATACAAAATAATGTACATTAGCATAATGCATATTGTCGCATTTAACATTAATTTATTCATATGTTGTATATCGCGCACGTGAGTTTTTGAGAAATAATTGAGTTGAGTAGCGTGGACGTTTCTCTGCTAGGGATAATCCGACTGCATCGTACAGACAGTGATAATTTCCGTAACTTTCACATGGTCCTACGAGTCGTGGAACACATTTAGAACGGAAATCACTGAAAATGAGCGAAGAGCTTAGCAAGCAAAAAAGAACTAGAGCAGGACATCGTGGGTCCGCCAAGAGAATCATATCCCAAGCGCAGGAAACCATAGACTCCGGCGAAATAAACGTCTCGAAGTTGAGCCAATGGCTGTCCTTCAGTTACCAATACCTCAAGACTCTGAAGGAGGAAGGTTGAAACTCTTCGAAATTTGGACGCCAAAATCTTGGAAGCCATGGAAGATGGAGATGAACTTATCACGGGGATAGAACAAGCCGATCTGAACCGAGAGGTAATAGAACTCGCTATTCTCGACATTGAAGCCGCGCTACAGTTAGGTGAAGGGAGAAAGAGCGCAGATCGACCGACTCAAGCAACGTTAAACGATGCGGGACGAGCTTCATCGAACGTTACATCGTCACCGCAAGTCAACGACACTACGCATCTACATAGTGACGCGGTCGTCGAGGGGAGCGAACCCGCTTCCGCTCCACCGCTCGACGAAGTACTAACTGTACATCAGAAGGCAAGGTTGCCTAAGCTGGAACTGAAAAGATTTGAAGGGGAATTGACGACATGGACGTCGTTCTGGGACTCGTTAGAAGCAGCCATTCACAACAATGACCAACTTTCATCGATTGACAAGTTTAATTACTTGAGAACACTTCTGGAAGGCCCAGCAGCTGCAGCAGTTGCAGGCTTATCTCTGACCTCTTCTAACTATACTGAAGCTGTTGCTGTCTTGAAGAAGCGGTTTGGCAACAAACAACTCATCATCTCCGCTCATATGGACATGCTCATGAACCGCGAGGGTGTCTCTTCAGGCCGGAACTTAAAGGCTATTCGGGAACTGCACAATCATGTTGAATCACATGTAAGAAGCCTACAGTCTCTTGGAGTTCCATCCTCTTCATTTGGTGCCATGCTTGCATCGGTTATCATGAACAAGCTACCTCATGATTTACATCTAGCAGTCAGCAAGGAGATAACTGATGGTGAATGGGATCTAAAAAAGGTGATGGCAGTAGTAGAGAAAGAAATCGACGCAAGAGAAAGGGCAGCAGCAAACGCGAAACCTGTGCAAAGAGGAATGGGCAGGAGTCACCAACCTACTGCGTCAGCCCTCTTATCCAGTAGTGGTTCTCCTTCATGTTCATTTTGTGGCCAGCCTCATTTTTCAGCAAACTGTGAGACGGTGGCTGATGTCCGAGAACGGAAACAGTTGTTGAGTAAGAATGGTAGATGTTTTGCTTGCCTGCGGAAGGGACACATGAGTAAGGACTGCCGATCATCGAAGAACTGTCACGGTTGCGGAGGAAGGCACCATGCCAGTATCTGACCTAAGGGAAAGCAGCAACTACAAGGATCCTCAACGTCGACAGGGAGTCAGCAGTCGGGTCCGAATGCCTCAAGTAGATCAAGGTCAAATGCCGGTGGAGGTCAGCAATCGTCCATTTCACTAGTGGTGAGCACCAAGGTGCCAACATTACTTCAAACAGCTCGTGTCAAGGTCAGAGCTCCTGGCAAACTAGCACCTGTGATCGAAACAAGAATTCTACTGGACACTGGTAGCCAGAGGTCCTACATCTCAAGGCAGCTGAGTGAAGTACTCGGATTGAAGGAGGAGAAGAGAGAGACACAACTTGTCAAGGCCTTTGCAGCAGAAGAAGAAAAACTTCAGGTGTGCAGTGTGGTTAGTCTTAGGGTGGAAACAAGGGCAGGATCGAGCATAGTGTTATCTTTGCTTGCCATACCAATCATCTGTGGGCCCATAACTGGGCAGCCGATTACCTGTGCAATGGATCTCTTCCCACATTTATCAGGCTTGGAACTAGCGGACTCAGGTGATCTGAATGAATGTCGGGAAATTGGTATTCTTATCGGAGCTGATCAACATTGGGAGGTTGTGACGGGGGAAATAGTTCGAGGTAGATCTGGTCCGTCAGCAATGAAGACATGTTTCGGTTGGGTACTCTCAGGTCCCGTTCCCGGTGTTATTGCTGAATCACAAGTGACATGCTCGAACATCTCTCATGTACTAACAATGCAGACGCATTCATCACAGCAAGAGCTTGTCCACCTGGAGAAGAAGTTGCAGGCGTTTTGGGACCTAGACACTTTAGGAATCAAGGAGGGGGAGCAATCTGTATACCAGAAATTTGTTGAAGATGTATCCTTCCGTGGTGGTCACTATTGTGTGCGGCTGCCTTGGAAGTTTCCACGCATTATGCTGCCAGGCAACCAAGAACTTTGCCAGAGGCGACTCTACAATCTGCTTAGGAGACTCCAGCAATCACCACAGATCCTAGCCCAGTATAATGAAATCATTCAAGACCAGCTTAGGCAAGGCATAGTGGAAATAGTTGACCCTTCTGATGCTGGATCCATTGGAGCAACTCACTACCTTCCTCATCATGCTGTAATACGGGAAGATAAGCTGACAACTAAGTTGCGCATCGTTTATGATGCGTCGGCAAGGAGTAACGGACCGTCTCTTAATGATAGTTTATACGCGGGACCAACCTTTGGCCAGAACATTCTAGATATTCTTCTGAGATTCCGTCTCTTTCAAATAGCTGTGACTGCAGACATAGAGAAAGCCTTTCTTATGGTGTCTGTAGCTGAAGAAGACCGCAACTCTTTAAGGTTTCTGTGGGTGGATGACATTGCGGCGCAACTTCCTAGACTAGTCGTCATGCGCTTCACCAGGGTGGTGTTTGGAGTTTCGGCAAGCCCGTTTCTCCTCAATGCGACGATTAGAAAGCATGTCGAAGGCTACAGAGATAGTATCCATTCTTTTGTTGAGAAGTTCAATCGCTCTATTTATGTGGACGACCTCACTTTTGGAGGGAAGACTGAAGCCGAGGCATTTGAGCTGTACGAGAAGTCAAAACGGTGTTTGAGCCAAGCAGGATTCATTCTCAGGAAATTCATGTCCAACTCTCCGGCCCTTCAGGCACGCGTGTCTTCTCAAGAAACCAATGGGATTCAAGTTCCTCAGCATGAAGCTGTGACCTGTGACGACGAATCATACACCAAGAACACTTTGGGAGAAAGACTGGAACTACCGGAATGTGTTAAGGTGTTGGGAGTGAAGTGGAAGCCGACTGAAGACATTTTAGTCTGTGACATCGGGGATCTCTACAAGGTGGCTGTTAACATGGTTCCTACTAAGAGGAATGTTATTGGGCTCTCTGCACGTGTGTACGATCCCATGGGCATCCTTTCACCATGGACGGTATTCTTCAAGCTACTTTTCCAGGACATTTGTGCAGCAAAATTAGATTGGGATGACCAACTAGAAGGAGAGTTGTTGCTGAAGTGGAAGGTGTTGCTGTCAAGAATGAAGGAACCACTTCTTCTCCAGATTCCTAGGTGCTACTTCCACGGTGTTGAAGAACCTCATTCCTGTGAATTAGTAGGATTCTGTGATGCATCACAACGGGCATATGCTGCAGTGGTGTTTATGAAGATAGGTTCTGCAGGCAAGGGTGCAGTTCGATTTGTTGCTTCGAGGACCAGAGTTGCTCCTATGAACTCACTGACTATTCCAAGACTGGAGCTGCTAGCTGCACTTCTTTTAGCACGTCTTCTTTCAAATACCATGCAAGCACTACAGCCTGAACAGAAATTTGACAAGACATCCTGCTATACTGACTCGAAGATTGTCTTGTATTGGATAAGGGGCTATAGAGTGGAAGCAGTTTGTGGAGAACAGAGTGAGAGAGATTCGCACTCTGATTCCAGTGGAGTGTTGGCATCACTGTCGCGGTGATGTAAACCCAGCTGATCTCCCATCAAAAGGAGTTGTAGGTACCGAACCAAGTGCAATTGGATCCTGGCTGAAGGTACCTCAGCATGTTTGTGAGCCAGATCAGGAACCTTGTAATCCTGAATTGAACACCATACCTGAGGCCTGTGCAATGGAGCTGAAGGCGGGAGACCGAACCTCCTCAATGACTGTCCACAGCGTGCATATCCAGAAATGAGCGGTCAAAAGTCAGAATAATTTACTCGCGGTTTGCGAATCACCGAATATTCCCGTATACCTTCCCATACCAATGTATGGGTTAGTTGTATTCCAAGGACGCCAGATTTTTCCCAGGATTTGAAATTTGAAAATGTTAGTACACTACATTTGTTATGATTTTTAGTGGTGTCGCCGTATTTTTCCTATTTAAGCTGGGGCTTTCCTAGGATTGTCATAACATTGTCCCCAAATGTACAGGTAGCCAATGAGAAGGGTTTCTCATTACAATATTCCACGGTCATTTGTGTCAATACCTTTACGATTTACGATTTTGATATTTGAAAATAATATAGCTAGTACATCGAAGAACTATAAAATGTACTAAAAACTAGGCCTTCCTATAGAAAAATCGGCTTCCATACCCGGGAGAAGCATTTCATGTTGAATCTGTACGTTCCTCCATCTCGTGCCCTCAATTGACTCACGTGCAGATAGTACCATACAGATAATGCTGTGTAGTTGAAGTGTGGCCCTCCTTCAGTTTTTTTGATGGCATGAAATCGGTCCCAGACCTCTCATCGCGCTGCCCAAAAAGGTTTTCTACCAGTTGAGTTACTATGCGATCTTACCCGATGCGATCGGGATCGTTTGTATAAATCGCGCATACAGTACCATCCAGACGTAGCTTCTTGACACACGCGTGCGCGCGTCACGAGTGATACCCGTGCGTGACTCGAGCATACTTGTGTTTTACACGCATCAGGTTAGTCGTGGCGCGAAGCGACATTTTCGAGCACGAACTCGCGTGCATGATGGCACCCACTCCCTCAGTTGTAAAATACTATGGACAAATTTTCTACAATTCAGGAGCCCTTTGCTTGAATGCAAAACTAAGTTGTTTGTGAAGCCAGAACAGAGTAAGACTATGAGCTGTGTGTGTTGTTAGTGTGTGTGTGCATGTGTGTGTTTGTACTGTGTGTGCGTGTGTGTGCATGTGCGTGTGCGTGCGTGTGTGTGTGTGTGTGTGTGTGTGTGTGTGTGTGTGTGTGTGTGTGTGTGTTACTGTGTGTGTGTGTGTGTGTGTGTGTTGCTTACAAGTGTGTACTAGTATTGACGTTACAATTGTGTGCTATGTAAACTGTGATTAGCCTAATCTGATGTTAGACTGCCTGGGGTACAAGTACATGTAGCAGTTTTTCTCTGAGAACAGTAGGTCCAGGGTAGGCCTATGTAGGTACGTAGGTCCAGGGTAGGCCTATGTAGGTACATGTAGGTCCAGGGTAGGCCTATGTAGGTACATGTACATGTAGGTCCTCATCTTTGCCTACGTGTTCATCACCACCTGTACCACCCTGGACCTACAATGTACATAGGCCTATACTAGTACCCTGGACCTATGTAGACCTATCCTGGAGAGTGAAGATGAGGATAACTATTCAGATGGAATTGAAGTTGACTAAAACAAACACCTGGACCCTTGCACAAGTACATGCATGTACTGAATTACAATTGTATGGCCCTTGAAGATAATTTCATTATGTGGTAGGTCCATTGTATGCTATGTAAACTGTGATTTGCTAATCTGATGTTAGGCTGCCTGGTAACTTCCAGTTCTAAGAGAACAAACTGTGTACCTATGTCTTAAAAGCACACACTTTATATGTCATTAGTCCTGATGCCATAAACTTCACAATCAAGTACATGATGGGAGGGGGGTGAGTGGCCTGATACAAAGCCTTTGGCCTAGTGGTAGAGGCATTTTAGTCTGTTGCATAATGTCCTGGTACTTTGTTGTTCTATAGGGTTCAATAAGAGAGTTCTGTTTTAAAAGTCTGTTTGGGACTGTTTCTATGGAGATGACAATCCTGTATCTATTTTTTTGTACTGTTGAAGAACAGCAGGGTCCTAGAACCCAATGTTGAGACTGACCATCTGGAGTCATCCACCTCAGGCTCAGTGAATTTACTCAATCAGAGTTTTGACACTAGGTTCCAACCTACCAGACAAGATGTCTGCTGGTCCTGGAGGGCATGCACTTCTTCATCAAGTGGTCCAAAACCAACCAGATGGGCAGGTGTGTTCAGCGTACCCCAAAGGCAGGCACACGTGTCCAGTTCCAGCAATGGAGGCCTACAGAGAATGTTGTCACTGTTCCACTCACTCCTCACCCCTCTTCCACTTCAAAGATGGGAGAACACTCACATCTAAGAGCTTCCGCTCCACCTTTCTACCCCTGGTATGGTGGAGCTATGTGGCTACAATCCAGCCAAATATAACACCCACATTGGTGCAGCCATGTACAGTAGCTGCCAGAACAGGCCTTCCCACTGACACCATTTGGAACCTCGGAAGAGGTGAAGCAAAGCATACCAGACATATATGTATTGGTGCAGCCACAGTACATGTAAACTTCTAGCAATAGCACATATTATGCATGTTTTAACTGCACATTACATGTATCTATGTTCACACAAACCACACACTGTGTGCAGAGACAGGGGTTGGGCCTGATGCCATAACATGGGAGGGGGGTGGAGTGTGCTTTGACCCTGATGCAGGGCTTTGGCCTAGTGGTAGACTGAGCAGCGCCCCGATGTGTAGACAAAGCTTTCCTTTATGTAAGTATATATTGTGATAGCGCTCTTCCATTGGCGAAGTCCCAGAGAGTGCTTCGCAGTTAAGCGCTTTACGTGTATAGAGAGGTTGCAGTGTCATCCCGGGAAGAGCGGCGGCCATGTTTTTGGTGTCTCCAGTTCTGTTACAGAATGTTTCCAATCTCTAACAGATTATTTACAACCTGTAACAGAACTCGGGACACCAAAAAACATGGCCGTCGCTCTTCCCGGGATGACACAGCAACCTCTCTATTGATCGACGCACACATGCAGACAAATATTGAATATGCGGCACATTCAGACTTGATGTTAATCGATCTAGGTAAGACTGAGAAGCCTACGTAGGTCGTAGCTGTACTGGAAAGTGCTAACGAATCATTTTTTTCCCTGCGTGTAAGGGTATCAGTGCACGTGCCTAGCCTACGCGCTTCATTCATCGAGCTGCATGCAGACTAAACGAACACTGTTTACAATAAACTTCAAGTGAAAACAACCCACTATATAGGTCAAAAGTGTCCATGACGACGTCTTGTATACAATAAATATAATAGGCTAGCTTCACCATAATGCATTAGCAGTGAGCTAGGTGGTGGGTGTCCCTCTAGCTGGCAGTCTAGACCTATGGGAATTGGGGGGTGGAGGCTAGGGAAAAGGTTTCCACTTAGCTACCTGGCTTGCTATTGGCTCAGATTATCGCCAGCAGCCTTGTTATCTTCAGCTGAATTAACTTATTATGCACATTTATTCACCATTAGACAATTATTGCCAATATTTATGGCAGATGACGCAATGGCATACTTATATGAATAAATTATGCGCGGTAGAAATTAATATTTTGTCTTGATTTTAGTTAAAGAATGGTTAATGGAATAATTTTTCGAAGTACATATATAATAATCAGACCGATTTATAGTATATTATAAACTTGTTTAAAATTCAATTTGAAATAAAAAGCAAGATGACCGCCTATGTATGGGCCATTTCTGGATATGTGGTGGTTGAAGAGTCAAGTCGGATTGATTCAGTCATTCGGGTGGAGGACTTCAGCACTCTTAGACAGCTTCTGGGGGTAACGGCTCGTGTTCAGAAGTTTATTACCCTACTGAAATTTAAGGTTAAGGCTGACCCTCAACACAGAATGAAGACTATGACTGCAGTAGACATCTTGAACGCAGAAAGGCTCTGGATTAGACGGTCTCAATTGTCACTTGTGCAGAATGATAGTTTTAGAATGTGGCAAACCCAGTTTGGCTTACGTAAGGATAGGGATGGTATTTGGAGGTGCGTTGGAAGGTTACAAAGGGCTGACTTGTCAGACGACACAAAACACCCAATTTTCCTTCATAAATGTCATCCTCTATCCACATTGATTGTGTGGAATTGTCATACTCGAGTGATGCATGGAGGCGTGAAGGAGACACTCATCGAGTTACGGTCAAAGTTCTGGATCTCAAGAGGGAGACAATTTGTGAAGACAGTTCTCAGTAAGTGTACGGTTTGTAAGCGCTTCAATTCCAGGCCACTCAGTGGGCCACCACCTCCACCACTGCCAGACTTTAGAGTGCAAGAAGCACCACCGTTCAGTTTCTTAACCTAACACGACGCATGATGTACCTAAACACAGTTTTGGGGAATTTTAGGAAGAGCCGGAAAACGGAATACCTTGCGGGGCTACGTGAGATCCATTCCAGTGGGAGGATCGGGGCCAAGGATACAGTTGCCAAAATCAATTTTGGTGATGTTCTTCTCATACATGATCCAGCCCAACCCAGAGCTCAATGGAGGATTGGGAAGGTGGAGAAGCTGTTGCAGGGATCGGATGGATTAGTGAGATGTGCGTCTCTTAGAGTGCTGCGTTCAGGCACTACTACCATACTGTTGAATCACCCGTTGCAACTCTTGTACCCACTTGAATTTGGATCTACTACTGACCAGACAGATCAACGTGAACCTGATCAACCTACGGTTATCGCCAAGAGATCTCAGGCAACCAGAGCTGCCGCTCAAGTTGCAAGACTCCGAATGAAGGAACAGTTGAACTAATGTTTACCTTTACCTGACTAGTTAGACTAGTCAGGGGGGGAGTGTCGCATTTAACATTAATTTATTCAGTGTATATCACGCATGTGAGTTTTTGAGAAATAATTGAGTTGAACTTAAATATGTAACTTACCATGGCTCAAGTGTTATTCTTCACTAACTCATCCGTCCACCAATCATTCATGCATTTGTTTGTTTTTATTAAAAATATCTTTTACATTAAGCATCCTGAAAGAACTAGCAACAGTTAATTAAATAGCACGAATATACATGTACACATTTGCACCGAAGAATTCAATTATTATACAGCCATAACTACAATCCTATAGGCTGCGTGCATGTGCTACACGCACGTACCATGCCATATGCAATCTACATGTATATGCTTGTACTGAATAGCTAGTATACACATAAATAAACACACCATATACTGTTGGCTATTTGGTACAATGCAATGCATTTTGTACTGGTGCACATTATTTGATGCAAAGCAAGACAGAGCTGTATTAAAGCTTCTTTAAAAGTATGTACACTGTAATTCAAGTGTCAGACAAAATTACTGCTCAGAGCAATTTGCTTAAAGACTCTCAGGTGCATAGAAGAAGAATAATGTTCAGGATCTACGCAAGTCAGGCGTAGCATTTAACTAAACAATACACAAATAATGGAGCTGGACCGTTACCTTTCCTGTCTCTATCCTTCTGTCTGCATGAAGACCATCCTACGAATGACCACCTATTAAGTACTTTCTCATAGAGAATGTTTGTAGTTACTTGTTCAATAGGAGGTTTTAAATGGCGAATTTAATTATAAGTTGTAATTACGCCCTATTACTGAAGTACTACTACTGGCTTGCGTACTGAAGTACTACTACTGGCTTATGTACTGAAGTACTACTACTGGCTTATGTACTGAAGTACTACTACTGGCTTATGTACTGAAGTACTACTACTGGCTTACGGTTACCTGCCTACCTACCTGGTCTCCACCTATGACATTTTGGGATTGGACTCCTACAAGTACGCCACATACAATGGAGCCTTCCACCTGCTGGCAATGAAGGCGGCTGAGAAACTGGCTTACCTGATGGGTCGGTTGGGTATAGTATCCTATTTAGCATTCTTAACCTTTGGTACAGTACTAAAGAATAAAATGTCACTACTGTTGGTGATTTCAGGTTCATTGAGAAAAAGTATGTGCTTAATAGGTACCCATTGTTGACCACTGTGTCCACCACTTGAAAAGAGAAGATGTCAATACAATTACATCAACTGGCAGTGGTCATGTTTATGAAAAAGGTATGGCCCTGAATCATACCTATTTCCCATGCTTGCTGTTAGCTAATACAGGTAGCTAACTTGTAACAGACTTTAAGTTGTAGCATGGACGTTTCTCTGCTAGGGATATTTACTATAATCCGACTGCATCGTACAGACAGTGATAATTTCCGTAACTTTCACACATATCACACTATCCCAGATGCACTTCCACCACCCTCTGATCTCTCCCCCGACCTTTATACCATCACAGATGATGGTTGATTTACACACCTAGCAGTAATCATACCACACTGCATGTTACAATATATGCTTACCAAGATTAGGAGATGGAGGCAGCTCAGCCAATGTGGGCTTCTGATCAGGTTCAGCACCAGTTGGAGGAGGATGAGCATCAGATAGAGAAGGATGAGCATCAGATGGAGAAGGATGAGCATCAGATAGAGAAGGATGAGCATCAGGTGGAGGAGGATGAGCATCAGTTGGAGGAGGATGAGCATCAGGTGGAGGAAGATGAGCAACAGGTAGAGGAAGATGAGCATCAGGTAGAGGAGGATGAGCATCAGGTGGTAGAGGATGAGCATCAGGTGGAGGAGGATGAGCATCAGGTGGAGGAGGATGAGCATCAGGTGGAGGAGGATGAGCATCAGGTGGAGGAGGATGAGCATCAGGTGGAGGAGGATGAGCATCAGGTGGAGGATGAGCATCAGATGGAGGAGAATGATCATCAAGTGGTGTAGGTGGCTGTACTGTTGGTATTGCTGACAAATGCTTGTGAACTGGTTGATCAGGTGACCCTTGGGAAGCACCAGGTGAGAGCCCTTGACAATCTTTGTAGGTATCTACAAATTAAAAGTACCATAAATTGATGCTAAAAACAAAATTGCATGTAAAGATATTCAACGTTTATCAAAATCATGTTATTGCAAACCACAAAACGCCATCAAAATGGGACTGATCTTGCTAGCCATGTGACTAAAAGCCAGTTCAAACTTGCACTATCAAGTTAAGGTGTATGAATGAAATAAATCAGATCTTATCACTACATTTCGTATAGCAGCTAGTTGAGGGGGTGGCACATGATATCTGTACTTGGGTAGGAGATGTTGGGGGTCTGAGGCTAAACCCCAGCAGCTCTTTGATTATGTAAAACCTTACTGTCTGTTTAATGAAATAATATTACTAACTTTTATACATCCGGGACCATTACCGCTCCTATATACCTACAGTAGCTATAAGCCTAGCAGACATGAAATTAATGATGTTGAAGTAGGATATGAAACAAGTAGGTTCTGGTGGTAGGATAGTTCTTAGGGTTTCATCATCCAATACGCAGTAAGTGTACAGTCACTGGGCATTTCAGTGTTAGCTTCAGACCCTGGCAATAATGCCACAAAAGAGGTGGCACATTCACTTGAGCTATGTGTAATTTGTACTTCTTGTAAAATACATTTATACGCCTTGTTGAAACGTATACTGCGATATTACGATTAACTGATATGGGACCATGTGCGCCTGCCACACCGTTACCTAGATCCACCACTGCACACACACATACACATACATACGATGACACACATAGACGTACCCACATGTACATGTACGCACAACATTACCATCATGATGTATAAATTAAGATTTCAAACTTGTCTTTTACTAATATGTATACATTTAAGTTAAACAATGGTTACAAACAAATATACACATCAAACATCTTCGGAGAATGGCTCTAGCATTTGCTCTAATTAAGCAAATGCTGAAGTTGGAGAACAAGTCGAAAGAAGCCTGTGACTTTGGCAAGGACTTGTGGATTGCAAGATGTACAATAAATAAATTTGTTTCCTAACTAATTTGATGTTGAGTTTTATTTGTTTTAAAATACGACCGGTTGACTCTTCATTATTAAAAATAAAATTATTACAGTATTATGAAGTTCCAACAACTAATCATTTGCCAAAATAAAGGATCGAAACAATTAATCATTCAAGTAACACTCTTCGTAATGCGGTTCACAGCACCTTTCAGTAAGTAGGTTTATCAGCACACCTAGAAGTTGGATGTGGTTGGGGAAAAGATAATGCCAGAACACGATCAGCTGACATCCTTGTCACCAATTGGGATTGTGGCACCTCTGCTGCCTTTGACATTACTGTTACATCCCCGCTTAATTCTCCTAATATGTTGGAAGCGGGCATGTACCAGGGTGTTTCAGCTAAGTCAGCAGAACACAGAAAGCACACAGAAAACGATCCTAAGTGTGTCGAGTTGGGCTGGCGATGCATACCATTGGCAGTTGAGAACTATGGAGCCTGGGGTCCAGAGGCGTCGAAGGCCTTCTCACGGGTGGCTACTCGTTTAGCCATCCGGGGTAACACTCCCAAGGCAAAAATAGTGGCAGAGCTATATGGCACCTTAGTTTATTATTGGTTAGAGCTAACGCTCGATCAATCCTTTGCCGTTCCTATCCCCAAACACCCCAACAAGAAAATGAACTGATTACTTAGTTGTTTTGTGTATTTGTTGGATTTGTCTTCATTCATGTATTTATGTATTCATTGTTTGCAATAATCACGTGTACTATTATTATTTATTCAAGTAAACAAATAAATAGAAGCAGTACTAGTGTCGGCCTCCCACTCAGCAGAAAAGAGAAAGCAATTCGTTATGCTAATATGGGGGCAGTATCATTAAAAGCGTTCTGTTTATGAGTTCATATGGTGTGTGTGTGTATGTGTGTGTGTGTGTGTGTGTGTGTGTGTGTGTGTGTGTGTGTGTGTGTGTGTGTGTGTGTGTGTGTGTGTGTGTGTGTGTGTGTGTGTGTGTGTGTGTGTGTGTGTGTGTGTGTGTGTGTGTGTGTGTGTGTGAAATGCGCGTTTTGTACGTGGATACCAGCCCAGGAACGCGTTACCTCTCGTCAGCTCTTTCACCTTCTCGGCCGCCTCCCCCTCCTCCAGTTCATCCAGGACGTCATACACCTTCCCGTAAGTGGCCTGGGGACCATACCTTCCAACCCATTTCATCAGCGCCTCTAATCTCTGGACCTCTCCGTCACGATAGCGATCTTCTATGTCTCTAACCATCTCGCCCTCCAGTCCAAGTCGCATGGTAACCGCCTTCCATTTGGGTAGGAACTTGGCTATCTCAGCCAGATGTGCGTCCGTGACCTTCTTGTCCATTTGTTAATTATATTGCAGGATCGAATACCTGAGTGGATATAAAAGTCTGCAAACCAATGCGGTGACGATACGACCGACGGGAAGGTGACCACTGCACACACTGCACGGCGATGTGTAATACTGAGGAGGATGTGCTCACACAAAATGAAACATGGCTACGATAATATCCTATATACATATCTACATGTATGATACACATACCCTTGGCTTAGCGATCACAAGATGCGTGCATATAGAGTTACCTTCAAAAAACGATGTGAAGTTGCCTATAGCCGGTTTGGTATTTATTCCGCTTCTCAGTACATTAAGCTGTGGTTCGCCCCCCTTTGAGGCGTACTGGTCTCGGCTCCAGGCCGCGACGTATTGCTATTTGCCGCCTTGTGGTTCATTAGCAGTGACGTCACGTGCACCTCGGTTGAATATGCTTGTTCAGAAGTACACAACAGATTGGGCGGGGACCAATCTGTTGTGTACAGTTAGCTAGTATGTCAAAGTTTCCAGAGCAGATGAATAACTGGGGTTGTCATGAAATATCAAGCGAAGGAAGATGAAGTGGTTCAAGCGGACTCTCAGTGTGCTCAATATCTGTTGAAGGAGCGACTAATTCAAGATTTTTTTGTGAAATTTTGCTACATCCTTCACCACTAGCAGCTAAATCCCTGACATTCTCAGACTTCCGAAAAGAAGCTCAGACTGCTTCAGCCGCTTGATTTGACGAGTACATTTGTACTAGACGTGCCAATTAATATAACGTATACAAATGTACAGGTACCCTAGACTTTAAGATCACGCTTGCGGCAATTATATAGGTCCTGTTTTATCCAATTAAGCGGATTTCTGGTATAGTCGCCTTTGCGATTGGTCTTCCGCCACGTATGGTTGGAGTGTTACGTAGCGTAACTTGCGTAAGTAAGGTGGATTGTAACACATTGCTTAACCAAGTTTTCAAGCATGGAGCAGCCTTTAAAGATTCACTTTTGTGATTGTATAGCATTTTTCAATTATAGGAAGGCGACCATTCATTCATAATTACTCCGAAATTATATATATATAATACACCTAAGGATTGAAGTATATGTATATCTGTGTTTCGTTCATCGCAAATATGTTGTTAGGAAATTTGAATTTCTCAATCACAATGTAAAAATATATATGGAAATCAGATCAGCAGAAATAAAAATGAAATCATCAACAATGGCATGGTGTCTTACTTTACTGTTAGTTATCATCTGGCTCCTTGTAAAAACATTCTGGGCAGAAATAATCCACATCATTGTCTGATTCAAAAGAAAATAAATCCTGGTTAAACTGGTCAATGCATTTCACATGTGAAGTACATCTGCAGCTTGTTCATTGCACCCACATGCATTCTATTTCATTCTTTTCCTCATCAATTAATGAAGCTGGAATTGCTAGTATGACAATTCCTGTCTTCATCTGCTTCCTTTTCCACATCCTCACAGGCTTTTCTCTGCTTATCTTTTCCTTTTTCCCTCTGCTTTTGCTCCTCTTTCTTCGGCTTTTGCTTCCCTTTCTTCTTTAGCAGCTTCTGATATTCCTTTTCAGCCTTCTCCTCATCTATCAGCTGTTTCCAGCGCTTGCTTATAAAAGCAAATACTGCAGAAAATAATGACGCTTCCTCTTTCTTCCTGCAGTTTTGCTATTTGCTTCCAAAGAGTCCAACAGGTCTGAAAGCTGCTTCAATAAAACTGTGCAATGCTAGACTGAAGTCTGGGACCAGTATGCTTCGTGATGGTCTGCAATCCTGATGTACAGGGGGGTTCTTAATTCATGAGCACTTGCCACAGTAGGGGATACTTGTGATGTTGACAAGGCAGAGGATTGTTTTGACTCAGTCCCTTTAGGAAGTGGTGAAGCTGGTGTTTTAGATCCTGATGTGGCTGATGATAGTGCAGAATCAGCAGGAACAGAGGACTCTTTTGGAACTGCTATTGCCTTTAAAGCTGGTTGAACTGGAGACCTCTTTGAAGCTGTTACAGAGGACTCCTTTGAAGCGCATTGAGCTAGGGTATGATTTTGAGCTGGTACATGCACTGATGATCAGCCATCTTTGCATTATGTCATGCACTTCATAGAGAAACACATTGGTGATGAGAAAGTAGCATTGTTCAAATCAACATATGGAGGGGCATGGGTAGGAAATGTTCAAGACACAATACTGTTTTCTTTCTGGTAATCTGCATGTAAAATCTGAGATAGATGATGATGACGACAACCTAGGAGGCCTTTCTGTTGATGGCACAGCTGGAGGTCCTTCTGTTGATGGCACAGCTGGAGGTCCTTCTGTTGATGACACAGCTGGAGGTCCTTCTGTTAATGGCAATGAGAATGGCACAGCCTCAGGTTCTGATCATGGCACCAGTGAAGGTCCTTCTGATGAAGGTCCATCAGATGGTGGATCAGGTGAAGATCTTGCAACTGCATCAGTGGCAAGAGTTTCTCTTAATGTACAATCTTTAAAAGGGTCATTGGCTTTAACTGTTTTTAAAAGGTCACCTATCATACCAGTGTCCTGCATGTGGATGGCTGGCCCATGATCAGATGACTTCTTGCTAAGAAGTTGATTTTTGACACACTTGGAGCAGTCAACTGCATGGAATCAAACGGGAAAAGGCCACTCCTTCTAAAACAATTCTTCTGATCCACAGCTGACTTAAAAACCTTTGGGATGCACCAGTTTGTATGCTAAACCCCTCATCTGTAGATGTCACAGTGTACAAGGGAATGGAGGTAGCAGTTGCTACAAGGGTGGGAGAAAATCATCTGGCCGCAATCCACTCATCTGGACATTCCACCTACACAGAGAAGCACGTAGAGATACCATGGGAAAAGAAGGAACTGTTGCTCAAATTGGTCAAGGAGTGTGAAGAGGATCTTTCAGAATAGGAACGTGAGCAATTATTCATCCTTTTGCTGAATTATGCTGTCACGGTCCAAGGTCAGTCCAGTGTTACTGTAGTACGCACGGCCAGCGCAGTAGCAAAGCTCAATTATAGTTATCAACTTACGAATAAAGCATAGAACAAAGCTCCTGTACACACTGATACATGTCCTTAAATACACACCCAAGTTAGTAAGGTCCAGTGGCCAGATAGACACAAAAGACAGTAGCCCTTCGACGGTGTTGGACCTACCGTGAATGGAATTAATCAAACCTCGATTCAGCTATTGTCCTTGCATATGTACAAGAAGGACTGGTTCTCATGCAGTCCTTCACATCCCTCCCTCCTTCTTCAGCAGCAAGTTCGGTTGCTGCGTCTTCACCCGATGGCATCCTCGACAGACCATCTGCATTCCCGTTTTTAGGTCCTTTGCGGTGCGTGACCACTTCTCATTTCACCTTTTTTTTAAATCTGCTCGTAATGCTTAAAAGATCTTGAAAAATTATAATCTTTATTGCTTACATTTACCAGATTCTGGTGAATGTAAGCAATTATAAAGATAATAATTTTCAAGATATGCTTGAATCTTTTAAGCATTTAAATGAGAAATTCCACGGTGAAATGAGAAGTGGTTTAAAGTCAAATGGCTGTAATGACAGACTCCAACGAGTTAGCCTCGAATTGCTGTCCTTCAACCTGTCCATCCATAGCAGTGCCCGGTGATCAGTCTCAACGGTGAACTGGCAGCCCATTAGATAGGTTCACAAGTGGCACATCGACACTTTTATAGCGAGGCACTCCTTTTCGATAGTAGAGTACCTCTCTTCGCTTGGTAACAACTTTCTGCTATAGTATAGGCGACCGAATGATCACTGCCCCTGTCGTCTCTTTGGCTCAGCACAGCTCCCAATCCACGATCCGAAGCATCTGTTATAAACGGCTTCTCAAAATCTGGGCTTTGGAGCACTGGTAAAAAACACAGAAGATTCTTCAGGTCCTCAAACGCCTGGTTGCACTGGTCATTCCATTGTACTTGCATCGGAGCAGACTTCTTCGTCAAGTCTGTTAACGGAGCGGCCGATGATGCGTAGTTTGGAATGAAGCGCCGATAGTAGCAGTTAGTCCCAGGAACGCGCGCGAAGTGTGTCTTAGTAGCCGGAATGGGAAAGCTCAATACAGCGTGCACCTTTGACAATTCCGGGCGAACAACCCCACTACCAACCACGTGGCCCAAATAAGTACATGATGTTGTCCCAAAACAACACTTTGACAGCTTTGCTGTCAGCCCCGCCCCCTTAAGTCTTTCCAACACAGCTCTAATATGGCTAACGTGCTCCTCCCACGACTTGCTGAATATAATCAGGTCGTCAATATATGCTCCGCAAACACTCTCCAGATTACGTATAACTCAGTCAACCAGCCTTTAAAAGGTAGCCAAACGGCATTCGAATGAACTGATAGAGTCCTAAGGGTGTTGCAAATGCAGTCTTTTGCTTGGCATCTTCTGAGACTGGGACCTGCCAGTAACCACGGGTCAAGTCCATATAGTAGTGATGTAATGCGCACCTCCGAGCTGATCGATGAGATCATCCACACGGTATAGGCGTCAGATTATTCAGCCGTCTGTAGTCCACGCACAAGCGAAAAGAGCCATCCTTTCTTTTTCACAGGAACGATCGGGGAGCACCACTCACTCATTGAAGGTTCGATGACCCCTTCCTCCAGCATTTCCTGTATCACTTTCTCCACCGCCCCTCTATATGCATGTGGGATGCGATATGGTGGTAGTTTCACTGGACGAGCAGTCCCCGTCTCGATACGATGTTCAGTCAGGGTAGTCTGTCCAGGTGTATTGCTCATCACAGACGAGAACTCGCCTAGCAGAGCCCGTAGCGTTCCTCGCTGCTCGGCTGTGAGTTGATCTCCAAAACGGATATCCTCGGCAGAGAACGTTCCTGATCCAAGTTCCCTCCAGACTGGAATCTCGTCCTGCACGTCTACTTCAATATCTTCGGCCCATCCATGTGGTGCTATCCTGAAAGAACTCACAGTGAAAAAACGCGTCAAATCAATTATTGATTCACAATTGATTTGACAGTAAAATCAAGCGCAAATCAAGCGGACTTGATTTTACTGTGAAATTATGCCTTGATTTAACAATTGATGTTAAAATCTGTTGTGAAATCAATCATTGATTCGGTGCGTTTTTTTGACCGCTTGGAAGCTAGCACCACATTCCTCAGCACCACATTCCACTCTAATTAGATTACGTACGGCTAATTATATTCATTGCCTTGGTTGTTGCAACATACATAGTTGGTATTCATAGATGTATGAATGAGTACACTATAAAATTAACGCACGATGCACTGCAGTCTATGTCGCTATGTATCGTATGCAGGCAGCGTGTGGCTGAGGTAACTTTTTATTGCTTCGTGCCTCGACAATTTAAAGGTCCGCATCAATACAACAGTGATAATCTGAGGAAAATGATACCTTAAAGTTACCATCTATGGTACAACTCACCGTCGTGGCAACTAACCTCTGGCCATACGATGTGCTTGTTCAAACTGGTTAGAAGCAAAGAAAGCTGCCTTTTTACGTCACTTTCAAGTCCCATGAGGTAGTACTCGATCTCATATGCCTTTAGTATGCGGGAACTCTTGATTAAATGTTTGTCACGTGCAGTATTGCTGGGCACATACCACATCAAGCAAATTTTCAAGTGGCCAGTTTGCGTTCACTTTCTGGAGCTGCTTTATGATGCCAATAGGCCCCACAAATCGTGGTCCCCATTAATATCATTCGCGTTGATGGCTAGAAGTAAACAGCATTCATAGTATTATGATCCAAAATGTGCACTTTAATGATGCATACCTCAAGCTCTTTCACTATTTGTCTTATCAATGTTCTTTTAAATGGAGAGTGCCTTTAAATTGGATTGGAATTGCAAAAGTATCAAGACATCATTATGGCATAATACCTATCAGATGGTCTGGTTTGGCGTGGAAAGTACTTAAGGTAGTGTTCCTTCTCCCATGGTGTGGCAAAAATATCATCTTGGTCAGGATTGTTCTTGAAATCAGGAACCAAAATAGCACCAGCAGCAAGATCAGTATCATCAACACTGCTGCTATCACTTTCTACACTTGTGTGTCATCATCGTCCTTGTCACTCCCATCCTGGAAACTTGCATCAGTGTCTTTATCCAACTGGTAAATACCACCCAAATTCATCTCTGAAATTGGATAATATACCTTGCATAAATTTACTCATGCAACTGTTCATGTGATTTGTGTTTGTTACAATGATTTGGAACTGATTGTTTCAATTCCTCGTACAAACTCTGCTCATCACCTGGATTATCAATGCTCTTTTTGAATGTTTGCAGTGGGTAAAGTGTACCTTCTGACAGTTCATAAGCCATCTGGGCTCGAAATCGTGGCATCATTTCCTACAACAGTTTCACTACTTGTGTGTGTACATAATCCAAACCCTCCACTTCTAGTCTTGCAGCCTAAAAAAATTTTCAAATGCATGTTAAGGGGTCAACACTTTTCAGCCTCCTCACAAAACAAGAAATGCACCGCAATCAAAAGAGCTTTGGTGACGCTCTGGACTGGATAATGCATTACATACACATGTATGTAATGAATTCCTGTTGAAATTAGATATACTTCAGAATCTTTGTACTTCCAGTCAGATAGAGATAAAGTAGTATTTTTTCCTCACCATCACCGCTAGGTCCATCACTAGGCCCTTCATCACTAGGCCTTTCATCCACACCATCGCAAGGTCCTTCATTCACACTATCATTCACACCACCACTAGGCCCTTCATCCACACCATCACTAAGGCCCTTCATCCACACCATCACTAGGCCCTTCATCTACACCATCACTAGGCCCTTCATCCACACTATCTTGGTGCTCACTATTACTTGGTCCTTCACCCACAGTCTCTACATCATTAGCTCCTTCCTCCTTAATCTCTCCATCCAAATGAGTACTGGTATCTTCCTGTACATGATCAGCAACCTTTCCCTCTGTAGCCAGAACTGCTTGGTCTCTAGTGTTATAACACACATATGGCTATGCATGTGTTTCATCATTACATCATCAAACATAAAACACAAAACTTGTGCAGCTAAATACCAGTAACCACTAGGTCCATTGCATGATGCATCTTTTGGAGGTGTCTCCCCTGTGTCAGCAATGTAATTTACAAGTGCACCAGGTTCAAAGTTATGCTTTTGTCTAATATGTGGCTATAAAAGGGCACATCCAATAAAACAACTAAACTGAAGCTAAAGTTAACTTACCATCACAAAGTAACTTCCATACAAGTACAACTGCACTGGGCTATAAAAGTCAATACATTCATATAAGACCAAACACAGGCTTCACCCACTATAAGAACAAAGATGTTTTCATAAACTGGGATACTGCTTGGAGGGAAAATATACACAAGCTCCAGTTAGTGGATGTGAAGACCACTCCTCAACTCTTTGCCAAGATCAACAATAGCACAACTCATTGTACATGTATACAAACATGGTCACAACTGTTACCTACAGCAAGCGACACCTCAGATGTACATCCACCAATAAACAAACACTCAGACTCGCAAACATACACTCTCACACACAAGTACATTCATTACAGACACAAACTTGCCCTGGATCAACCAACGTAACAATAAATAGTCTTTATTCACATTACAAATGGCAGTTTGGAAACCAGAAATACACAGTAACTGCTAAAAGATCATTTGACCAGGTCCATGACAGTCGTTGAACTGATCAGTTGTTGTCACAACCTTAGTTGGTCCAGTGTTCAGATTATTGCATGACGATAGGTCCCCGGTTGGTGCAGGTACACACCTACCCTGTGGGTACATAGAACAGCTCAGAGTCTGCCTCAAAGTGCTTTGCAACTCACAAGAATGGCACCCATCTCCCCTGAAAGTACAAATGAGTAGTGGTCACACCCCCAGTGTTCCGGAACCGCGCGTGACGTTGGGTCCCTGGTTGGCACAGGTACACACCCACCCTGTGGGTACATGGAACAGCTCAGAGTCTGCCCCAAAGTGCTTTGCAACTCACAAGAATGGCACCCATCTCGATTGGTCAGCTTGTAAGTACTTATTAGTTGTGGTCACACCCCCAGTGTTCTGGATCCGCGCGTGACGTTGGGTCCCTGGTTGGCACAGGTACACACCTACCCTGTGGGTACATGGAACAGCTCAGAGTCTGCCTCAAAGTGCTTTGCAACTCACAAGAATGGCACCCATCTCGATTGGTCAGCTTGTAAGTACTTATTAGTTGTGGTCACACCCCCAGTGTTCTGGATCGGCACGTGACGTTGGGTCCTTGGTTGGCACAGGTACACACCTACCCTGTGGGTACATGGAACAGCTCAGAGTCTGCCCCAAAGTGCTTTGCAACTCACAAGAATGGCACCCATCTTCACTGGTCAGCTTGTAAGTACTTATTAGTTGTGGTCACACCCCCAGTGTTCCAAATCCGCGCGTGACGTTGGGTCCCTGGTTGGCGCAGGTACACACCTACCCTGTGGGTACATGGAACAGCTCAGAGTCTGCCCCAAAGTGCTTTGCAACTCACAAGAATGGCACCCATCTTCACTGGTCAGCTTGTAAGTACTTATTAGTTGTGGTCACACCCCCAGTGTTCTGGATCCGCGCGTGACGTTGGGTCCCTGGTTGGAACAGGTACACACCTACCCTGTGGGTACATGGAACAGCTCAGAGTCTGCCTCAAAGTGCTTTGCAACTCACAAGAATGGCACCCATCTCGATTGGTCAGCTTGTAAGTACTTATTAGTTGTGGTCACACCCCCAGTGTTCTGGATCCGCGCGTGACGTTGGGTCCTTGGTTGGCACAGGTACACACCTACCCTGTGGGTACATGGAACAGCTCAGAGTCTGCCCCAAAGTGCTTTGCAACTCACAAGAATGGCACCCATCTCCATTGGTCAGCTTGTAAGTACTTATTAGTTGTGGTCACACCCTCAGTGTTCCAAATCCGCACGTGACGTTGGGTCCCTGGTTGGCGCAGGTACACACCTACCCTGTGGGTACATGGAACAGCTCAGAGTCTGTCCCAAAGTGCTTTGCAACTCACAAAAATGGCACCCATCTTCACTGGTCAGCTTGTAAGTACTTATTAGTTGTGGTCACACCCCCAGTGTTCCAAATCCGCGCGTGACGTTGGGTCCCTGGTTGGCGCAGGTACACACCTACCCTGTGGGTACATGGAATAGCTCAGAGTCTGCCCCAAAGTGCTTTGCAACTCACAACAATGGCACCCATCTTCACTGGTCAGCTTGTAAGTACTTATTAGTTGTGGTCACACCCCCAGTGTTCCAAATCCGCACGTGACGTTGGGTCCTTGGTTGGCACAGGTACACACCTACCCTGTGGGTACATGGAACAGCTCAGAGTCTGCCTCAAAGTGCTTTGCAACTCACAAGAATGGCACCCATCTCCATTGGTCAGCTTGTAAGTACTTATTAGTTGTGGTCACACCCCCAGTGTTCTGGATCCGCGCGTGACGTTGGGTCCCTGGTTGGCACAGGTACACACCTACCCTGTGGGTACATGGAACAGCTCAGAGTCTGCCTCAAAGTGCTTTGCAACTCACAAGAATGGCACCCATCTCGATTGGTCAGCTTGTAAGTACTTATTAGTTGTGGTCACACCCCCAGTGTTCCAAATCCGCACGTGACGTTGGGTCCTTGGTTGGCACAGGTACACACCTACCCTGTGGGTACATGGAACAGCTCAGAGTGTGCCTCAAAGTGCTTTGCAACTCACAAGAATGGCACCCATCTCGATTGGTCAGCTTGTAAGTACTTATTAGTTGTGGTCACACCCCCAGTGTTCTGGATCCGCGCGTGACGTTGGGTCCTTGGTTGGAACAGGTACACACCTACCCTGTGGGTACATGGAACAGCTCAGAGTGTGCCTCAAAGTGCTTTGCAACTCACAAGAATGGCACCCATCTCGATTGGTCAGCTTGTAAGTACTTATTAGTTGTGGTCACACCCCCAGTGTTCTGGATCCGCGCGTGACGTTGGGTCCTTGGTTGGAACAGGTACACACCTACCCTGTGGGTACATGGAACAGCTCAGAGTCTGCCCCAAAGTGCTTTGCAACTCACAAGAATGGCACCCATCTTCACTGGTCAGCTTGTAAGTACTTATTAGTTGTGGTCACACCCCCAGTGTTCCAAATCCGCGCGTGACGTTGGGTCCCTGGTTGGCGCAGGTACACACCTACCCTGTGGGTACATGGAATAGCTCAGAGTCTGCCCCAAAGTGCTTTGCAACTCACAAGAATGGCACCCATCTTCACTGGTCAGCTTGTAAGTACTTATTAGTTGTGGTCACACCCCCAGTGTTCCAAATCCGCACGTGACGTTGGGTCCTTGGTTGGCACAGGTACACACCTACCCTGTGGGTACATGGAACAGCTCAGAGTCTGCCCCAAAGTGCTTTGCAACTCACAAGAATGGCACCCATCTCCATTGGTCAGCTTGTAAGTACTTATTAGTTGTGGTCACACCCCCAGTGTTCTGGATCCGCGCGTGACGTTGGGTCCTTGGTTGGCACAGGTACACACCTACCCTGTGGGTACATGGAACAGCTCAGAGTGTGCCTCAAAGTGCTTTGCAACTCACAAGAATGGCACCCATCTCCACTGATCAGTTTGAAAATTACTTATTAGTTGTGGTCACACCCCTAGTGCTCTGGATCCGCGCGTGACGTTGGGTCCCTGGTTGGCACAGGTACACACCTACCCTGTGGGTACATGGAATAGCTCAGAGTCTGCCCCAAAGTGCTTTGCAACTCACAAGAATGGCACCCATCTTCACTGGTCAGCTTGTAAGTACTTATTAGTTGTGGTCACACCCCCAGTGTTCCAAATCCGCGCGTGACGTTGGGTCCCTGGTTGGCGCAGGTACACACCTACCCTGTGGGTACATGGAATAGCTCAGAGTCTGCCCCAAAGTGCTTTGCAACTCACAAGAATGGCACCCATCTTCACTGGTCAGCTTGTAAGTACTTATTAGTTGTGGTCACACCCCCAGTGTTCCAAATCCGCACGTGACGTTGGGTCCTTGGTTGGCACAGGTACACACCTACCCTGTGGGTACATGGAACAGCACAGAGTGTGCCTCAAAGTGCTTTGCAACTCACAAGAATGGCACCCATCTCGATTGGTCAGCTTGTAAGTACTTATTAGTTGTGGTCACACCCCCAGTGTTCTGGATCCGCGCGTGACGTTGGGTCCCTGGTTGGCACAGGTACACACCTACCCTGTGGGTACATGGAACAGCTCAGAGTCTGCCTCAAAGTGCTTTGCAACTCACAAGAATGGCACCCATCTCGATTGGTCAGCTTGTAAGTACTTATTAGTTGTGGTCACACCCCCAGTGTTCTGGATCGGCGCGTGACGTTGGGTCCTTGGTTGGCACAGGTACACACCTACCCTGTGGGTACATGGAACAGCTCAGAGTCTGCCCCAAAGTGCTTTGCAACTCACAAGAATGGCACCCATCTTCACTGGTTAGCTTGTAAGTACTTATTAGTTGTGGTCACACCCCCAGTGTTCCAAATCCGCGCGTGACGTTGGGTCCCTGGTTGGCGCAGGTACACACCTACCCTGTGGGTACATGGAACAGCTCAGAGTCTGCCCCAAAGTGCTTTGCAACTCACAAGAATGGCACCCATCTTCACTGGTCAGCTTGTAAGTACTTATTAGTTGTGGTCACACCCCCAGTGTTCTGGATCCGCACGTGACGTTGGGTCCTTGGTTGGCGCAGGTACACACCTACCCTGTGGGTACATGGAACAGCTCAGAGTGTGCCTCAAAGTGCTTTGCAACTCACAAGAATAGCACCCATCTCGATTGGTCAGCTTGTAAGTACTTATTAGTTGTGGTCACACCCCCAGTGTTCTGGATCCGCGCATGACGTTGGGTCCCTGGTTGGCACAGGTACACACCTACCCTGTGGGTACATGGAACAGCTCAGAGTCTGCCTCAAAGTGCTTTGCAACTCACAAGAATGGCACCCATCTCGATTGGTCAGCTTGTAAGTACTTATTAGTTGTGGTCACACCCCCAGTGTTCTGGATCCGCGCGTGACGTTGGGTCCTTGGTTGGCACAGGTACACACCTACCCTGTGGGTACATGGAATAGCTCAGAGTCTGCCCCAAAGTGCTTTGCAACTCACAAGAATGGCACCCATCTCCATTGGTCAGCTTGTAAGTACTTATTAGTTGTGGTCACACCCCCAGTGTTCCAAATCCGCGCATGACGTTGGGTCCCTGGTTGGCGCAGGTACACACCTACCCTGTGGGTACATGGAACAGCTCAGAGTCTGCTCCAAAGTGCTTTGCAACTCACAAGAATGGCACCCATCTTCACTGGTCAGCTTGTAAGAACTTATTAGTTGTGGTCACACCCCCAGTGTTCCAAATCCACACGTGACGATGGGTCCTTGGTTGGCACAGGTACACACCTACCCTGTGGGTACATGGAACAGCTCAGAGTGTGCCTCAAAGTGCTTTGCAACTCACAAGAATGGCACCCATCTCGATTGGTCAGCTTGTAGGTACTTATTAGTTGTGGTCACACCCCCAGTGTTCTGGATCCGCGCGTGACGTTGGGTCCCTGGTTGGCACAGGTACACACCTACCCTGTGGGTACATGGAACAGCTCAGAGTCTGCCTCAAAGTGCTTTGCAACTCACAAGAATGGCACCCATCTCGATTGGTCAGCTTGTAAGTACTTATTAGTTGTGGTCACACCCCCAGTGTTCTGGATCGGCACGTGACGTTGGGTCCTTGGTTGGCACAGGTACACACCTACCCTGTGGGTACATGGAACAGCTCAGAGTCTGCCCCAAAGTGCTTTGCAACTCACAAGAATGGCACCCATCTTCACTGGTCAGCTTGTAAGTACTTATTAGTTGTGGTCACACCCCCAGTGTTCCAAATCCGCGCGTGACGTTGGGTCCCTGGTTGGCGCAGGTACACACCTACCCTGTGGGTACATGGAACAGCTCAGAGTCTGCCCCAAAGTGCTTTGCAACTCACAAGAATGGCACCCATCTTCACTGGTCAGCTTGTAAGTACTTATTAGTTGTGGTCACACCCCCAGTGTTCTGGATCCGCGCGTGACGTTGGGTCCCTGGTTGGAACAGGTACACACCTACCCTGTGGGTACATGGAACAGCTCAGAGTCTGCCTCAAAGTGCTTTGCAACTCACAAGAATGGCACCCATCTCGATTGGTCAGCTTGTAAGTACTTATTAGTTGTGGTCACACCCCCAGTGTTCTGGATCCGCGCGTGACGTTGGGTCCTTGGTTGGCACAGGTACACACCTACCCTGTGGGTACATGGAACAGCTCAGAGTCTGCCCCAAAGTGCTTTGCAACTCACAAGAATGGCACCCATCTCCATTGGTCAGCTTGTAAGTACTTATTAGTTGTGGTCACACCCCCAGTGTTCTGGATCCGCGCGTGACGTTGGGTCCTTGGTTGGCGCAGGTACACACCTACCCTGTGGGTACATGGAATAGCTCAGAGTCTGCCCCAAAGTGCTTTGCAACTCACAAGAATGGCACCCATCTCGATTGGTCAGCTTGTAAGTACTTATTAGTTGTGGTCACACCCTCAGTGTTCCAAATCCGCACGTGACGTTGGGTCCCTGGTTGGCGCAGGTACACACCTACCCTGTGGGTACATGGAATAGCTCAGAGTCTGCCCCAAAGTGCTTTGCAACTCACAAGAATGGCACCCATCTTCACTGGTCAGCTTGTAAGTACTTATTAGTTGTGGTCACACCCCCAGTGTTCCAAATCCGCACGTGACGTTGGGTCCTTGGTTGGCACAGGTACACACCTACCCTGTGGGTACATGGAACAGCTCAGAGTGTGCCTCAAAGTGCTTTGCAACTCACAAGAATGGCACCCATCTCGATTGGTCAGCTTGTAAGTACTTATTAGTTGTGGTCACACCCCCAGTGTTCCAAATCCGCACGTGACGTTGGGTCCTTGGTTGGCACAGGTACACACCTACCCTTTGGGTACATGGAACAGCTCAGAGTGCGCCTCAAAGTGCTTTGCAACTCACAAGAATGGCACCCATCTCGATTGGTCAGCTTGTAAGTACTTATTAGTTGTGGTCACACCCCCAGTGTTCTGGATCCGCGCGTGACGTTGTGTCCTTGGTTGGAACAGGTACACACCTACCCTGTGGGTACATGGAACAGCTCAGAGTCTGCCCCAAAGTGCTTTGCAACTCACAAGAATGGCACCCATCTCCATTGGTCAGCTTGTAAGTACTTATTAGTTGTGGTCACACCCTCAGTGTTCCAAATCCGCACGTGACGTTGGGTCCCTGGTTGGCGCAGGTACACACCTACCCTGTGGGTACATGGAATAGCTCAGAGTCTGCCCCAAAGTGCTTTGCAACTCACAAGAATGGCACCCATCTTCACTGGTCAGCTTGTAAGTACTTATTAGTTGTGGTCACACCCCCAGTGTTCCAAATCTGCACGTGACGTTGGGTCCCTGGTTGGCACAGGTACACACCTACCCTGTGGGTACATGGAACAGCTCAGAGTCTGCCCCAAAGTGCTTTGCAACTCACAAGAATGGCACCCATCTCCATTGGTCAGCTTGTAAGTACTTATTAGTTGTGGTCACACCCCCAGTGTTCTGGATCTGCGCGTGACGTTGGGTCCTTGGTTGGCACAGGTACACACCTACCCTGTGGGTACATGGAACAGCTCAGAGTGTGCCTCAAAGTGCTTTGCAACTCACAAGAATGGCACCCATCTCCACTGATCAGTTTGAAAATTACTTATTAGTTGTGGTCACACCCCTAGTGCTCTGGATCCGCGCGTGACGTTGGGTCCTTGGTTGGCACAGGTACACACCTACCCTGTGGGTACATGGAATAGCTCAGAGTCTGCCCCAAAGTGCTTTGCAACTCACAAGAATGGCACCCATCTCCATTGGTCAGCTTGTAAGTACTTATTAGTTGTGGTCACACCCCCAGTGTTCCAAATCCGCGCGTGACGTTGGGTCCTTGGTTGGCGCAGGTACACACCTTCCCTGTGGGTACATGGAACAGCTCAGAGTCTGCCCCAAAGTGCTTTGCAACTCACAAGAATGGCACCCATCTCAACTGATCAGCTTGAAAATTACTTATTAGTTGTGGTCACACCCCCAGTGTTCTGGATCCGCGCGTGACGTTGGGTCCCTGGTTGGCACAGGTACACACCTACCCTGTGGGTACATGGAACAGCTCAGAGTCTGCCTCAAAGTGCTTTGCAACTCACAAGAATGGCACCCATCTCCACTGGTGAGCTTGAAACTACTTAGTAGTTGTGGTCACACCCCCAGTGTTCTGGATCCGTGCGTGACGTTGGGTCCCTGGTTGGCACAGGTACACACCTACCCTGTGGGTGGGTACATGGAACAGCTTGTAAGGCTTTGTTGTTGTGGCCATACTCCTAGCTAGTCCAGTGTTCAGGATCCGCGCGTGGCCTTGAGTCTTTGGTTAGCACAGGTAGTACACTTCTACCCTGTGGCTACATATAGCTCACCACAACTTCGTTTTGTATTGTGTTTGCTTACGTTTACAAATGATTGACGTGACTATATTAAACACGCGCTTATGACGCCCGCCGCGTGAGGAATGCTAAGTTTATTCATTTTTGAATGTGGTGCTGAGGAATGTGGTGCTAGCTTCCAAGCGGTGTTTTTTTGCTGTGACTCGCGTAACATAATATCTTCTTTCGTTTACGTCGATCATGCATGTCGATGCAATACGTGGCCTTGCCAACCTGCTTGAGCACCTTGTACGGTCCCTGCCATTGAGCCATCAGCGCATTGGTTGACGTAGGCAGTAGTTACTAACACACTGTCTCCTTCGTTAAAGACTTCTGGCGAGCGTTCTTGTCGTACCAGCGCTTCTGGGTCTCCTGTGCCTTTTCCAAATTCTCTCGCACCAGCGCCGACATAATTTCCATCTTTTCTCTTATGGATAAGATGTGCGGTATCCAAAGGGATCTATTCGAGAAACTGTGTATCAAGACTACCGGAAGGGAAAAGACTGCGGACAACTTAAAGCAAGTTCAATGGATAATTATTCCATATTGCATTGAGGAGAAGAGAATATCCTGTAGTTTGATGGGATTCTATCCGAACAGTTGAGTTGGCAAACGGAAGTACAGAGGTCTTCGTTTTAGCTGCGCAGACACAGAATGTGTGTTTGAATTTAAGGCCTACAAATTCAACGCTGAAGGAGGCATCGAGCTCCAAGGAAAGCTACAGTAGTAGTAGCTCGCCCTGTACCATCAGCAGCACCACAGTTGCAGTCCCAGTCTAGTACAGATGGGGAAGAGGCAACAGTACGGTCTGGAGCCTGCCCCCAGCCACTGCACATGCCAGGGGGCACCGCGCCCAGAGGGATGGGGAAGAGAAAAAGGACCAGAGGGTACTGATGCCGTCAGAGAGGATTGAGTTGCCTCGCCACATGATTCCAATAAGTTTGGGAAAGTCCTTTTGAAACAACGGGTATGTAGACAGGCGTTTCATGACGACTGTCGATCCCTTGATACTGAATGTTGGATGAGAAATTCTTTTCCTCGTATTAATGAGGCGCAAGTACATGATTTGCATTAGAGCCTAAGTAACACTTGTCTCGGTTCCAGACCACGAATCACAGCAGCGCAGCGGTGATGTAATCACCCCTCTGCTGTGACGTGTCGTGCAGGTCTGAGACTTCAGTAGATGCGTACATACATGAGCGCTAATGTTAACTTCGATCTAACTGACTGACGTGCAAAGGTTGGCATTCTGCTGGCGGTCCAAGTTGTAGCAGGTAGGGTTCCAAAAACCCGGTCTCTATATTGCATACTTCATGCAGCGCTAGCGCCCACCCCAAGAGGCTGACGAGGTATAGCAGCCGAGAATTAAATCTGATTTACATGCGAAATACAAACCCATCAAGTACATACATCAGAGACCGACCGTTCACACGTGACATTACACTGGAGCCACTTGTATTTCTGAACAGGTGAGGATGGCTCTAGAAGTCAGCTTATGTAAATTGGTACATTCGGCCACGGCCACACCCCCTTCTTTGGTGGCGAAGTCTTATAGCCG
This sequence comes from Ephydatia muelleri, assembly GCA_013339895.1. Classification (NCBI taxonomy): domain Eukaryota; kingdom Metazoa; phylum Porifera; class Demospongiae; order Spongillida; family Spongillidae; genus Ephydatia; species Ephydatia muelleri. The sequence continues at coordinate 1,144,949 of JABACO010000003.1, forward strand.
TATTTGATGTGGACAAATTTCGCCACTGTTTTCTGAAAACAACTAGTGTGGACATCCCCGACAATGAATGGTAACAAGTTCAGCAGAATCCTAGCGCCGGTGTCAGAGGCATAACAGACTCCCAGGCATAAATGACTCCCCCCATGCAGTCATTAACGCCTAAGGTACTAATGACTCCCACAAGGCATGTATGACTCCCCAGCTGGAATTCTTAGAACCACGTTTTTTTAGGAGCGCTTAAAGAGAGCTAATATGGCGGATGATGAGTTCACTGCTGTGGAGACATATGTACGTTCTAGCCAGTACCCCAAGGGCAGGACAATGGGAGAGAAGGCGAATTTACGACGCAAGTGCAGAAATGTTATACACAAGAAGGATGGTATCGACGAGGCATCAAAGTGGAAGATTTGCGTGCGATCAGACGATGAAAAAAGGCGGATACTGGAGTCATGCCATTCTGGACACAGGGAAAAAACGCGTCGAATCTTATTTGATTGTGAGAACGATTTTACAATTGATTTATTTGATTTACTTATGATTTGAAATCAAATTAAGATTTAGTTAGATTCTGAATCACACGAATGATTTCGTGTTTGATTTTTTATCTGTTTTTGATTTCGCATAGATTTTTTATCCTTTGGCAAATCTAGTGTAGATTTTGAAAAGATTTTCTACTAGATTATGCTGGAAAATGTGCACCAAATCCTGTTTGATTATGCGCTGGATTTTTCACATGATTAGCTTCAGATTGGGAATCAATGAGTGATTTTAAGAAATCCAACAAATAATTTTACAATACAGATGCCTACATATGTAGCCAGTCATTGAATACATGCAGCATACACAACAGTTCAACATAACTGCACACATTCATACATTGAAGTACATTGTTCAGTTACATCTCTGGTAGATTGGCAACATAATATGAAGATTTCTTCTCACCACGTACCAGGGTACAGCGATCACTAAATATAGGTTTGAGAATTTATCTTTCTCAGGTGTCTTAAATACCATCCAAGTTACATAAGCTAGTATTACATTTTGGAGGTTTCCAGTGTCACTTTATGCTTGATGCATATTTGAAAGTAGAATCTCACAATCCCAAAGTAAGGATGCAGTTCATTGCTGTCATTCATTACAAACATTGCTTGTATCAATGCACTTCTATCAGTTGAATTATAATCAGATGAAAATAATTGTCCATTTACCCGGCACCTTCCAAATTTATCAATTCTTGGAAATACATGTACTTCATCGTTGAACAAGTTGGTACAAAATAGTGTGATCTCCTGATAGAAACTGTCATCAACTTTAACTTTAATCTTGCTGGGATGCAGCAATTCAATTGGCCAGTCAATAACGTCACCACGATCAATTGCTCAATAATACTCAAACATGTCCTCCCTTATTTGGGTAAGTTCTTTCAAGTGTTTAAGTTCATTATACTTAGTGGAAATATTTCTGTCCACGCTAGTAAGTTCTATTAAAGCCTTAGACATAAATGTTTCATCCATTGGTGTTAGAGGATCAGTATAACAGTTGAAACAGAACTGCTGTATTATTTTGTTTCATATTTGTATTTCAATGTTTCTGTTACTGTTTGGAATGTCTGCAAGCACTCCATTCATACGCTCATACCCAAAACACCAGTACCCATGTGGGGGGGCAATAATCAGCAACAACATCAGGAAGGTGCAGTGCTAGATGGTAGTTAACTGAAACCTTCCACTTTCCATAGACCTTCTCAAATAGTTTGTGATGTTGGTGAAGCTTTGTATATAACATACATATGTCATCTTGGAGTAATGACGGCTTGATAATAATCTCTACAATTTCACAGAGCAAGCAGAGACACTGATACTGGCTCTACAATTTCACAGAGCAAGCAGAGACACTGATACTGGCTCACAGGAAGCAGCCCTGCAAAGCAAGGCCTGGCATAAATACATAGAAAGTTTTTCCACTGTTGTGCATCATGCCAGGAAGATCGTCCTCATCTTTAATGCCTGTGGGAATCCGTCCTACATCATATGGTACTTTGACATGTTTGAAGCGATCCTGGAACTGTAACTTCTTGTCTTTAGGTAGAGAAGAAAGGCACAGTTTGATTTCGTTGTGTGCCATACCCAATAAGAATGTGTGCATAGGGTCCGTTATAGACATTCGTACAATATCAAAGTATGGTAGCCTTATAAGTTCACTATACCGAACCCCATCCTTTTTTTGAATAGAAAGGGCTTCAGTTTTGGATTTGGCAAGCAGATATTCTTTGGATTGTGAAGTTGTCTCCTCCTTTGTTCTGTTAGGTGCCACAATTGATGTCAAGTAACTCATGTTCCCTGATGACCCTCCCATTGAAGGTTCCCTCTCAGCTTTGAACTTGCATCGTGAGCAACCATAGTCTGCTTTGTGGCTAACAAACTGGGAAACTTTTCGTAATGCAGGCATATCTGCAGACAATGCAATAAGTGCAGCTTTTACTGTTTTGCCTTCAGGATGTAAAGGCAAGCCATCCCACAAGAGCAGCAAATCATCCACCAATGGCTTAAGAAATGTGTTAATGTTTCCTTTTGGTTCTGTTGGCCCAGGTATTATGCCTAAAACCAGTGTCCATCTTTCCTTAAATCTCTCTGCTCTTGGTAAGTTCAGCACTGTCATCATCAAAGCAGCCACTTTATATTCAGATCTTTTGAATGGCTTAAACCAATCAACATTCAACATTAAACCAATGTTGTTTTGATTTGATAGAAATGGCACTGATGTGTCGAGAGGATTTTCAAGAAACTCCTTCCAAATTTCACCATCATACACATCTTGTTTTTCATCAGATGCTACTTCCCTGTTTTGTGATGTAGCCAAAAGTGTACGAAATGATTCATCACTGAGCATAGCTTTTAGCCAAACAGAAGGTGGTATAAAGTGAAATGCTTTGTGATAGGACCATTTCTTCTGGGCAAATGCCAAACTTCTGAAACATCCTAGTTCACAACCACATTTTTTCCCAAAATGTACTGCATTGCAATATGTGATCCTTTGAGCTTCTTCCAGATTGTAAAGACAGTTACAAGTGTCATTAGGGCAAACAACAAAAACTGTTTTCTCTATTTTAGGCAATGCAACCACTTTCTGTAATGCATACAGTGACGTGGGAAATACAGCATGTAAAGGATGTGAGGTAAGCTTCAGTACTACTGATAGTAGGCCACAGATGCATGCAGTAACTGGTTGTGTCAATCTGAAAATTATAGATATCTTTAAGAGCAAGGTACAAATCCATCTAAACATCATGGATGGAGATGTGATGTGTTGCAAGTTGCCTTGACTCTCATTACTGCTTTTGGAAGGATTTGCAGATTCAGAAATACTGGCTGAAGTTGCAGTGTCATCAACTGTCATGCATTTTATTAATAATTTTTGTTTACTGTGATATACTCACATACCTTGAAGTGATTGTCTTTGGCATGAATACAGAACAGATTCATCATCATTTTCACCACAATCTAATTGAAATGCATGATATGATCGATACATTATAATTGACATGAATAGTTCACATATGCAGCATATTTGAACATATATATTGTCATTGCTCATTGTTATAAAATTACCTGCATGCTCACCTTCTTCAATCACTTCCTCCTCTGTACAATCCTTTGCACAGTCCCCAGCATATGTAGAGACATTTTCAGCATCAACCACACAGCCCATTCCTTAAAAAGTAAAGCAACTCATTCAGTGATGTATTTCTTTTTTGTTCAATCCTCCTTGCATAACATTAACCTGCACTATATTAAGTTGCTCAGTCTTTAGTCCTACATTTTAAAAGGTATCAGTAGCATTATATGAGCATGATTTATGGCTAGCGCTCTTTATGCTTGTCCTGAAAGAACCATACCTATATACATATACATGCTATTGTACCTGATTCTTCTGCCTCACAGCAATTCAGTGGGAATTTTTCTAATCCAGTACCAGCAAAATCATCTTCATTCTCTACATGAAAATAAATTACACGCTAGGTTAGTAATTTGGTACGTTTCCATTCATGTACCTTGATCTGAGCATATGTCCAGATCATGTCTGCAGCCGTCATCCCCACATGATGCATTTGCCTGCAGTTGTGTTATTGAACTACTTTCATGATCAACATCCAATACAAGTTCACTGTTGTCTAAAGAATGCATGCACGATAGAAGTGCAGTGATTATCAACACGCAAGCGCGCTCAAATATATAAAACTTTACGATCAGCAATCACAGAAGTGCTTGAATTAGAATCCACCGTTGCGTTAGCGCATGCAGTTGTCGATGCTGTTTCTGGTACTGTAGCCTCACTTTCCACACCGTAAATCATCCGGCCGATGTCTTCGTACAGGCGAGTACGAAAAGGTATACCGTCGCTTGCACCTTGCACAATCGCACGAATGGAGATAGTTTTTCTTAGGCATTTTGCTTGGGTATCGCATTGAAAAAGGCGGGATTGCAGCAAGCTCATTAAATGTGCATTTATGCATTGTGAAACGTGACTGACACGTGTATGCTGACTCATAGTTTTTGCAACGCATGCACGTGTGCAATGTCTATCCAACAGTCTCGAAAGTCGGCTGGGGATTGGTCTGCATTAAGGACGCAAGTTAGTAAGGGAATTGGAAGATATTCTCGCCTTGCTCGAGAACGTCTTCGACCGTATTGATGAGATCGATAAGACCGTGAATGAACTCAAAACTACAATGAGGGATGTACATGTAAGCTAGAAAGCGGTATTGTATAGACGAATTCATGCTTTTTTATAGTCAGCGCATCTAACTCGGATCGCGGGCGAAGTGACTCCCCTCGAGCGAAAGACGTTGTACCCTTGGTTAGTGTACAAATAATACATGCCGGTGTCATAGGGTATACGGTCCGGCCCAATTTTCGGTCCGGCGGACCATATTCCCTTAGGGAATACGGTCCCCCCCCGGACCCAACTCCCTAGGGAATACGGTCCGTCTAAAATATTGTACATCCAGGGAATACAGTCCGGGGGAGGAGGCGGACTCAATTCCCTGATAGAATGGAGATTTGATTTTGACGACCCAGTTTATAGCGTGAATAATTAAAAAGAGAGATCGATTCTCACCGAAATCGACATGCACAGGACAGAAGTTCTAATTGATAATGAACGTAAAAGGAGAAATCGATTCTCATCGAAATCGCAACCGTTATGAAAACGATTTAAACACAGGACAGAAGTTCTAATTGATAATATTATAATGAAAACAATTTAAAACCAAGACAGAAGTTCTTTCACGACATCATGTAATTTATAGCTAATTTATAAACACAAGACAGAATTTATATACAATTTAAACTCATAATGAAACCAAGATAGAAGTTCTTTCACGACATCAGATGTTTAATGTAATGAATAGCTGATTGTTCGTACGATGTTTCTGGACTGTGGTTCATCCAGACAGAATTTATATAATGAAAGCAATTTAAACTTAAGACAGAAGTTATATAATGAAACCAAGATAGAAGTTCTTTCACGACATCAGATGTTTAATGTAATGAATAGCTGATTGTTTATACGATGTTTCTGGACTGTGGTTCATCCTTTGCAGGAGCGTGATCATTAGCTACAATGTAAAGAATAGCTAGATTCCTATTTGTCACCTCAAATGATTTTGACATCCTTTACCTCAGGGTAGAGGACATCCCAAGCAAGGGTATTTGCTTGAGGCCCTTAAAACCTTCATCACAGTCTATTGCAATCCCGAACAAGAAGTGTTGGACTGCCTCTACCTGTGCGATAAATAAACATATGAATTTTTACAGTGCTCAGTCTCAGACGTTCATCACATAACCTATACCATTCCACGGCCTTCTTGTTCTCAGTCTTAGTACATGTACGTGACGCGCATGCACGTGATTTATTAAGATATGTTTAATCTGCCTTTTGCAAACCATGCACCATGTATATTGACAGAACGTGTACCACAAATTTAGCTCGGCAATGTCATAATATTTTAATTGGTGATGTAGGAGTTGTAGGCACCAATTTACTAAAAGTATGTAAATAAGGGATTTCGTATATTCTCGCAATTATCAAATATTATTTGACAAATGCTGTGCTTAATTGGCAATTCATACATAACCACATTTCATTTCTCTCATAGCTTGTCTGTGAGTGCATTTTTATATGTGTATCAGTACATGAGTGCTAGCCATGCAGCAATTACGATGGTTCATGTCGAAAGCTTTCATACAACATAAACTGACATGTGTGTACACTGGAACACATGGTTGGGATTTCATTTTTCATTTTGTAACCGAACACTATAGCTAGATGAGCCAACATCGCTTGCGCGTCCTAATACCAGTTCAGATACTATACGACTAGATATCCCCTATCACTGTAGCGTCTGCTAGTATCGGTCAGGTAGGATCTTGATGCAACTGAAGTAACAGGCATACTGTTGGGGTGGATCACTGAACCCCAATCTTTCCTTCTACTGTCCCCTGTATAGATTCCTGAATCATGGGCGGGATAAACTGTATGGTGTGGTGCAAGGTGCTAATTAAGACTTGTTATTCGTGTACTTTATACTTATAAGTGGTATAGAAGCCGTACTATGGTATGGGCATAAAAATTATTGAGCAATTCTGCACATAGTGTTTTCACCCTCTGGAGGCATGGAAAGAGAAGCGAGTAAGTTCTATACTGGCGCCGCGATATCGACGATTGAACGGATTCGTAGCTGTATTTATTTATCACAGGTACAGGTAAGATTAAAATACTATTTGCAGTTAATCGTTTCATGACCGTTACCCCGGTAGCGCTCTACTCAGTTTGGTCTATTAAACGCTCCTTCCTTACTTCGCAATCAATGAACAGACTACGGTGAACTGACGAGTGTGTTGGTCACTTAGATTTAGCGATAACATGAATTGCTGTGTTTTCTGGCAGTCTAAGTTTCTACTCGGCTCTAAACTAGTTGCGTCAGGTCATTTTGCAAACCCATATACCAAGACTTATGTTCATCTGGTCCCATGGGTACTAGTAATAGGGGGAGGATGTAAAACTGTTCTTTCAATGTGTTTCACTGAAAGGTGCATTCTTACTAATGCACAACTGTCGGAGGAAGACTGGTGACAATGTGTTTCTATTGGAGAGAATCTGTGTGTTAATTTAAGGTCAATGTACATGTATCATGTGTGTTTGCACTTACTCTCAGATGATATATCCATTCTTATAGGGTGTAGATGCACACCTCTCCAAGGTGATTGGAGACCATGCATGTATTCTCATAGGTCAGTGTGCTTGTACTTACCCTCAGATGACATACATCTGTATTTATATGCACCTCTAAGACAGGGTTTGGCGACTGTGTGTTTCTACTGGAGGGAATCAATTTATTTAAGGTCAGTGTGTTTGCACTTACATGTACCCTCAGATGACGAAATGTAGGCACGTCTTTTTACCGCAAAAAGACATGCACACAAAGACAAGCCAGACAGCTTAAAGACATGACAAAGAGATGCTGTCCCTACAAGATATGTGATTTTTCGTTAAAACCTACACAAAGACATCCAGCCCATACAACACCACTAAAACAGTAAGTTATTATTTTAATCCTTAACTTCCATGAGCATGGCTTTTATCATATACAGCAACAGTAGCTATCTTGCTATTGCTATTTGTCTAATACACAGTGACACTCGAGACTAAAAAGACACAGGGCACACAAGCAATATTAACGGTTGCCGCCAAGCTTATATGTGTCTGTGAAATTCACTTTTTGGCTGATTTTACAGGTACGAAATTGAGTACACTCAATATATCAGCATGTCTCTTATGTTCATTTGACTAGTATCCCCCACTCATTCCTCTCTCATCCCATTTCTTTTTCTCCTCACACAGGACCTGGTGTATAGAGGAAGTATGCAGTCACACTTAGAGTGTGCCAGGTCGATTCAACCGCTAATTATGTACCAAGTTTTTGAGGGCCCATGCAGCTTAAAGCTATGTGTCCCTGTATCTCTCTCATCTCCCTTCCTTTTCCTACCTCCTCCCCCTCTGCAGAAAATCTCTGGGCACACGAGCAGCGTTATTTGTCTGTAATTCACTTTATATCATGAACATGATTGAAAAACACTTACGCATCATTCTCTAAACAATAATGGCTGAAGTGTACTAGTTTTATTTTCTTTTTTACAGGTACGAAATTGAGATTTATCCAGTACCCTCATCTCTCTTATGTTGTTAACTATAATATATTTTTATTTCTTTAATCTTTATTTCTACTTGGACGATTTGATAGTATAAACAGTGCTGCATGTATAGTTTGCCGACCTGCACGCGATCCTTTTCGAACCAAATGGAAACATAATACAAATAGTAACAACACAGACCGAAGAAAAAGGTTAATCAGTTGTTACAGAAGCTGCATACATGTTTATAGTTGGCGACCTGTGATCATTGTGGCTTTTGATTTTCGAACCAAATGTGCTGTTACAGACCGAATTGAAACTGCATACATAGTTGACGACCTACAGCTTTTGCTTTTCGAACCAAATGTTACGTGCATGCAAGGGATGGAAATACATGCATATATTTCAAACCAGGGAATACGGTCCGGGGGGGGACTCAATTCCCTAGGGAATTGAGTCCGGTTAATTGGTTTTGTACAACCAGGGAACTCGGTCCGGGGGACCGTATTCCCTAGGGAGTTGGGTCCGGGGGGGACCGTATTCCCTTAGGGAATACGGTCCGCCGGACCGAAAATTGGGCCGGACCGTATACCCTATGACACCGGCAATGAGCTGACATGCACATACGCATCTTCTGCGTTCTTGTGCAGACAATTTTACAGGACGCGTTCCACGAGAACAGTGATGAATTGGCAGAGGTGCTGCCCTCATGTGTGTGGTCAGACGTGAGTACTACGTTAAAGTCCAAGCTTCTTGAGTCAGTGCGGGGGCACCTCAAGCACAACAAGTACACTGTACCACCCGAGAAGAAGATTATGAAAAGAGTTAAGGTGTGTCAAGTTTAGTAAATATAGATTGTGATTATGCTAAATCCCAAATATGCTTATTTATTATTATTTTATGTATAGGACTACTATTCTAACAGACGATCTACTGTCCTTATGAAGGCCGACAGTTCCAAAGTAAGAAAACGCCGCTCTGAGTTAAAAAGAAGCCGATTGACTCACGTAAGTTTTTTATACATGATATAAAATTAAATTCCTCTGCTAGGCTGCACGCGACAAAGCAGTCAAAGAGGCCTTGCAAAAAGGAGACGTACTACCGCAAGATACAGAAGGAATAAAAAAGCTGAGGGCTGCTGTCAAGCCAGCACTACTAGACAACGTACAAGATAGGGATCCACATGCAGAGGATGTGGATGAAGAAACTTTGCAAGCTTCTATCCGTAAAGCGCGACTGAACAACATTGCAATCGCACGCGCTGCATGTGGTGCAGGTATATACAAAGAGGACAGCACGAGCGGCCCAGCTTCCTGATCCAGATCCACATCTCAATCGTGAGCGGCTCAGTTGTAACGTGGACTTGGCGGAACGTTCCTCGGAAGGCGAATCAGATGACTCAGAGAACTAGCTGAAGGATGAAATGCTTGGACAATGCATAGTTGAAACTGTAACATTTATGCACGCGCGTGTGATTTGAGCCCAAATCTGGTATAAATCCATTATTGAAAATGTTTATGATTTGCTATTGGATTTAAAGCTAGAATCGCATGCGAAATCGGTCGCTGATTGCTCATTAGATTTTTCAGATGAATTTTGCATGAAATCATATACAAAACCCTATGCAATATCCTATTTGATTTATCAATGGATTAGATTAATGATTTTGAGTATTTATCAGATATAAAATCAAATACGGATTCATTATTGGATTCACGAACGATTTATCATCTGGAAGTCTATTCAATCCGATATGATTTAATGCATGATTTGTATGAACAAATCTCGTGATAAATCTTTTTTGGATTTGACGCGTTTTTTCCCTGTGCGGAATAGAAGGTATGTATGTATAAACTATATTTCAGTGTGGGCTGTCGGGTGCCATCTAGGCAGAGATAAAGATAAAACAATTGAGAAGGTTTCAAGTCGTTTTTATTGGCGAAATAATTCAAAAAGTGGAAATGAATATCAAGAAGGCACAGGAAAGGACAAGTTATACTGGATCGATATTCAATCAATGTAGCCAGTAGTATCATTTCAGATGTGTGAACATTGAGCAAAAATGTATTCCTGACACATGGTTATGTTCAAGTTGCTCTAAATAGCACGATCTATGATATCAGTATCAGTGTGTGTATTTTTTAAATTTATTATTATTTTTTTGCAGTACAAGTGTAATCAAGCGTGCTCTTACTTCTACATATTATATAATATAGTACAGGGGAGTAAAGATGCCACCCAAGTATGCACGAGCAGGCATCATATATGCCTAGTAACCACCGACTGGAGAGTCATATATGCCTAGGTGTAATTCACCGGGAGTCAATTATGCCTAGGCTACAATAACTCCCAGGAGTCATTTGCATCAGGGGGGAGTCAATAATGCCTAGGCACATTTGACTGGGGATACATATATGCCTAGGTGCCAATGACCGGGAGTCAAGTATGCTTAGGCGTAATTGACCGGGAGTCATACATGCCTAGGCATCAATGACTTGAGAGTCAATTTATACGGGAGTCATTATCGCCTGCAGCTGCGACACCGGGTCTCGGAGTCTTTATCACCATAAGCACATGCTTCATCGCATCCATTAGCCACTCCGGAATTGACCCGACATCATTGAAAAGTAAAATTTCTTTTTGTTATTCAGTCACAGATGACATTGGTATAATGCTCACCACGTCAAATTGACTTGAGCTGAGCTGAATCAATCTCACGACTCATTTAAAGCATAATTTTTTCTTAGTGTATATCAGAGCCAATGCAAAGGCCTTAAGCTTAATAATTATAGTTTAGGCCTTTTGGGGTTATTAGGTTAATAAATAGTAATTTGATATCTTTTATGCGTTGTTTAATTATTTATTTGTTTAATAAACATAAACAAGCATAAAAGACAAGGCTAAACAAAAAGACATCATCAAACACAGTCCTCTTTTAACGCGGCTTGCGCTTCCTTCTGGACAGCAACAGATACTCGCTGCTGTAGAAACTGTTTCTACGAAGCAGTTTCAGCGGTAGTTATCAGACTCCTCTGACAGCAAGAGAACCTTCTGCCTCTGGGCACTGTGACCCTTGTGATTGGAGACAAAAAGCAGCTCTTGCTATGGTCTCTGTTATGTGGAACTGCAACGGGGCTACTGATGGGTGAGCGTTTAATGGAGTGGGCAGTGTTAATGAGCTTGAGCAGTCAGGTTCAACTATTGGTTCAGCTTTCCTTGTAGCTAGATGCTTCCTTTTCCTCGAGTTGCATCCATCAGGGTTGAATTTGTAGGTCTTAAATTCAAACACACATTCTGTGTCTGCGCAGCTAATACGAAGACCTTTGTACTTCTGTTTGACTCTAACCGTCTGGAAGAGCCCCCCTCTGGAATCATTTTCTTTCAGTTTCCTATCTGCATCTTTCAACTTTGGTTTCACATCAGTACAATGAAAGGTGGGGTCAAACAATCTACATTCACAAAAAGGAAGCAGTTTAAAGCCAATGAAACAACAATGTGACAAATAATGAACTCACGACTCTGAGGGTTTGTAGCAGAAGTATTTATTAGCAGTCACCTCATGCTCAATCTGAAGTGGCCTGACTGCCAGCAAGATGGCTCCCCCCAACTTGGTCGTATAAAATGTATTAATTAGTGGATTAACTGTGATGTGACATAAGACATACATGGAGATCAGCTTAAAGGTGATGTGATGGTTTACCTGTGGTGATTTTAGATTGGTCATCGATTGGACCAACCACAATAAAACTGATTTTGTGTTCCCTCCCTTCAAATTCTTCGTAAACACACTGATTCATCTGTGAAAGTAGACCAACATACTAGTACCAGGGTTTGAAGTATGTGGTCGTGATTTGCATGTGTTACTGTGATGTGTATGGTATTGGAGTGTGGCATGGCCGTGTGCTAGTGTGATTCATGATGAAGAGTGCAGCATACCTTATTCAACACAAGGTTGCTCCTAGAGAACACATCTTGGGGGAACATGAATGTGTAGTAGTTAGTATAGAAGGATTGTTTCTTCGGTTCATCCTCTTTGTAGAATTCATGAAGGTTGATAGACATAGCCTACAGGGTATGTGTTCAAGACACATATATGTAACTTAGCTCACTAACCCTTTCCCACCATCTCCCCCCCTTCTCCCCCACAATAAAAATACTAAATGAATATACCCTGGATCTATTTGGTGAGGTGAGTATATTTGGGGGGCTTACAGTTCTAAAGGCTCTTGCAAGGGCTAACGTGTAGCCAACAGATCCAAATGATATGTCCATGGCCACATCATTGTCCGGAGCAAGCTGCACAAACCCATAGAATCGTCTCCTAATGCTTTCAATGTCAGTATGAGTAATGAACATATGATGAGTATGTGACTGAGAAAAGGACACACATACGGACATGTAAGGTGTACCTGAGAAAACAAATACACAAGAGTACTTACTTTTATAATGTCTCAAGAAAGCAAATCAGTTTCTCTATCAAGTGATATATGGATGTAAGATTGGGTGGTTCAGAACTCAAGGTAACTGGTTTCATCGGTACTCAAATACATGCAGATAGTAATATATTCCCTTTCTAACACTAATGATGGGCTTCGTCATCATTATTAAACAACTGATTGCGAATCATGCACACAGAAGAGCCAATGCTACTCTGGACCCACAAGGGTAGTCCTTATGCACAAATCCAATTAATTAATGGGACAATGCTGCAATCACAACATACCCATTTGGTGTTACCGAGATCTGGCTTGTAGTTCAAGTACGCTACCTTCTTTGGGTCACCATCAAAGCCAGCGTTCCTGAAATAAGTTTTCAGCTCAGCTTGCTGGCAATCAGTGGTCATCTCTTTCAGACGCTCCTTCCTTCCTCTCTTCCTCTTCCGAGCTGCAGTAGCGTGGTGGCTATTTATTGGCTGGGTAGGCAATATTGATTATGGCGCCCCCCCCCCCCCCCCCTCTCACGCACACATACTCTGGAAATGGAAAGCATGCAGTGCAGACGTTACTTATGAGACTGATATGCGATGTGGCGTACATGTATACTGCATGAGTACGTCGTGTGAAGTATTGTGTATATTTGAAATGTAACATTAAACATACAGATTATGTATAAAATTGACAAGTTAGTCTGGCAAGTTGAACAACTCTAGTTAAATGTCTCAGTTTTATAACACATCATACGTGCTAAGAAAGTTTATTGGCAATGGTCTTACAGCAACGAGTTCAAATTCAGTACCATCTTGTTCCTCCTTTATAAAGAATCCAACAATCATTCCAATGACACCTCCTGACGCTTTATCAACAACAACTGATCCAGAATCTCCTCGTAAAGCAAATGGTAAGTCTTTGTTTTCAAGATACATCTTCACAGAAACTATACTTTCAGCAATGTAAGGACATAAAATACTAGTAGAATACAATTTGCTTTCAGTGTGTTTGGTTGTATGTCCTCGCTTACTAATATAGTTTTACATTTCAGCACATGCTTTTCAAATTCTTCAGAGAGAAAATGCAAATTTGCAATCATTTCTTCGTTGTCATTGGATATGATCCTGTTAGCACAGTTCATCTGATCACTGATTTTTCCAATACAAAAATGTGCTGTGCAGTTTTATTATATTGAATGTCACATTTAATTTCATGATCAAAATCCTCACCAATGTATATCTTCTTGTTTTTTTTTTACAGTGCCCACAGGATATGAAACATCGATTTGCATTGTTTTGTTCTTGAACTTGAGTTATACCATCAGTTGAATCAATACTGGCTGGCTGATGGATTTGAACAGGATGGTTGTTGTGTGCATCAGTTGTGCAAAATAAAGCAGCCCTTAAATCCAGCTATTGCCTCTCTTGTTCAGCTAATCTTTCTTCATAAGTAGATTCCCTTGTACTTTCTTCTGTTACTAAGTCCAATGCAATCAACGTATGACCAGGGAGAATTTGTGTTGCATCACTACTAGGTGCAGTTGTGGGGTGTTCAATATCATTATTGTACTGCTTTGTATAACAAAACAACCCAGACTGCTACACATGTTTTCATCAACCCCACAAAGTAAACTAAATTTCCATGTTTGCTTAACAAAAGTGATGCAATTAGCAGAGTTGGCATTCACTTCTTCACAACAGCGCTTAATATCTTCCAAATACTTTCCGTAGTATCTTCTGTGACGGCAATTTGTACAAAAAGCTTAGATGGGTTGTAGTTTCCATTTTCTTGTTTGAGTGGCATTACACTCATACTCTGCACATTACTAAACTTGAAAACCACATCCTTCAGTTGATTTTGTAGAGACACAGCCTTTTTGAAGTCTTCAATTTTAACATGCTGACAAACATCAGATATATCACCAAACCCTAAGTATTGAGAAGCCATTAAACTGAATGGTGTGGCACATTGTTATACATTTGGACATGTTGCTTCGTTCTGCAAACATTGAACTACATTGACACTATTTTGAAATATGGTACATGCTATGGAAACAAATAGCTACTGAGAGGAAACAACTATGACACATGCTATAAAACGTTGTACAGACGCACTTATTAGTACCATTTATGCTTGAAAAACTTCGTAGTTAAATTAAAATCACTATTAAGCTACATTTAAACCAATTACTTAATAATTGTAGCTGTTATTATATGAACAATAAAAATGCCTTAGTATCTAATAGGCCCTCATGAATAAATTAAAATCTAATAATAATAATAATCATGTGAGTCCATCAAATCTAGGTTGTCACTTCTTCATTCTCAAAACTTGCACAGGTCATCTCCTGCTTTTGTAACAGGCTATTGTTTTTACATGAAATACAGGCCATGCAGTCAAGGCCCAAAATGTCATTCTGGATTTAGGAAAGCTGTTGGTGTTAATAGCGCAAACACACAGGTTTCATCTGTAGATCTAGATTCCCTGGCATTCATTATTGTAATTGATAAACGTTAATCATTCATGCTATGAACATTAACTGTACTCCTAACCCATGTGTAAACCTAGCAATTCTGCAACATTTGGGCCAATAATGTAACTAAAGTGCTCATAACTAGTTGGCTTGGCATTTAATGATGGTCTGCACATCACAATTGATCAGTACATGTTGGAGCAACTTTCCCCTTAATTAATCTACAAGTGCCGGGCGTTAGGTAAACTATACGTTCGTTAGGTGAACATAACGTTTATTGAGCCAATTCCACACCCGACAGGTTTTATTGGCTTTGTCAAACCGATGCGTTTAGACAAGTAACATTAACCGCCCAAAAAATCAGTGTCAATCGAACATTGTTAATAGAGTGTGTTAGGTATACCCAACGAGAACGTTAGGTAACTCTCAGTGTGTTAGGTATACCCAACGAGAACGTTAGGTAACTCTCAGTGTGTTAGGTATACCCAACGAGAACGTTAGGTAACTCTCAGTGTGTTAGGTATACCCAACGAGAACGTTAGGTAACTCTCAGTGTGTTAGGTATACCCAACGAGAACGTTAGGTAACTCTCGACACTTGTAGATTACATACAATAGCCATTTTCAACAAATGCATGACTCTTTACTGCACTTACACATAGTGGCAGGCAATAAGCATACTTTGTCTGTATTAACTGTTATTGTTGAAGAGTTAATCATGCGGTGACCATTGAACCATTGCTGGGCGAGCTACATGTATGGTCTTCTGGATGAGAATGTTCATTTCTATTACAGTCGCGGCTCGGTACAGTAAAAAATAACAGCTCGATACAGTGAAAAATTCATCGCATTTTTGCGGTCCCACAATTTCATTAGTAACGTTGCTGTTACGCACGGTCTAAACTACATTGTACTGACAATGCTAAAAAATAATTTCAGTCACATGGCCTATGATGCAACTTCACCGCGTCCCCTCGCGATGCGTGGGTGGTGTTTTACGTTGTATTCGTTACACACACACACATACACACACACACACAGAATGGGTTTGTACAACTTGCAGTGACTTTGGGTTCTTATTTCTCACACTGTATTCACAAAGCATGTATATGTGCAAGAACACACTTGCATTATTATGCAAATAGCCCGTACACCATTCGTTACACACACACACACACACACACACACACACATACACACACACACACACACACACACTCACACACACACACACCACCCTCGTGCACACACACAGGCTCGTACCACTTGCAGTGACATCAATTGGGTTCTCATTTTCACACTGTTTTCACAAAGTGTACATGTGCATGAATGTGCACACACATTGCTATTACGCAGCCTGTGCACCATATACATACAGCACACTTGCATTGTTACGGAAATGGAATCTTGTGCACAACACATACATACACTCATGTACAGTACACTTGTACGCATGGATACAAATGAAAAACATTAAGCATGTCTACACACACACATGTACATTGCAAGTAAGGTCTATTCTAAACTTGTTCTCTGCACCTGCATATGCATTGTATTCCATTTAACTGCTTTATGCATGTATTTGATTTCTATACCCTGCCCCTTTGCTCCTTGCATGTGGAGCTCCCTTATGGCTGGTTCTCTGTACATACACACCATTCTCTGAGATGTGAAATAACAGTGCCTTATTGGGCACAATCCTTACTAGTCATATGGGAGCTCCACATGCAGAAGTTCTCAATTATATAAAACAATAGAGAGTGACACATTACGAGTACAGAAGCTCAGTCCATACAGAAATTGAGAATAGAACCAGTGTCCTCTTAAACATGCATACAAGCAGTTTGCTAGAATTGAATGCAAGTGTATGTGCAGAGAACAAGTTCACACCTTGCATGGAATGTACATGAGTTTGTGTGTGTGTGTGTGTGTGTGTGTGTGTGTGTGTGTGTAGTGTGCACCATCTTTAGACAGGTACAATGTTTGCCACGGTGTGTGTGTGTGTGTGTGTGTGTATGTGCTAGCCGCATGTCCCATACGATGTACGTACATCGTGTTTGTCCCCATAGGATTGGTTCTCTTTTTACTTACAGCTGGACTTGCTTTCTCTGGTGTAAGCTATTGATAAAATGAAAGCCTTGCCTTCAAAATAATGTTATTGTCAGAAACCTCATACACCAAAGCCATCCAATTGATTAATTACAACTAGCACAATAAATGAATATGCAGTGTGATAGTTACATGTAACACCGCTAACATACAGGTTAGCAACCACATTTAACTTAGTTAGATTGTATTATAAGCAGGTACGTACTGAATTTGAAGCGATTTGAACTCTCCTAGCTGAAGATGTGGCGGTTTTGAACCCTATGGGGTATCGGACCTCGTAGCATCAGCAAGGAACTGTTGCAAGGCCCCAGAATACGTGTCCCTGTAGTGAACTGGTGCAGTATGAAGCGTTGAAAACAAGGGGTCGATAGAATTAACCATTGGGAAGTTATAGCGATTCAAACGCGATGCATTTTTATAACATTTTATAAAATAATAATCCGCGGGGCAATTTTCGCGGAAACTGTCCCAATTATATATATACGCTGCATGTGCGAAGGGAATAATCGACACCTGTAGTAAATGATGTTGATTGAACATTACGAATGAGCTAATTGTGAATTGTGTTTAATATTTTCATACTGGCATCAGATATTGGGGGCGGGGGTTCCTGCCCTTCTGTTCCGCCGCCTCTGACGCTACGTTGAACAGTGCCGGTGTAGCAGGATACCCTGTCCCCCCTAAAAATTGTCTGGCCGGACAACGTACATTGTCCCGCTTTAGGATTTGCTGTCCCCCTTCGTTTTTGCAAGCAACGCTTAACCAAAATAGCCCATTCGATAGGATATTAGTGCATGCTGTTGCGCTCTCCTTAAGAACTTTGAGCGTTGATCACTTTGGCCAAAATTCACAGTACATGTATATGTGTATACTGAATAACAAATTCTAGTGTGTAGTGTCAAATGCTCTCAACAGGCCTGAATTGCATGTCATGTCGGCCGTATTGGTTTTGAAATAGAGCAAGCCTTCTTCATCACGAAACTGTGTGCTCTCCTGCGAATCGCCCTCTAGCTTTTCCGATTTACTAGCATCCACCCGATACTCGCCGTGTTTCAGATACTGAAAAATCTCGTTGTAGAGTGGTACTCCTGATCTTCATCGTTCATTCTTATAGAACCAATGGAACAATTTTGTCACACGCTTCCGACGTCGACTGCGTTTGAGAATATGTGGCGAATCTAAAAAAAACTGAAGGTATTATACGGTATACGGTGCCTGAAATCCAGACGCGCGAGCTCTAAGTGCACTTATATATGTAAGTACACATCCACCAAGATATCGAAGTTACAAGGGGGGACAAGCTATCCTAAAGGCGGACAACGTATACTAGGATAGGGTGCCCGTAGGGGGACAGCCTATCCGGGGGGACAAGCTATCCTGTTACACCGGTCGTGGAGCGACAAGTCGGTTTTCTCCTTCACTTCATCACGTCAGAGATATCTATTTATTTATCTCTGATCACGTGCATGTAGTATTAGGAACATCGTATGAAGACAAAATAAATGTCAAGTTGTAGCACTTCACTTCCAGAGGTGCCTTTCCATAGACACAGATGCAAATAAAACCTTAGCCGGTGAAGAAATTTATATAAGTGGGCGTAACTATTTGGTCCAAATAACTTTGTATGGAGGTAGACAAAACTCAGTGTAAACACTATATACATGCACTTAGCAAGCTAGAAAAAATTTCTTTCCAGTTGGAGAATTGATTTCTTGTCCTAGAGTAAAGCAGTAAAGTCTCCCCAAATAGTACTAACATGGATTCTTGAGCAGGATCCATGCAGCCCTTGATCCCAGACCACTTATTCTTCGGTGGCGCTAATATTAACTTATTACACCAAAGAGAAAACATGTACAACAAACTAAACTGTATACATAAACTTACAGCTAATGGAATATGAAAAAAATCTAACTGTTTTCTGCAGAAGTCCAAACAATAGATCAATTGAGCCTGTTACATACTACTTTGCCTACAAATGGAGAAAAAAAAGCTCCACTATTGTTTTCTATTTTCGCTGAGCAAATCCACGTATTCTCTCAGCTGCTCCTCGCTGGCTCAGCCTCTCCAGAACCTCACTCAGCTTTTCATAGGTGGCAGCACCTCCATCCCTCCAGATCCATTGCCTCAGAAATGACTTCCTTTGATCTGCAGGTGTTCTATTATTGTTCTCAATGCTCTCGATATCCAGCTGTCCCATGCCAAGTTTACTTGCCACTGTTTGCCACTCTGGCAGACACCCTGCAATCTTTACAATGTCATCTTCACGTATTGCATTACCTGTGGATACAACAAATTGGGTGACAGTACAGAATATGGCCACATTTCAATGCTAAGGACAGGTTAATAGTATTGGATTAGACATTCCTGACCTTGGCTAAACATGACCAAATGAAAACATGTTGACAGCTTCATCAAGCTACATTCACTGTAATAGTTTCCATCTTTATTGTATGAAAAGAAATTGCGTGTTGCATGTTCATATGGTCAGTTTAACTCTAGTAGTTAAACTCCAGTATGAACCGGATGCCAACCTCATAATTCTGAAATACTCTAAATGAGTCCAATCGAGTATTTTACCCAAATTGGGTTTTTCTCATCGAAATATCCAAGATAAACTGTATAGTCTGAAGATTATTTTTACAAAGTAATAATTACGAACTTTAAAATCAGTCCTAAAATTTATAAATAAAGAGAACTAATAGTTGCAGGGTCCTATCAAACCCCACTGTAACAGTACCCTTGTTTCCTTGCATTTTGCACCACCAATCTTACATCCATCAAATCACTTTCTTGATAGAGAAGTGTTTTTAATTTCTACCTAATACATGCCACTGACATGTCAAGCAGCAGCTGAAAGAGATAAACTTGAATGCTTCCTTATTAACTATATAACATTACTTCCTGTAGCGTGAAAGCGCATTCCGCAGGGCACTGAAGTAGAAGGTTAATTGCAATACATGCAAAGGTTACAAATATTTAGTCAGTGTTAACTAAACATATTCGCACTCATATTCACACTACAGTGATGCTGTCGAGCCAACGGATGTCAAATATCGTATATGTACATCCTTATTCTATTGTAGGGTTGAATGAGAATTATTTTAAGCCAAGGTAACTATTGGACACATGTAGCTGTAAGCATTTGACAGATTGAGCATCTTGCAGGTACTTAAAGTCCATCGACGATCAATCTGACAGCATAAAGTGAGCATGTTTTTACGGCAGAATTAACTTGGCCATACAGGGTGCCCGCCCACCTGTATTTGAGGTGTAGTGTACGTTTAAAATATAACATAACTTAAACTAATAGAATAGTGGTTAATGGTTAAGCATTAAGGTTAATGGGAACAAAGCACCAAGCACCACAAAGGAAACATGAGAGGCAACGAAAGCAACAAAACGTTCGTCAGCTTGGCAGTCAGCAATTCCAATTGAAAGTGTCACTTTGATTTGAATTTAAGGATGGTCTTGCAATATGTTATCTAAAGCATCTTGCGTGTGGACCTGCCTTCTTGCTGTGATGGCTGTGGTGCTAGCCTCACACTGCAACATGGTCTGGATAGTAAAAGGGTTGCCTAGAGATGCAAAATACAAGGCTTTTTGGGAACTTGGCATCAGAAGTGTGAACACAGGTGATAAAAGAACCAGTGGGGGGGGGGGGGGGGGCAGAACAGATATTGGTCTAAGGTTTGAGTATGGCAATCACAGACTGAAGCATTGTTTGGCATACATATTACCTACAGATGCTCCTTCATACAAACATTGCACCCCAGAGGCAGTTCTTGAAAGTGCAGCCAAAAACAAAAAGAGACTTTATCTGATAGCTATAGAAGACCTACGAGGCAATTCAGTGGATGGAGCCCTACATACATGAGCACAACATCTCATCAAGCGGATTGCTGCCAGTCTAGCCGCAAAATGGGATTAACACTTCTTACAGATTGTTGGTTTTGTTAGAACCAGACTGGCTTTTGCAATTGTGAGATCTGTGATAGCCTGTGTCTATGGGGGTCAAGAGACAAATGGCAAAGTGGCCTCGATGACAAAGCAGCTCTACTGATTCAATAACTTGTTTCACACTTTAGACTTTCAATTTTTGAATGCAATTTATACATACATCATTTTATCTATGTGTGCACATTTATTCCATGCATTGAATTATAATTCATGTTTCATTACATTTGTATTAGGGGCCGTTCATAAATTACGTCACACAAATTAAGACTGTTTTGGACCCCCTCCCCCCTCCATCACAGACCGTCACAATAATTCCTCCCCCCCCCCCTCTCAATTACGTCACATTGCCCCCCCCCCCACCCACCCACCCACCCACCTACGAATAAGCTTTAAGCCTGCATATTATAATTAGAAGTTTCGTGTTGTTAATGCGCAACCAAACTTAAATGAAACAGTTATCGCATGCGGGTCATGCATCTTTGCCAGCATCTTCTACCCACGACACTGAAGGTGCTCCTCCAGCAAATAGACTTGCATAGCCGTTTCAGTCCTTATTTCAGGGGGTACCAGAACTCCTAGATCAAGAAGATCTTAATCAATCCAGTCTGCCTGTTCCAGACGGTTCTTCTCGTATGCAATTATTGCCATCAATTCTCTCTGCCTCCTGGCAGCACTCCGCTACGCACAATCGACTACTTGAAACACTTCAAAGGTCTATAATAATTATATACACGCATGCTTTAATACCCAAAAGGCAACAATACACTGAGCTCAGTCCGAGCCCTGTAGATTTGAGCGGCCCGATCAGTATAATGGAGCCTTCTCCTTATTCATGCGCCTGTTCACATAGAAAAATACACTGTCACCATATCACAGAGCAATAATGTTACCCAGGACAATGAATTTTAAATAAAAATGTGACATCACGCCATCCTAACCCCCCCCCCTCCCTCCCATCACAAACCGTCACAATTGGCCAGACCCCCTCCCCCCCCCCCCCCCCCCCCCCCCCCCTTTTGCATGACATAATTTATGAACGGCCCCTTATCCAAAGGAAACATAGCACACGTATGGTCAAATTAATCTATTGAACTGATCGAAAACAAATGGACTATGACAAAACGTATTCAGCACACTTTCTGCTTTCTGTTACGCTCAAAGGCAGTCCAGTCCATACTGAATGATACCAGCCACTTTTACCATCACCTTTATGATAATCACCATCTCACCTCTAGCCACAGCCCCTCACCCCATAACCCAGTACCCATAACCTAGAGACCAGATCCAGTACCTATAAAACAATTGACTCATAAATCCACGCCTATCATAAACTATTTTATTCTGTCTCAATTGATATACATGTACCTCACATAGACTTAGGCATTTTGCATAGACTTTGCATGAACAGAGAATGGCTAAATTAATGTGAAATTAATAATGCAGCTAACGTGCAGGTACTCATGGAATAACCACGACTCATTATCACCTGTCTGTTTTGTTCCGTTGTCCACATCATGTTTAGGTGGAGGAGGATGAACATCAGGTGGAGAAGGATGAACATCATGTGGAGGAGGATGAGCATCAGGTGTAGGATTATGAGCATCAGGTGGAGGAGGATGAGCATCACGTTGAGCACCTAGTGAAGAGTGAGGTGGCTTGGACATTCATCTCAATGCCACACATAATCTGAATTAGATTCAAGACACCAACACATCTACACCAATGTGGCTCAGTTAACAACACTACCAGCTGAGGATGCCTGCACATTTGCTCTCATTAGGGTCAAGTTAAGTCGGCTTGACAGTTCCTGTCTACAACATGATGTACAAAATGCACAATGGCGATTAAGCTACTGTTAATTAAGAGTTCATAAAATGAGACAGCAGAGCTCGAACCTTAGGACCAGGCTGAGTCTCTCATATCATCTGATGGTCTTGGAATGTTTTGCTGCATGGCAAGAAGTGAAGCCAAACTTGCCAATTTTTGCTGAGCTTCTGCATGACAGACTACAACAAAACAACATATGTTTCCACAGCCAATGGAATGCATGCCTATCCAAGCTCCGTGACATTTTATCAATGGCATTGCTCTGCAAAAGCTGCAGACCTTGTCATCACATGTGCTTCCAAAAAACTAATCAAAGCAGATATGTGATGGAAATGATGAATGCAACTAGCTTGCCCAATAATAAGAGCACCGGATATCAACAGGACTTGTATGATGTTGCACATGCCCAAGACCACTTCCTGCTTCTACATGGGCACCAATGCAAGCTCGCAACTGTTGGCTCCACATTTTATAGTCGGTTCAGTTTGACCCAGATGTTGCACAATTGAACTGGCTTGATGGTTAAAGCTAGTGCCATATGTATGCAATGGTATACAAAATGTATACCATACAGTAATACCCTAGGACTGTACAACACACACTAAAGCCTTCTTGCAACAATGTGGCAAAGAGCTGTGGTGTATGTGTAAGAGTAGTATGAGCACATGTGTGTAATCGTTTTGTATATATGTACATGTTACGAAGTGTATGTAAGATGCATGCTATGTGAGCAGGCATGTTTTGTAGCCTGTTTACGTATGAGTGGTGTGTGTTTATGTGATGAGGATGTTTATTTAGTGTGGGCAAGTTGTGATTTTAGAGTGAAACAATTACAGTACAGGTTGTACATCAGGAAATTAACACCTTCGCACATCAGGAAAACTAAGTACATACACCTGCTTTTAAAAAAGCTGTTGGCACAGCACAGCCCTCAGTGCAGCCTTCAAATTACATTCACAGTTTATATAGGTGTTTGTCAGAAATTGATCTCTAGCCACCAATGTTGCACTAAAATCCAATTTTATGTATCGCTGCATGCCTCTTTTCTAAATATTCTTTGAGCCCTGCCTACCTGTACTTCTTACCTTCATTATATGTGTACGTAAAACCTGCATGCTCACTTCCTAGTCAGAATAAGAGCTTCAACCTTGCTTTCTTACCTTGGTGGAGGGAGGGACACAACCCCAGAAAGGAAACTGTACATGGTTCCTTCAATTTTACCTGCACGTGTTCACTTTCTTGATGACACACTTGTGCATAGCTCTACATGTACATCAACTTATCTAAAACAGTGTAGTACATGTACATGCATTTAACACACCATTTTCTGCTGTGCAAGGATGAAACGCACAACACAATAAAAAGGTACAAGTCTTCTTTATGCTCACACCATCATGCATTTGCAACATGTCAATGGATATAGTGATTCGGTATGACAAATGCAAATGTGTACGGTACCATACAAATTGTAGCAGCAGCATTACATCCTCTACCATTGCTGTTTTTTGGGCCCACTAAAGTTTGCGACAACCAAAGAGGTGTCTCTGTCTAGAGGACAAGATTTATTAAGGTTCATATTCCACTAGTAGCAGCTCAAAACACTCCAAAATAATTAAAAACACAGCTAAGTACCCAGCCATCGACAGCCCCGTGTTCGAATGGTTTAGTTCAGTACGGGTCCCTATAGGAACCAGAAAGCCTTTCCTGATTAGTAAAGCAATGATAAAGGCACGTGCAATACTTGGAAGCAAAATGCCAAGCGATGACCAAGTTTTCTGCATGTGATGGTTGGTTTTCTCATTGGAGATGGCACTTTGAAATGTGTCAGGCTTCATGGTGGTGATGGCCTTAAACGCCTAGTGTTGGGGATGCTATTTATTTCTTGAGAGATGCTTGGGATGCAACGGTTCTACGTCGTTTACCACTAAGCAGTGACTCAGTAGCAACCATGTTAGATGCTTTTAGTCTTGGTACTTGGTGTTGCCAAAGCAGCACAGAAAAGTGTGCACGACAGGGCCACAGAGATGCTGGTCCAGTGGCTTCAGTTGGAGGAAACCAGCAGTATAGAGGTGGAGGATGAGGGTGAACACGCTGATGAACTAGAGGGGCACCAGGAGATAGTGGATAAGACTCAGCTGTTAGTTGAAGCCATGCCATTGCTAAAGAGGCTCTATTCACTGGGGGGCTATGCTTGGTGACTTTTGCATTACTGATGCAGCTCGACAGCACATCAAGAACTGCACCTTTCAAGTTAATGAAAGCATGTTCTCTTCTTTCATCATGTAACACTCATTGATTAGATGCATCTGTATGTCAATGCTAATGTAGTCTAGGACAGTTGCACAGTAAACCAGTGTCAAAATGATTTTTTAAACATACTCAGTTGGCAGTGTTGTTGCTTGTACCCAGGATTGTGTGGGTTGGGATGTGTGCATGTGCAAGTGTGTGTGTGCATGTCCATTCAACTACAGTCCTGATGCAAACAGCAATGTATAGAGATGAAAAAATGAGTAGGCACAACTACATTACCGATCTGGCTTTTATTTGAATACAGGTAAAGTGTTTTGTGAATATCTTATTGAAATTGAGTTAGGTTGCAATATGAAGAGAACTCATATGCATGTATCTGAGATAAAATCATGGATTGGGAACTGAACAGTGGAGGAACGTATTGAAAAGCACTGAGTGAGTTAGAATCAGCATGGATAGTAGGCATCCATCTTGCAAATGAACACACTCAATAACAGCAAATGCATTTTATAACCAGTTCGTGCACATGTAACAGGGTCGTGTGGTATTTGCTGAAGTATGTATGGTTCAAGTATGTATCATTCCTACATGCTCATGGTTCCGACACATACAAAAAAGCAGCATTACATGTAGCTTAAAACCCTGTGGCATCCAGCCTAACCCGATCGTACTCCACAGACATTTGTCCGCAATGTCCATCTGCCTCAATGAGCCAGTGATCTGAACACAATTGAACTGTTTTCTCCGTATGAATGGTTGGCAAAACAGTCTTAAATATAAAGCAGTTTCTGATACACATTTTTGACATGTAAATGCTGCTGCTACAATTTGTATGGTACCGTACACATTTGTCATACCAAATCACCATATCCATTGACATGTTGCAAATGCATGATGGTGTGAGCATAAAGAAGACCTGTACCTTTTTATTGTGTCGTGCTTTTCATCCTTGCACAGCAGAAAATGGTGTGTTAAATGCATGTACATGTACTACACTGTTTTAGATATGTTGATCTACATGTAGAGCTATGCAAAGTGTGTCATCAAGAAAGTGAACACGTGCAGGTAAAATTGAAGGAACAGTGTATAGTTTCCTTTCTCCCTCCCTCCACCAAGGTAAGAAAACAAGGTTGAAGCTCTTATTCTGACTAGGAAGTGAGCGTGCAGGTTTTACGTACACATGTAATGAAGGTAAGAGGCAGGGCTCAAAGAAAAGGGGCGGATTACGAAGCTATGCATAAAATTGTATAAGCGCTGGTGGTTAGAGATCAATTTCTGACAAAGCACCTATATAAACTGTGAATGTAATTCGAGGGCGGCACTGAGGGCTGTGCTGTGTACACCAACTTTTGATGTTAATTTCCTGATCATGTGCTAGCGCCTGTACTGTATCAGCCGTCGTTGTTAATGTCTTGAGGTCCGGGTTCACGTCTACAATTAAGCGGTTAACCCCGAATAGTAAAAGCTTGAATTACTGGCTAATAAACGATCAGTGGAAGACTACCAATTACCATGTTTGTTTATCTACCTTTGCCTAAGAGATGTACTGAATTTCATAACACAAATATCTTTAAGTGCAATATTATATCAGCAATAATGCATCTCTATATGAAATACCGCGCGTGCGTATATTAACTCTGGTTAGCGCAAAAATTTGATTTAACCATTCATAAAAGTTGCATATCCTCTAATGGTAAGTGCCAATAGATTGACTTTTTGCTCTTACGATTGATAGAAATCCATATTGCGAAAATGAATCACGAATTTTGACATCAAAAATGTACGGGATTAGCCCCTAATTTTCGGGGTTAACCCCGTTACGAAGTAAGTGGGCTCGGATTGTGTGGGCGGTTCAGCGTCCGGTTGTCTCCACGCCCATCTTCGTTTTCATCGCTTAGGGAGCCATCAAAATCGTCTTCCGAGTCTTATCTTGGCAGTGCATCAAAATACTGCAGCACGTAGTCTGGTCTGATATGGTAACATACGCGCGAACGCTGGGGTTGCTTAGCCATGTTACAACGAGCGTGCGACACACTAAATAAATAGATACGTTTACAAAATTGCGCCACGAGCTGCCCGTGCTACATCGCATTCCAAGAAAATGGAACCTGAGAAATGTTTGCTAACTAACTTAATGGCCACAAACAAAAATACCAGAATCAAATAACTTATACTGTTATCATGCTTAGATGATAAGCTTTCCGTTTCTCTCCAGCTGGTGGATACGTCAGTCCAATTTGTAAGCAGTTTTGTGACATGTACATACCGCACGCACACGTCCATAAGAATCCCTAGTTGGGCGTGGCCCGACCTTAAGGTCGACTTATATTCAAGGGAAAGTACGCCAGAGCTTATTATTTTAACATTATAATGCTAGCCTCGTCACGTGGCCATTCAAACATAACTAAGGCAAAGTTTGGCAAACAACATTGTTGTTGCTCGGTTATTCAAAATTACTGTGGGCGGCCGTTAATGTCCTACTAACAATTAGTTACTTTAATTAACCTCAATTAAACTAATTGTATATTCTCACCATTGGGTGTTGATGGGCTATCACGTTCATCATCTCGAAGAAAAGGGGATTGTGGGCATCCTGTGTGGTCAACCAGCCAGCCCTTGATAAAATGCCCATGACTCTAAAATCATGACTAACCTGCTTCTTGAAATAAATTCACCCCTACATTGAGTGCACTGTCCAGCGCTGGCTGTTGCGTTTTGGGATACTTCTTCTTTAAATCAGCATTGACTATCGTCAAGACGTCGAATATGCTTTTGTCTTCGAATAACTTCCTACTTAACAAGGACATCCAATATCCACCATATGTAGAATCTTCGTACGAGACATGGTCTGGCATAGTCGAAAAGGCCATCAAATAATCGATAAGGGGCGATGTCGTTCCATCTTTCTTCATAGCAAACCTCCCGCGACAAGCATCAATAAAGAAAAGCTTCGGACAATCAGCTGGTTTGAATCGGTCTTTGATTTCATCGATTGTAACACTTCCGTCATGCGTGCACAAGGCATCTTTTATACCGTGGCCTGAAAAAACCATGACCATTCTCTGGTACGTGTGAGGGTAGTTGCGGTACGTGGCAACAGCAGTTAAAAGTGACAGCATTTCATCTCTACCAATGTCTGTTTTAGTGACAACGGCAAATTGTAGGATTTTGAGTGCTCGCTCCATGTTGTCTCGATCGACTATTACCCCTTGTAGTGGTTTTTCGGTTCGCCCTTGTGTATTCCTGTTGGCGATGACTACAGCGATGCCCTTTGCGTTGGGATTTATTTGACAAATAGCGTTCATGTCGACAGGCGCGCTTTGAGATTGTCCCGACCACCACGACCACAAACGCGAGAGCATGTTTCCCAGGTTCACTGTTTTGTAACAGGGGGTGGTCAGGTTAATAATTACGGAAGTTTCGCGCCACGGACGTTTGGGGCTGGGCATGGCAATAAGGACAATACCGTAAATAACGAATAACCAAAACAAAAAATTATCCTATCTCATTACACTGTTCATGTTTTGCGAACCACAAATCATACTTACTTTGAGACGTTTAGTAAAAATAAATAGCACTTGCAAATGCTGTAGCATATCTGTAAACAAAACCATCGACGCGGAATTATAGCTTTATTATCAGTGATTATATGCGCAGCCCGCTTTCACGCCCATGTGTCGTTGGCGGGCAAAGAGAGAGTTACTTTAAAGCGTGCGTAGTGGAGTAGGCGAGTAATAACGCTCATCAGCACACATAGTCCCGAGAACACATAACACACAGGAGGGTCATTGCAAGCAGAGATAGGGATTGGAAACGAATCACGTGCGCCATAGACTTAACGCGCGCGATCCTCGCAAGCGTGAATCACACCTTAGAATAGACCAAAAAGGGGGGCGGATTTTGTACTTTGAATACAAGTCGTCTTGAATGCCACAAGGTAACTAACTACCCTTTGTCGATTTTAATACGGGCAGCGTATAGGCAATCTACCATAGATTCATAAGGTGCTGCCAGATTTGGTGTAAAAAAATGGAGAACAAAAATCAGCCATTTTTTTAACTTGTGGGGGAGAATCCGCTGATCTAGACGAGCTGTTATCGTCTTGTTTGGTATATAGGCTACCATTGCTTTCGTTTTGGCGCATAGCGTCCTTGTAACCCTCACAATCACATTTCCTATCCCTTAGTTTGTGGTGGAGCCACGCCGTTGTGATACGGAACCGACTGGTTTTGGTACATTATTTTGACAGTGCAGTGTTGGTTGTGTGCCCATCGCATGTTTTAAAGCCAAACGTGTCTCATTTGTTTAGTGAATTCGGCCTTCTACAAAGGTGATGATGGAGGAAGAAAATTTAAATGCCGGAACATTAAAGAACGCGGAAAGAAGAGTGCAGTTTTGAAGCTGGTTACGGTTACAGTTTCAGAAGGCTTAGCTTGTTCCAGAATCCTTAAGTCCTGTGGATATGCTGTATGAGGTTGTTCGAGAGTCCCTACGTCCTGTGGAATCACTCCATGTCTGTTTACCCATGTCTCTTTTAACAGCTGGTTCGGTGGAATCTTTTAAATGTTTCCAAATACTAATGCCAAACATTGAAGTACTGAAAAAGATTTTATGCTCAAGTATCACGATTTCAACTGTATGGCTGTTTGTAAAGGGATAGACAGCAAGGCTCTGAATAGACCCTTAAACCCTTTGTGGAGGATGAATACTAATTCAACTGAACTTCCTGTCATAGTACTGCACCTGTGGGATAGGGGGTCAAGGGATGTTTAAGAAACACTATTTAAAGCTAGTGTGTATTCCTAGATGCATGTATGTGGTATGCTGGCTCGACATTCCTGCAGAGACTAAAAAAGATTTTCAAGGATGTGAAGCGCTTACTGGTAGAGAAGTTGAGGCCTGGCAGATTCGTCGCTTTCGCCGAATTCCAAGCACGGAAGCTACGTCCTGGAGAAACAGCACTGCTATATGTGCATGAATTGAAGCGCCTACTGGAAGATGCCATGCCTAATCTTGATGCGGATAGTCAAGACAGGATCTTGTTCAAGCAGCTATTAGCTGGACTCCCCGATGACTGCATGCTGTCGCGCGCTAAAGGCAATACCGGAAATAAAAACAACAGCTGATGCTGTGTCTCGAGTTCGACTGCTCATGACGGTTTCGCCCCAACTAAGCGTGCCCACAGTAGCGTCTGTGAACGCTGGAAAAGATTCACAGACAGCAGCTATCGACACCCTTCAAGGCCATGTTAGGCACCTCACGGAACAGACGTCATCGCTTGTAGACAGGCTAGACGGTTTAAATGTTGCTGCAGTGGCGCGGCCTCGATCCAGGTCTATCATCAGGTGCTTCAAGTGTCATCGAACGGGCCACATATCAAGGAACTGTCGCCAGCAACAGGTGACATGTTACAATTGCGACCGGCCTGGAAGTTTCTAGCGAAACTTCCGATATGTAGCCTACATACCTTAGTCTAGATCCAATTAAGGTGCCACGTGATCACCTTAGTATGCAGTAATAGTGCATCACATATATAAGGTAGCTACACGTATCACATCCTTTCATCCTTGTATCGTATGCGAGCAGGATCAGGACTCACATGCATGGCCTTTCACCAGCCCATTTCTTTTCAGGCCTGGTTGGTACATTTCACGTTCATAAGCCCATTTCTTTCAGGCTCTGCTTTATAGAATGCTCTTGCTCACTCAAACACAAAGTTTCACTCATTGTTCGGCTCTCTTCTTTCCTGATGTGAAAGCATTTTGAAAACTACTTCCCTAACAAAAAGTGGAAAAAAAAAACATGCACACACACACACTCACGCACACACTACAAACACACATGAACACATGCACACACACATACAACATGCCCACACACACACAACACATACTACACACACACACACACACTACACACACCACACACACATACACACACATGAACACACACATGCACACACACCTCCAGAGACAGCTGCATCACCACTGCAGCATCCTGCTCGTAACCTGTACGATACAGTACGTTGGCCAAACTGACATAAGCCACATCCTGTAGGGGGAGGAAGGTGCATATGTGGGGGGAGGGAATGGGGAGGAGGTGAGGGTGTATGGGTATACACATGTGTGTGTTTGGTGCGCATGATTTAGAGTATTCCGGGGATGACCATTCCCACATACCCTCATGTTGTCAAGGCCATAATGCACTTGTTCTTCAGTGGTACTAATATTAACTTATTATACCAAAGAGACTGTACATAAACTTACAGCTAATTGAATATGAAAAATAAAAATAAAAATTAACCGTTTTCTGCAAAAGTCCAAACAATAGATCTTAGAAATGGAGAAATAAAAGGCTCCATTTATTGTTTTCTATTTTCCTACGCAATTCCACGTATTTTCTCAGCTGCTCCTTGCTCACACAGCTTCTCCAGAACCTCGCTCAACTTTTCATAGGTGGCCGCATTTCCATCCCTCCTGATCCATTTCCTCAGAAATGACTTCCTTTGATCTGCAGGAGCTCCTCTATTATTGTTCTCAATATCCTCAATATCCAGCTGTCCCATGCCAAGGTTACTTGCCACTGTTTGCCACTGTGGCAGCTCCCCTGCAATCCGTGCAATGTCAACATCACGTATCATTTTACCTGTGGATAAAACATCTGGGTTAACAGTACAAAGACTTTTCAGTGCTAAGGACAAATAATAGTATTTGATTAGGCATTCTTCAGTGAACTTGGCTAAACATGACCAGATGAAAACATGGCTGTCATCATGCTACATTCACTCAGTCAGAGTAACAGCACAACTCTTCGCATAGCGATGATGTAATCCAACCACAGCTACATAGATACCACCGTGCACTTTAAGGGCTGCAGGTCTGCTGGCTACCACAGAGGAGGAGGGTCAGGCCAAAGGGTTATGTGTATAGGTATACTGTATCTACCCAAAACAACCCAATGGTGAGAACTTTGACCTCAACATACCTACATGGGGACCTGGCTCTGTTGGGACACCTGCTGTAGAGGAGTTAGATGAGAGAGAGAGAGAGAGAGAGAGAGAGAGAGAGAGAGAGAGAGAGAGAGGAGAGGAGAGAGACGAGAGAGAGAGAGAGAGAGAGAGAGAGAGAGAGAGAGAGAGAGAAGAGAGAGAGAGAGCGAGAGAGAGAGAGAGAGAGAGAAGAGAGAGAGAGAGAGAGAGAGATGAGAGGAGTGTGTAAGTGAGAGATGTCAGACACCAAACAGATTAATCAAGTTTGATCATTCAGTTAGGAATGATGTGAAGCACAGTGAAACAGTGTGTACATACATGTACGTGTATTTGTGTACACAGAAAGCACGTCATAACACAAATTGTACATTGTGGTTGGTTTTAATTAGGAAAGGCAACGGTTGTGAAGGGTTGGGGAGGGGGAGGAGGCAAGGGTAAACTTTTCACATGCCTCTCAAATCCGATGTTGAATCTACCCATGCTTCAAAAAGAAATATGTTTGCAAACTTTCTCTGGTGGCATCTCCTACTAGTAGAATACTACACGATACACATTTCTGATTAGATCCTTGCCATTGCGATCCATGGTGCAGCACGTGTGAATGGGGTATTAATGTGCTGAACATCACAACAAATATTAGAGTATATCTATGCATGCAGACACAGATACTTATACTGTACTACACAATAGCAATCCAACCATACCTAGAACACACTCCACCGTTATGAAGCAAGGAGTTTCGTTTCCACATAGTTCAATTGGTTGCAGATGATAGATGGGTTTTAAATCAGCTCTGGTCCAATGGACATAAAAAATGCATCTAGGAAGGCGATCTGTTCTTTCAAATCCATCAACTTCCTCTTTTGTTATCTGTGGTTAACGTTACATTCAGATGAATAACTGTGTTGCATGCAAATGAGCATTAGCACATGAGAATTATCAATGGCATGATGTAATTGTGCATGCATATATTTATCTTTCTGCAAATGGCTATTTCAATTATAAATAGTATCACTTGCCTGAGGATTTGTAAAAGGCACAAGCTGCCATCCATCCCCAACTGTTCCTGTCGGAAGCTCTAAACATATCTTATTTTCCCCACTAAA
The DNA here is from genome assembly GCA_013339895.1 of Ephydatia muelleri. Lineage (NCBI taxonomy): Eukaryota > Metazoa > Porifera > Demospongiae > Spongillida > Spongillidae > Ephydatia > Ephydatia muelleri. The sequence goes on from JABACO010000003.1 coordinate 1,178,277, forward strand.
CTCAATTCTCAGGTCACCACCCTCTTTTGTACATGAAATTTGTTTTGCGATCAGCTGAAAGAAAAGAACATGTATTCATCAATATTGCACTGATGCACTATTCTCCCTTTACCAGCAGCCTCTTCTAAAATGATATGCAGTGTTACATCTTGCAGTTGATTGAGATTGCAAGTCATTAGTACATGCATAAGAATAATATTACTAAACCTGTGCTGCTGGCTTTGTATGCAGATGATAATTCACGCAATGGGTGTGGTGATTACAAACTGACCTAGCATCAAATCTCAACAGAATCACCTCGTCTTTAAGTAGAAGTCTTCAATTGTGTCAAAATGTGTTTTGGCTTAGGTCAAAATGAGAAAAATGTATCAAGTGGACAATCAACATAGTGAGTGGTTTACAATTTTGAAGTACAGGGTGATGCCAATATAGAGTCTGTTGATAGATTCAATGCTGAGCTGTATTTAGCAATTACTATTACTTGTTCTTGCAATATTATCTAGTATCTTTGAACGTATTCAATATATATATGATGTCTTTCAACATCCATGGGTTCTGCATATGCATACAAGACTCAGTATCGTTCTAATAAGTCTTTATAAACCAAACAATTGTTCGTACTTCTAATATCATGAAATTATTTGATATTGGTGGGTAGATTAAATACAGTAATTAGTGGCATCAGTATTTCAATTGCCATAAGAGAAATCATTACATTTGTTGTATGCTAAAATTTGTTTGCAGGCAATGTGCAAACATGTAACAACAAGCTGATGGCAAAACACCTTGAGCAAATGTAAGTATATGGGATCATTTGCGTGAAAGGAACGTAACCCATGTTTTTTCAAGATCTCAATTTTTTTATATTCGAGAAGTCTGAATTGTCCTCTACACAATTCTTCTTTCGCACTGAGAATCAAAATATCTGTCATGGAGTTGTAAGGCTCTGAATTTTTAATTAGCCATACATTTCACTGCATGTTTACATTTCCATTGCGCGTAGTGGAAATTTTATACTGTATGGTCCCTTTTCACTGAAACAATCCCATATACATTTATACAATAACTACAATTCATGAATAATATTATAGTAAATTACTGTACTTATCAAATAGTTTAGAACTGAGATGCTCTAAAATTAAAAAAGATACATCTGCTGGAGTCAAAGAACATGCATGATAAATGCGAGTGACCTCTTACCTCTTTGGCCAACTGCAGATCCTTGGTGATTACAAAGTGGACAGTTCGTCTCAATTCAGAATCTTCATAATAAACTATTCCACAATATGCAATACTTTGTGTGAACCATTTGTCTTTGAACCATTCCCAAGCTGCTGTAGCCCAGGTAGAGAAACTACTGACACGTATTCTTCCAATCTTCCTTCCAGTTGTGGCATCTATCTCAAATGTTCCTCCTTCCATGCATTCAAATTGTCGTTGGCCGTTACATTTTGCAACCACAAAACCAAGATTCTCAGTGTCAATAGCACAATGCTCCATAGAAATTTCCACTGGTTGGTTGAGCTGATCAATAAATGGCTTTGTTTTAATACGATACACTCCACTCACCAGTAGTGAACCAGATGGCAAAGGTATATCCGTAGTCATATCTACTGATATTCGAAGTTCACACTCCTTCATCGTTGGAGGCAAACTATCACTTTGAAATGAAATGGTCATTCCGTATTCCTCTAAATCAAATACATCAGCTTGTCCATTGATTATGGTAAAACGCTTGCATTTGTCTGAAACAAATAGCATGGTTGTTAAAAGCAGTGATCTTAATACCATTTAGGTAATAAACACAGAATTATGTTTAAACTTAGGAACATAAGAACAGAAAATGAGTTGAGTAAAATGCTAACACATGTAGTGCCTTAGTTTGGGTGCATGTATTCTACCTCCAAAATCAAGCATACTGATGTGTAAAACTACTGAGTACTGTAACAGTGGTGCGGTACTGAACCATGGAGATAAAATAACATTATCCATTTACAAGGATTAATATATATTTGAAATCATAAACATTTAGTTCTTTTCAGTGTTCCAATAACACAGAATTAGTACTTAGATAATGATGGGTAGACTACATACAGATAGAAAAGAAGCGAATGCTAGAGTCATGGGCTTATTATAGATATCTTAATCTCTTGTAACAGTTAGTGCTAACATAGGCTTCGGGGGGGGGGGGGGGGGGGTTAATGATATTCAATGAACATCTAACTTGTAGTGTACAGATGTTATTGGAGAATGCAACAGGGCAATGTAAGGATGGATAGGACTTGAAGGTGTAGCTGATAGATTGGATGATGCTGAACTACATGGTACTACTGATTAGGTTGCATCTTTCTACCATTGCACTAATGAAATATAGCATCTCATTGCTATCAGTGTTCAACTACTTGTACATGCGTGACTATGTAAACTTTGGGGTCAAGCGGTACTTCAAAGAAACAAGACTTTTAAAAGACTAAAATACATGTACCTCCCTAAATAATGCAAACCCCAAAATGCTTCTTAGAGTATGTGGGTGTATCATCACATACTCTATTTTTATGCAAATATTCTTAACAGTACTTTTTAAGATATTGTGACACCTCTAATTTGACCAGCAAGGCTGTTCAGTTTAAACAAACTAGTTAACCACTTAAGCATTGCGATTAATCTCCATGTAAACTGTTTTAACCTGATACAAACAGCGTTACCATCACTGTAAGCAGTGCAGAGCTACAGCCTTGCAAAGAGATGCTGTCCAACTCTAACTTTGCAAAATCCACAACTGTGACTTTATTATTCATGAACCAAAGTAAAATTGTACCCACAACATAGTTACCATAAGATCTGTTAAATATGTGAATTTGAAAGTAATTTGAAAGGGTGGTGGCGAATGTTGTGCTGGTTTCATATGAAATTGCTCTATAGGAAAGGCTTTGGCATCACAACCCTACACCAATGAACCACTTGAACATCTTGCCTTTGCTAGAAAGTACAGTGCCAGATTCTATGAAGACATGAAGTATGATGAGCTGATATTGGCATACAAAAGTGTCCTGACCAACAACAGCAAGAAAAGATGTCAGATTTAGATACAATCAATGCATTGAAAGTTGACAAACTCACTGCTGGCATACATTACATCATATGTTATAATTGCCGCATGTAGAATAAAAATGTTTGTGATGGAGTGCAACGTTCCCCATGTGAGACTTATATCCTTTGATAAAGAAATTGTCTTACATGGTTCTTCGAGCTGGGAACTGAAAGAAAAGATCAAAGATGAGCGACCAGGAAGAGCTGATCAAAGCAACGAACCTGAGGAGAGATAAAGCCTCTGTTACTCGAATCAGCATGATTTGTAATCGGACAAATTGAACAATTCAAAATTGAAACCTCAATTTCAGACAATGTGGGAGAAGCTAGATATTCTTGTAATCTTTACACAGGGATTGTAAGTGTACACGTGACTGAGCAAGACATTACCTAAGAAATCAAACAGGCTTGTGACGGACTTCACGGAAGTGACGTCACGGAACGAAGATACGTCACGGAACGAAGATACGTCACAGAACGAAGATGCGTCACAGAACGAACAAGGCGGGCAGGCCATACGCTACCAAAATCTAAAAGAAGTGATCCGTCCAATAGCATCATTGGGATTCGGATCCAATAGGATTCGGACATAGGACTATTTAAACAGTGTGTGTTGTATTTGTAAGTGGAGAAAAAGAGTTGTATCCTGGTGGCTATAATAATTATACTTTATTTAGCCTACCTTGACCCTCTGACGCGCAGGCGCTTCCAGCTCGGACCGTCACAAGGCTGATAAGTACATGGGGTGAGGAACACACCATAGACCAGTACATGGGGTGAGGAACACACCATAGACCAGTACATGGGGTGAGGAACACACCATAGACCAGTACATGAGGTGAGAAACACACCATAGACCAGTACATGGGGTGAGGAACACACCATAGACCAGTACATGAGGTGAGGAACACACCATAGACCAGTACATGGGGTGAGGAACACACCATAGACCAGTACATGGGGTGAGGAACTGACCATAGACCAGTACATGAGGTGAGGAACACACCATAGACCAGTACATGGGGTGAGGAACACACCATAGACCAGTACATGAACACACCATAGACCAGTACATGAGGTGAGGAACACACCATAGACCAGTACATGGGGTGAGGAACACACCATAGACCAGTACATGGGGTGAGGAACTGACCATAGACCAGTACATGAGGTGAGGAACACACCATAGACCAGTACATGGGGTGAGGAACACACCATAGACCAGTACATGAGGTGAGGAACACACCATAGACCAGTACATGGGGTGAGGAACACACCATAGACCAGTACATGAGGTGAGGAACACACCATAGACCAGTACATGGGGTGAGGAACACACCATAGACCAGTACATGAGGTGAGGAACACCATAGACCAGTGTATGGGGGGTTATTCCATACCAAATGAGCAGGAGTTGTGACTCATGTCTTCCGATTTTTCTCCAATTTCTCACATATGTTGGTCTTGATATAAAAGTGACTTGTACCATTTATTGAGTTAATAACTTTAATGGTTTACGAAATACATGCCACTAAATAATTAATTTATTCATAAAAATTGCAACTTTGCACACTTATATCTTGGCCGCAATACAATCCACAAAGGAGTACTGGGCATCAAATTGAAGGCCATGACCAGGTGAACTGATCTATGATGATTATTTTGGGGTGGGGTCAAAGGGTTAAATTTGTATCAACTTCAAAGCACCTTCTTCAATATAAAGGTGCCTTCCCACACTGAAACACAAATTTTTTTTTTTACACAAGTGAAAGGACTATCAATGTCAGTACTTTTATGAAAAAAAAAGTTTGTGTATTTATTGCCCCTGAGAACCACACGCTGTTAAACCTGAGGACGCCATTTTTTCCTCATCAAAAATCATTGTTGTTTTTATAGTTTCCAAGTGGTGTTATGTAACTGTCTTACCACAGCTGCCCACCAGTGGGTTTATCTAGTAGCATGACTCAGCAGATAGTGTTTCCTTATTTGGACAAGAGCGCGCTTTTGTCTCAACGTGTCCATTGATCGTCACAATTATTGTCGTGACCCGTTCA